>BKCP01005361.1:3935-122125 GCA_008636005.1 Striga asiatica | reverse complement strand
CGGGGGAGCGTCACGGTGGCGCGCGGAGGAGCAGCCGACAATGGTTGTACGCAGAGGAGAAGGGCTCACGGAAGAGGGCCGTAGGGATTCCTCACGACAAGGGACGGTGGCCTGCTGGTTCACGCCGGGTGGAGGCGCGACGACGAAAGGGGCGGAGGGCTCGCGGTGGCGCTGCGTGTGGGGGAAAAGCTTCTGCTGGCGGCGACGTGATGGTGGTGATGGCGAGATGAAGATGCTGAGGAGAGGTGATCGGAATTTGAGTGAGAGAGGGTGATGATGATGACTGTGGTTTGACGAGAGAAAGAGATAAGGGATTTTGGACTACGGGCGATTTTCTGAAAGGAACAGATTTGCTCTTCCTCTGTTCTGCGTGAAGGATGAGGGATGGGAGACGAAATCAGGTTTGAGATGGCTGCGGGGTGTTTGCGTGCTCTGTGAGCGAGAGAGAGGTATCAGATAAAAATAATAGGTTAGGGCTTCTCTAATCCAAGATACACACATATACACACACACGGGTAAGGGTAAACCGGGTCGGGGCAATGTGCCGGTTCATGGGTAGCGCGTGTGGGTCACCGGGCCGAAGGGTCGGGTTGTGTAGTTTAATGTGGCTCGGTTCTCGTGTCTCTCGGGCTCGACTTAGCCAAAAATAATATCTCGGTTCTCCAATTACTAACATTAACGGCTCGGTCGATAGTACAATATTTAAATTAACACCGGATAATATATATATATCCAGTACACACATTATTTATTTAAAATATTAATGGTATACATTTAGACATTTAATTGACAATTTGAAATTCAATAAATAATATCAATAAATAATAATAATAATAACAAACAATAAATAATAATAATAATAATAATAAATAAATCCAAAATTATCCATAAATAAACGGGACGCTACATGCTACCCACCTTACAAAGAATTCCGTCCTCGGAATTCAAAAAACAAACCACGACAAGATATTAATGAGAAATAAGAGGAGACAACATCAATACATGAAATTTTGGTACCTCCTCCGAATTTCAGTTTCCCTCTCACTCTTCGTAGGTCTCGACCTGTAACGCTCCACTTTTATTTGCCAAAAATCAGAATAAAGTTTTGAAATTTATTTCAAAACACCTGAGGCGCTACTCATTTCCAAAACGAACTTCAATACTCAACCAATTTCTCAATACTCAATCAATCATCAACAATAATACTAACTCCCAAAACGGGTTTTCCAAAATTCATCAATCTCCCCAAACTGGATTCCAACAATATTCGAAGTATCCAAGGAGCATCTCCTGTAACATTAATTCAATCATAATATCCATAAGTCATAAATTCAATATTATCCCATGTTCTCAAATTGTAAATCAGTTCATAACGCGGAAGCATAACAAATAATAACACCGGTCTCATAGACCGACCACCACTCGCTCTACTCCGCCGTCGTACTTGCCTCGCTTAACCTGAAACGTGAATTTCAGGAGGGGATGAGCACAGTTGGAAAAAGTAGTGCTCACCACAATGCAGTAAACATTAATCAACATGTAAAACAGTAATCATAAATAAGTCAGGTATGGTCGCAGCATGTATACAAATCAATTTATTATCCCATCTCCTATCCCAGAGTCAACCCTCATGTGCACACCTACGCATAGACTACTGCTGATACTCGATTCGAATGTCAAAACCTACGAGTTGGTCTTACAACGATGCCCAGCCAGTAGGAGTAATCCACCCCGCCCGGCCAAGACTTACGAAATGGTTTTACAAAGCGGAGATCACCAGCCGTGGCCTACGCCCCGGTCTTACGGCCATACATAACATAATATAAAGGAGACTACCCATCGGGTACGTTCTATAGCTACGGGGATAATCGTTCGACGGTCGGTACAGCTCACATCGAAGGCTACATGATTCCACATGCATACTTTGATCATACCATAATTAAAACAGTAATAACATTTAAGGCATAGCAATTTTTCGAATTAAATCCACCTGGTAATATGGTAGAAAAGGCACACAAACAAGTCGGTAGGTCGAGGGCTCGACTCCTCAAACACCTACATTAAGTCCAGATGCTATAATCAACATCTATTTTGGCTTAAACGAAAATCACAATTATTCTTAGCCGAACTTGATTCGACTAAGTTGTTCGTGAAGTCCTGTGGACATCGGAACACTTAGACTCGACACTAAGACTCAACCAAATACACATGGGAGTTCACATAATCCAAAACAAATATTGACCAAGTCAAACGCTCAAAGAAACGGAAAGCAAGTCGTTCATAGTTTTTATTGCAAAAGCTATATATTTAAGAGAACTAGATTTAAATCTCAAAAATAAGTTGGTCAGGTTATGATATGAGTTTAACTCTGAAATTTTAACCAAAATTTCACCTCCCAGAACTTAGCAATATCACAAATTTTCAGCCCCAAACTCATAGTGTGCTATTTTATAAAATTCGAGCAAGTTTATGGAAAAAACGAGCATATATTAGAAACCAGATCAAACGAATGAATTAGCCTATGAAATTCTTATCTAAGGAACCTCAGCATGTACATAGCAAGGTGTAAAAATCAGCCCTAAACTCCTATCATGCGATTTACTAAAATTGCTACAACATTCAGCTGTTTTCGAATTTTCAACAATAATTGACCTAAATGAACTCCAAAAATTCTCATCTTTTAACTGCATGAAAATACACATAAAACAAGTACTCCAGTCAAGTTTTAGAATTTTTCAGCAACCGATAAATTCATGATAAATAAAATAACTTTCTACAGAATCGAAAAATAAATTATTTACCCTATCATACTCAGTCCAAAATTTTAAAAATTTTACAACATGTATAAACATGATAGAGGCATAACATACTCAAATTTTAGCATAATTGAAGTACGGACCAATTTATTATGCATTTAACATGTTTCTGCTTAGAAATCACTTTAATTATTTAAATTAGCTACAGGCCATGAAAAATTATGAAATTTTTACACGAGCTGCACATTCATCACAGGGCATTACTCACAAAATTTCACTTCAATCCGAGCAGTACACAAATTATAATGAATTTAACATCAAAACAGCAATTATACGAATTCATAAATTCACATACGACTCGATAAGACTCGAAATTGTCCGAGGCCTTCACCATAAGGCCAAGGACACGATATGTTCCAATTTCCACAGCAACTTAACACGATTAGAGTAAGGTCTCATTCGATTTCACCGAATCAAAGAGATCAATTCACAAGGCAATTAAAGAAAATTATGAGGCTATTCATATATCGTAAAATCACATATACACATATAATCGACACATATCATAAAAAAGACAAGAGATAGCCACCCATTACCGTTCACCATACGAGAGACAAGGAACAAAGGTGAAGGGCTCGGTTCTACGGGGTTACTATTGGGGTGCTCGGCATTCTCGATTCGAATAAATGGGATGAACGAAACGAATGGGTGCAACCGCACGGGTACTCGGGCTCGGCGGCAGACTAAGGTGAACAGAGGCTGGTGGTGGACGGCAATAAGGCTTCGTCGAACGGGCTGAGCGGGGCTTCCGACGACGAACGAGCTGCTGCTCGACGAACGGATTCTCGATACCGACAACTTGCAGCCGTTCGTGGAGACGGCTCGGTTGAACAGACACCGATGTAATGGGTTGCTGCGATGATCGGACAGAAACCGACGGGCTGTGCTGCTACTGTTCGGGCCTGAACGAAGGCCGACGGGGCGCCGCTGAACTTGCTCGCACCGCTGCTACTCTTCTGATCGGCAACGAATCCCGGCTCCTCACGCAAGACCCGATTTGCTGCTGCTCGATTTAACCGGCGAAGGGTTTCTCTCGAACGGGGCTGCTTGACGATGGAAACTCACGGCTGAGATGAGTCGCCGGTGACTGTCGTTGATGGCTGGAGAACATCGACGAAGAGCTCGGCGGCTGAGAGAGAATGAGAGGGCTCGGTTGCTGGGGTCTCGTCGTGGAGGTCTGAACGCTGACGGAAGAGGGATCGCGGCGCTGCTGTTCATGCCACGGCGGAGCAGGGCTTTGCGGCGCGGGGAGAAAAGCAGGTTTAGGTCGCGGCAAGGCGGGGACCCTGGTCGCGGCGTGGCGGGGGATCACGGTGTGACAGAGGAAGGTAAGTGGTGATGGGGTCAGATTTGCAGAGAAGAAGGTGGAGATGATGGCGCGATGATGAAGACGATGAGTTCTCTTCTGGTCGCGTGCGCAGATGATAAAAAGCGAAGGGGAATAAACCGGGTCTGGGCGGTTCACATGGGCCGGGCTCATGGGTTCGGTTCGGGTCACTCGGGCTCGATTCTCGATCATTTAAAATTAAAATAAAAGCCGGGTAACATATATATTAATACACACTTTATTTAAAAATAATAATTTTAATAACAAAAATATATTACGCAATTAGACAATTAATTAATCAAATAATAATATTTAGACAATTAGACAATTAATTATAATTTGACAAATAAATCACATTAGACATTTAATAATTTTTTTAGCATTCAACAAATAATAATAACAACAAATAAAGATAAATAGTAATAATAACAATAATAATTAATTCTCAAAAATTTCATAATTAAACGGAGCATTACAATCTATCCTCCTTAAAATATTTTCGTTCTCGGAAATGCAAAAGAACACACATAAAAAAGGACACGATAGACTCGCACAGGAATTCCCAATCACGAGGTCCGGCATCATTCTCCGGAACTCGATTCCGTTCCCATGCATCCTATCACCTAATACTCGAAAGGCATGTACTCTTATACAGGAACCAATCCGACTCGTCCATGCTCATATGTTTCTTGCTGGGGAGGATGATCAGTCCAGCCCGAGCTTAGGTGTACATCCTCTTGCAAGGGACCCAGTTCGGTTTAGCCTATACTCACGAGTATCAACGACTTGCAACAACACACAAGACCTCGACATGTCGTTCGGTGTATTGTCAGCGTACTCCGACTACCTCACCATCAAGGTGTACACATGACGCCAAGTTTCAATCTCGTATTTGAGTCACACTGCTAACTTGCTCACGACACTATCATGCTCGCAATACGCACGACCAAGATGCTCATACTCTCAAGGTATCGACTCCAAGAGTTGAACGCAGCCCTTATGTGCAAACATGGAGATTGACCAATAGCAATACGACATTCCCAACTTGCCCACTCGAGAAACTCTCAAATATGGCATAGGGACCCATTGACTACTCTCCTTAATCAGAAATCTTCGATTAAGGATTTACACACATATAGTGGGACTTGGAGCTCTCGTTTCAAGGTTCGAACGAAAGGGGTTCAAATGAATAATCAAGTATTCCAGCATGAAACGGTTTCAACAGTTTAGTAAAAGCATCGATGGTTGGCCGTATACGCTGGTCTGGTGAGTTCGTGCGTACGGTGATGGCGGCTGCATTTTGCATGCGAGTCAACGGTCGGCCGCGCGCAAGCCTTACGTCTCTCAGCACGGTCGTGCGTGCTCGGCCACCACTTCGCGTGGCTACACCCAGCCAGGGTCGGGGTTTGGTCCAGGTTTCCACAAGAAATTACAATTCAAGGCTACCAAAAAGGAATGGTTTTACCAAATTTCGAAAATTTTGGGGTCAACAAAACAATATATATTTCAGGCGTTTCTCAATTTCAAAAGTTTCAAAAAAAGTCTCAAAAATAGCAAGGTGCAAGTTCGAGTTCTAAGTCCACCAACTTTCTAAAACAATAAAACGCAATACGCCACAGATCTAACGATATGCGAAATCTCAAAAGAACCTCATGACGATTCTCCCTAAGTCAGCGGCTTCTGCCGAGACATTAAATAGATAGCTCGCCTCGGCTCTTCCAACTAACAGCGTCGGCCGACACGTCAGCTTTTCCTCGGGTAGCTAATCGTGTCAGCAGTCCTAAACGAGCGCAACTCATCTTTCACTTCCCAATCTTCACACTTCAGAATTTGAACACAAAGTTCCTCCTTAAAATACGAAAATGGGATAACATTAAGAAGCCTCTAGCACACTTCAAAATTGGTTGCCATGCGAATGGGAAAAAGGTTTGCAAGAGTATACAAGAAGACAAGAATTTAAGAAAGAAACACGACTGCTTCGCCTTCACGAGTCCACGATTTACTGTTTTCATCCTCGGTTCAAGCTGTTCCCGGTAAGTCCTGCTATCGCTAGAAAATCGCTCACGGTGCAAAATACGAAAAAGAAATCTTGACGTCTCCCTCAAGATAGAAATGTCACTTGAGGTCATAAAATATGCACGCGGTGCCAGGTAGGTCTATCCGCCTTAGGAACAAGGTCGGATTCCTTCATTTAAGCCTTCTCCTTTCGAGATGGCTCGCGAATGGTCCTCATCCGAAGACACCAAAAGTACATGGAGAGGATTGTTATACACAGAACTCAGCTCAATAACATTATATCAAATTTCTAAACGAAGAAAACCTCAAGTTAGAACTTAACTCTATATCGCTAGAGTTCAAGTTCTTACAATTATGGTTCGCCACTCATCTAGAGTTCCAGAACGTTTAAAAGTAGGAGGATAAATTCCTAAGCCCCGGTTTACATCTCATAATGTAACGCCCCACTTTTCGTACGTTGAAATCAATTGAAAATTTCAGAATAAATTTTTCTTTGAAACAATACTTGGAAATCTTTACTTAAACTTAGGGCGTTACTAAAATAAACTTACTTGCATTTGAAACTTAACTTACATTTCGGGAACAACTCATGATTTTTTCTTACTTTGAAAACATTAGAAATAAAAGATAAACTTTCCATGGCAATGCCTTGAGGGCTTACATGTGACCTTGGCTTAACATTGAACTTTGCATATCGATGACATACACTTTGCTTTAAACATGAATATTCCATAAAAACATAACTAATTGCGGAAGCGTAGAAACTCAAATCATATTATAATCCTATGACCATGTGGCCACCCTCGCCATCGCTCCAATGCCAGCTAACCATATACCTGGGTGTGGAAAACAAATAGGGTGTGAGCATTTCCACTTACTCAGTGAGAGATCCTTCTAAGTTACCATCCTAACCAACTATCATGCATGAAATCATTAGGTATACTCAACATAATCATGAGCTCCCGACGAGTGGTTGCCCACAAGTCGAAAGACTTTCTTGCTACTACAACCCTATTAGACAACTAAACACTAAAGTCATAGCACGTACGTAAGTACACTATCGTCACACTCCCACCCCTCGTCAAACTCCTTATACCACTTTATGGTGGTGGGAGAACATTGCCTCTCGCGGCACGGCCAACTAGGCTTGACGAGAGTACCACCCGTGGGGTTGAAGGAAGACAGCCCTCATCATGGCTCTGTACAGTCTTATCGACGGGGACAACCGTTCGAAGTGTGCACCAACGAAGGTACATACACGCACTTACATACTCTAACCCTAGCATCTAGCCACCATCTAGAGTTATAGTCCGTGAACCTTGGTACTGCAACAAACGACTTGCTCGAATGTTGGAACATTGTATAAACATGGGTACTATGCAAGCTACTTAACTTCATTCAAAACATAGATAATCAAAAAGGATAAATAACGTAGAACTTCCCCCACCTTTTTCGGAATGCTCGACTTAAAGGCTTGAACTTGAAAGAACTCGAGGGCTCGACTCCTCGTTGACTACAATTCATTGGTACATGTCTTAGAATCTTATCATGGCTTAACTTAAACTCATACTTATACATGAACTTTGAAAACTAGCTCGCTTGGCTTCGCCTTGCTCGCATACTTTGAAAACGTTTATGTTTAAGTCTTTTCGATTGGTTGATAACTTAACTTGCTTAACTTTTATCACATAGGGCATTGAAGGGTCATATAAACTTCAAATATCATGACATGGATCAGTTATGCCACCTAAACATGTTTTTTAACCATAATAATTAATTTGGAATTCCAAACATGAACTTATACAATTTTCAGCATGCGCAATGAACTTAGAATGCATGTAACTTTCGGTCCATAGGTCATATAATGATGATTCCAATTGAAAATTATCCCTAACTCATGCCTCTACAACTTTCATGATGACAACTCAAACAGATAAGGTCATTTAAATGCACATAATATAGCAAAAATCTAATTCATAGCCGCAGTCAACAATTGAAATAAAACAGCTGACAAGACTTCAGTAATTGCAAGATAACTGAAACTACAGACATGATTTTCATAAGATTCAAAAATCACAAGGCAGCCAACTTAATTATATACAACGGTGCTGAATACCACATTGGCAAATAATGATATTATCATCGAGTTTAATTCTAAAATATTCAATTCATAAAAACTGCCAGAAATCAACTTATATTACATATAGAACCTCAGTAATTCTCATGTATCTCGAGCTATAGGCCATAAAATCATGAAATTCAAAAACTTACAGAAACTACACACATATGTACATATCTCATGAAGACCATTTTTACATTTGAGTACGTTTGACACATCAAAGTGGGTCATACATTAAAGGTATATTCTCAGTCCTGACTTCATAAAAACTGGGCACACAACTGACTTGTAAAAATCATATAAAATCCATATGAACTCTTATTCCCAAGATTCCAAAGCCTACTGAAACTTAAAAATATTTTCCATATATCACTTGAAGAACACATTTCCAAGAAACGAGTTCTTGGTCACAAAAAACGTCTCACAACAGAGGCCACGAAAACAGAAATTTCATGCATAACTTCTATAAATCATCATCAGTAATCATTCAATTCAACATGGCACATAATCTTCATTAAGCAAGCCTTATTATCAACTTCTTAGAAATTAAACATCTTTTTAAAAATATCAAATTGTCCAAGATCCAACTTGGTCTTTCATTAAATATAAAAGAAAATCATTGAATCTTATATAATTCTCTTGTTAATTTACATATCTTATCATGCTTTATTAATATTATGAACATTAAATTCAGCCCAAGAATTGAAAAGAGGGTTTACCGTGCTCGGGAAAAAGAAGAAAAGAATGACTCGTGCAAAAGCTCGGGTTCTTGGCGGTAGGCTTGAACGTGTGCAGGGATGGAGTTTTCTCTTCTTTTTTTTTCTTCTTTTTTTATGCTCAAAATCTTAGATTAATACTTTTGCTAATTACTGCTAAGGTTTTAATTAATTAATTAATCTATCCCATTAATATAATAATAATTATATTAATATTATGACTATTTAATACTTAGGAAAATTAAATAGATGAGGACATCTAAATAATTTTTCTAATTATCAATATTTATGATTAATGAGTGTGGACACTCACTTAATCAATACATAAAAATCGAGCTCAACAATAAAATAAAATAACATTAACATTAACATTAATTAATTAATCATGAAAAATACTAAATATGCATAAAATGAATGACACGAGTTCGGGGCATTACACATAATATCGCAATACTTCACATAAACAATTTAATATTACCCAAGTATTCATACCTGAGTTGGCGTGGCACGACGGAAGCGAGTGGTCATAACTATATCATAATATTCAATTCTTTCTCAGAGTTCACATAATTCGTACATACCAGTCTACAGAAACGCAGACTGGCTCTGATACCAAACTGTAACGCCCCACTTTTATTTGCCAAAAATCAGAATAAATTTTTCAAATTTATTTCAAAACACCTGAGGCGCTACTGATTTCCAAAACGAACTTCAATACTCAATCAATTTCTCAATACTCAATCAAACATCAACAATAATACTAACTCCCAAAACGGGTTTTCCAAAATTCATCAATCTCCCCAAACAGGATTCCAACAATATTCATAGTATCCAAGGAGCATCTCCTGTAACATTAATTCAATCATAACATCCATAAGTCATAAATTCAATATTATCCCATGTTCTCAATAAGTTCATAACGCGGAAGCATAACAAATAATAACACCGGTCTCATAGACCGACCACCACTCGCTCTACTCCGCCGTCGTACCTGCCTCGCTTAACCTGAAACGTGAATTTCAGGTGGGGATGAGCACAGTTGGAAAAAGTAGTGCGCACCACAATGCAGTAAACATTAATCAACATGTAAAACAGTAATCATAAATAAGTCAGGTATGGTCGCAGCATGTATACAAATCAATTTATTATCCCATCTCCTATCCCAGAGTCAACCCTCATGTGCACACCTACGCATAGACTACTGCTGATACTCGATTCGAATGTCAAAACCTACGAGTTGGTCTTACAACGATGCGCAGCCAGTAGGAGTAATCCACCCCGCCCGGCCAAGACTTACGAATTGGTTTTACAAAGCGAAGATCACCAGCCGTGGCCTACGCCCTGGTCTTACGGCCATACATAACATAATATAAAGGAGACTACCCATCGGGTACGTTCTATAGCTACGGGGATAATCGTTCGACGGTCGGTACAGCTCACATCGAAGGCTACATGGTTCCACATGCATACTTTGATCATACCATAATTAAAACAGTAATAACATTTAAGGCATAACAATTTTTCGAATTAAATCCACCTGGTAATCTGGTAGAAAAGGCACACAAACAAGTCGGTAGGTCGAGGGCTCGACTCCTCAAACACCTACATTAAGTCCAGATGCTATAATCAACATCTATTTTGACTTAAACAAAAATCACAATTATTCTTAGCCGAACTTGATTCGACTAAGTTGTTCGTGAAGTCCTGTGGACATCGGAACACTTAGACTCGACACTAAGACTCAACCAAATACACATGGGAGTTCACATAATCCAAAATAAATATTGACCAAGTCAAACACTCAAAGAAACAGAAAGCAAGTCGTTCACAGTTTTTATTGCTAAAGCTATATATTTAAGAGAACTAGATTTAAATCTCAAAAATAAGTTGGTCAGGTTATGATATGAGTTTAACTCTGAAATTGTAACCAAAATTTCAACTCCCAGAACTTAGCAATATCACAAATTTTCAGCCCCAAACTCAAAGGGTGCTATTTTATAAAATTCGAGCAAGTTTATGGAAAAAACGAGCATATATTAGAAACTTGATCAAACGAATGAATTAGCCTATGAAATTCTTATCTAAGGAACCTCAACATGTACATAGCAGGGTGTAAAAATCAGCCCTAAACTCCTATCATGCGATTTACTAAAATTGCTACAACATTCAGCTGTTTTCGAATTTTCAACAATAATTGACCTAAATGAACTCCAAAAATTCTCATCTTTTAACTGCATGAAAATACACATAAAACAAGTACTCCAGACAAGTTTCAGAATTTTTCAGGAACCGATAAATTTATGATAAATAAAACAACTTTCTGCAGAATCGAAAAATAAATAATTTACCCTATCATACTCAGTCCAATAATCCTAAAGATTTTACAACATGTATAAACATGACACCATAACATATTCAAATTTCAGCATAATTGAAGTACGGACCAATTTATTATGCGTTTAACATGTTTCTGCTCAGAAATCATTTTAATTATTTGAATTGGCTACAAGCCATGAAAAATTATAAAATATTTACACCAGCTGCACATTCATCAGAGGGCCTTACTCACAAAATTTCACTTGAATCCGAGCAGTACACAATTTATAATGAATTTAACATCAAAACAGCAATTATAACAAAACTATATTACGCAGTTAGACAATTAATTAATCAAATAATAATATTTAGACAATTAGACAATTAATTACAATTTGAAAAATAAATCACATTAGACATTTAATATTTTTTTTAGAATTCAACAAATAATAATAACAACAATTAAAGATAAATAATAATAATAATAATAATTAATTCTCAAAAATTCCATAAATAAACGGGGTATTACACGACCCATAAGAAGTATACATAGTCTCCAATCGAGACTCGAGACACTGCCCAAAACGATGCAGGACCTATATCTCGCCATCTCGAGAGAATCTTGCATATGGCAAAGGAAACTAATCGAAAAGCCTCACATATCGAGAGCTGTTGATTAGGGAACTCATACAACGGTTACAAAGGTCAACACTCATGACAAAGAATACTGGTTTACCGACCCAAAAGAACATAGTCGGTTTGGAGTTTAATGTACTGTCACCCGAGAGATGACACACACACTAGCGCTGCATTAGTGGGGCGCTGGGACGCATACGTGCACCTATTCAGAGACCAACTGCAAGGTCAAGGTTCGGCCGTACACACTGGTCTAGGGAGTTTATGCGTTCGGTGATGGCGGCAGCAGCTTTCGTGCGAGTCAACGGTCGGCCACTGCAGTTGGCCTCACGTCTCTCAGCACGGGCATGCGGGCTCGGCCACCACTTCGCGTGGCTACACTCATCCAGGTTCGGCGTTCAGTTCAAGGTACATACCAAAAATTTCAATTTTTGGGTCCATAGATTCCTAGATACTCAGATGAGAGAAGGTTTCCCTACAAGACTTCCCAAACTACAACAGTTCAAGAAATACTGTTGAGCTACAATTTCCCATAGGAATCGAACATTGGCATCACTGACCGGAAAAATCCTAACATTGGTGGGATCGCCAAACATTAGAATGGTTAGCTCGCTTGACCCTTCCGACTGACAATGTCGGCCATCACAACAACTTTTAATCAGGTAGCTAATCGTGCCGGCGGTCCTAAACGAGTTCGATCACATATACAGCTTATAGCTTCCACACTTCGAGGTCTAACGTAATGCTTCTCCCGCAAGTGTTTCCAGCTACATTATAATACTGAACAGACTAAGTCACATAAGCCACATATACATGAAAATTGACGAAAAGCTAATTTTTGAAATTCACAACTCAATTTGAAAACCTAAACATGAACTTGCACCAATTTTCAGCATGCGTGATGCATTTAAAATGCATGTAGCTTTCAGTACACAAATCATATCATGATGAAACCACTTCGAAGATATCCCTAACTCATGGCTCTATCACTTTCATGAGAAGACTCAGGCAAATAAAGTCATTTAAAGGCACATAATACAGAAAACATCCAAAACATAGGTGCAGTGGATAATGAAGATATACAGCTTGACAGGTTCTCAAGATATGCACAATAACCGAAGCTGCAGACATGATATTACTAAAATTCAACAACCCCAAGGTAGCTAACTCAATTTTCTACAACTTCTCTGAAGACCCCATTGGCAAATTATAACATTATAAACGAGTTTGAATATAAAAAATTTAGTTTGCAAAAACAGCCAGAGAACAATTTTTCGAAAATACAGCACCTTAGTAAAATGGTAACAACTCAAGCTAAACAATTCCAATTCATAAAACCTCAAAAACTACAGAATCTACACATGGAAATATAGAAATTTCATGAAGAGAGGTTTAGCATATAATCACGTTTAGGACATCAAAACAGAGCACACATTCAACATTTAAACACAAACTTGTTTTCATAAAAACTAGCTGTGCATCCCACTTAGAAAAATTCATATAAAATCAACTGAAACTCTAAATTGCATAATTCCAACTCCTACAGGCAGCTATCATATATAATACATTTGTCATGAAGAATACATTTTCATATAGGCACGTTAAGATCATAAAAAATAGCCATGAACTAAGGTCAAAGTTTCTGCCCGAATTTATAAAAACTGCATGCTTGTCTAACTTTGAAAATTCATCTAAAATCCATTTCAACTCCAAAACACGAAATTCTAAAACTCACTGAAACCTAACTCAAAGCACTACAATACTCAAGTAGAATACTTGTCCAAGAAACATCTTCTTGGTCGGCAAAAACAGAGCACAACTGACGCTCGAATTTTGAGTTTTTATGCTTTTAACAACTCAAAATGTTCGTACCACAACATGGCCTCGAAATCATGTAAATTACACGTTAAGCAAGCATCGATATCAATGCTTTAAGACTTAAACATCAATATTATATACACAGCCCGGTTTTGAGAAAAACAGCATGTACAACATTTTTATAAAAAAAATATCACATAAACATGCTAGAGCATCAACTATTCATGTTTCGAGCTAGCATGAACTCACCCTTACTAATACACAAGAGACATACAATACCAGAGGTTGAACAGAGGCCATAAGCATCCATAATACTGGCAGCCTATAAAACAACGACTCATCTCATAATTTTCGTAACCTGGCAAAGGTCTGAAGAGGGCGAATACATTCCCGGTTCTAATTGACTGAGTCCTCACTTGAAGACATTAAATAGAAATATATAGCAAAAGAAACTGCTATGGGCATAACTTATCTCGATAACGACATACTGAAACTCACAACGAGGAACCTCTAGAGTCCGAACTTAACTCTATATCATTAGAGTTTAAGTTCATACAACTAAATTTTGCCACTCATCTAAAGTTCCAGAACGTTTAAAAGTAGGAGGATAAATTCCTAAGCCCCGGCTTACATAATCTCATAATATCATAATACTTCACATAAGCAATTTAATATTACCTAAGTATTCATACCTGAGTTGGCGCGGCACGACGGAAGCGAATGGTCATATACTACATCATATTATGCAAGTATTTCACAGAGTTCACATATTCACATATACCAGTCTACAGAAACGCAGACTGGCACTGATACCAAACTGTAACGCCCCACTTTGATTTCAAAGAAATTCCGAACTTCCAGAAAAATCAGAATAAATTTTTTAAAATTTATTTCAAACATTTGTGACGTTACTCATATATTTCAAATTACTTCAACGACATAACATCAATTTCATAACATAAATTACCTAACTCCCAAAACGGGATTCATAAATCCATAAATTCTCAATTCGCCCAAATCGGGTTCCCAAAACAAAACTCAAGTTTCCAAGACATAACAATGTCAACGGGGCATCTCCCCAATAGTATCTCAATACTTCATAAATTCTTAGAGTTCAAAAATTCATAAATCATAAATAGTCATAAATATAGCGGAAACATAATCAATAAATAACCGGTCTCATAGACCGACTACCACTCGCTTAAGTCCGCCGTCATACCCGCCTTGCTTAACCTGAAACGTTAATTTCAGGTGGGGATGAGCACAGCTGGAAATCGTAGTGCTCACCACTATGCAGTAAACATTAATCAATATATAAGAACAGTAATCACAAATAAGTCAGGTATGGTCGCAACATTTATACGAATCAATTAGTTATCCCATCTCCTATCCCAAAGTCAACCCTCATGTGCACACCTACGCATAGACTACTGCTGATACTCGATTCGAACGCCAAAACCTACGAGTTGGTCTTACAACGATGCCCAGCCAGTAGGAGTAATCCACCCCGCCGGCCAAGACCTACAAATTGGTCTTACAAACAGGGATCACCAGCCGAGGGCCCATGCCCCGGTCTTACGGCCATACATAAATAAAGGAGACTACCCATGGGGTACGTTCTATAGCTACGGGGATAACAATTCGACGACCGATATTGCCCACATCGAAGGCTACATGGTTCACATGCATTCATTGATCATACCACAAATTATACATTTATAACATTTACAGCATAGCGAATTTTAGAATAACAACCCTCCTGGTTGACGCGATAATCACAAGTATGAGCTTCGAACGAAGGGTGAGGTTCAACACCTCAAAGCACCTACATTAAGTCAAGATACTAAGATCAACATCCTATCTTGACTTATAAAGGAAAACACAATCAGACTCAGCCAAACATGATTCGACTAAGTTGGTCGTGAAGTCCTGTGGACTTTGAAACTCTTGGACTTAGACTCGACCAAACCATATATTGGAGTTCACACAATTTCAAATAAATGACAATCAAAACAAGTCTCAAGAACAACAAGTGAATCGGTTAATAGCTTTTAACACAAAAACTACATTTTTGAAAATACCAATCGATATATCACATAATCAGGTTGGTCAGGTTGCCGAGTGAGTTAGGTTCTGAAATTTTAACCAACAATTCATCTGCTAGAAATTAGTAAAACCACTAAGTTTCAGCCCCAAACTCAAAAGACACGATTTTATAAAATTCAAACAAGTTAACAGCAAAAAAGAGCACGGATTTAAAACCTGGCATAACGAATGATTCAGCCTTTGAAATTTTTATCCGTGGAACATCAGCATGTGAAAAATAGCATGTAAAAATCTCAGCTTTAAACACTTAACATGCAAATTAATAAAATTCTAACAACACTATGCAACTTTCTAATTTTCATCAAAACTGAACCCATATGAAGTCCAAAAATTCTGAAAATTTTACACAACAAGAAAACATGCTAGAGACACAACGTACTTGAATTTCAACATATTTGGATCACAACTCAATTAATTATGCAATAAACCCATTTATGCCCAAAAATCAATTTAATTAATTAAATTAGCTACAGGATGAATAAAACTATGAAATTTTTACACGAGCCTTATATTCATTAGAAGACATAACCCTTAAAATTTCATGGCAATCCGAGCAGCATACATTTTTTAATGAATTAAACACCAAAACAACAATTTACGAGATCAAATAATTTATGCACGACTCAACAAGACTCGAATTTGTCCGAGGCCTTCACTTAAGACCAAAGACACGTTGTTCCAATTCCAACAGCGACTTAAGACGTGTATACATGATCTCGTTCGAGTTCGCACGAACGGAAGAGATCGATACATATTTAAATTATAATGAGGCTCGACATATTCAAATCAATATCAACATACGATTATAGATAACACATTATATTAACGCAATGGGCTCGACGGCTGCACGCGGCTCGCGATAGGAGGACAGCGGGGCCTGAGGACGGCGGCTACAACTGTTTGTTCATGGAGGAGGGTCGCCGGGGTCGCTGCTAGTCGCGGCGGAAGAGGGTCTGCGGGGGAGACCGTCGGAGGAATTTGTTGGTCGCGGTGGCGCGCGGGGAGCGTCTCGGTGGCGTGCGGAGTAGCAACCGACAATGGTCGCACGCGGAGGAGAAGGGCTCGCGAAAGAGGGCCGTCGGGATTCCTCACGACAAGGGGTGGCGGCGACGTGATGGTGGTGATGGCGAGATGAAGATGCTGAGGAGAGGTGATCGGAATTTGAGCGAGGGAGGGTGATGATGATGACTGTGCTTTGACGAGAGAAAGAGATAAGGGATTTTAGACTGCGGGCGATTTCTGAAAGGAGCAGATTTGCTCTTCCTCTGTTTTGGTGAAGGATGAGGGATGAGAGACGAAATCAGGTTTGAGATGGCTGCGGGATGTTTGCGTTCTGTGTGAGCGAGGGAGAGGTATCAGATAAAAATAATAGGTTAGGGCTTCTCTAATCCAAGATACACACATATACACACACACGGGTAAGGGTAAACCGGGTGGGGCCAATGCACCGGTTCATGGGTAGCGCGTGTGGGTCACCGGGCCGAAGGGTCGGGTCGTGTGGTTTAATGCGGTTTGGTTCTCGTGTCTCTCTGGCTCGACTTAGACAAAAGTAATATCTCAGTTCTCCAATTACTAACATTAACGGCTCGGATCGATCGTACGATATTTAAATTAACACCGGATAATATATATATCTAGTACACACATTATTTATTTAAAATATTAATAATTTAGACATTTAATTGACAATTTGGCATTCAATAAATAGTATCAATAAATAATAATAATAATAATAATAATAACAAACAATAAATAATAATAATAATAATAATAATAATAATAATAATAATAATAATAATAATAATAATAATAATAAATAAATAAATCCAAAATTATCCATAAATAAACGGGGCGCTACATTGGTTGAAAGTCGTTCTTTTATCACTTTAGTAGTGGTAGCCCCTTGATGAGGATAGTGATTAGCAGCAATCCCTTGCCGGGAAATTTATCTATTAGGAAACGTGCTGGTAAATTTTTAGGATCTTTGTGATTTATGTGATTTTTCGCTTTGCTAGAGGTTCTAGCTGCATGTTTAATTGGTTTATTGATTTTGTATTGATATTCAGCTGTGCTTATTCACTCTGTGTAACTTGCCGTGTGGTTTGTTACTGTGTGATTCGTATATGTGCGTGATACTCAGGTCGTTGGCGTAGTTTACTGTGTGAAATTTGCTTTAGTAATTTCTGTGTGAAATTTGCTTCGCGATATTTTTTATTTGTGAAAAAAATTCTGTGTGTGATTTTTCTGTCAAAAAACTTTTGTGTTTTTTTTTTATTTTTTTTTATTTTTTTTTTAATGGGCTCCGTATAAGATTTTACCTTAGACCCATTCGATGGAAAATCTGATTTTGCCATTTGGCAACAAAAAATGAAAGGTATTCTCAAAAATTTTTTAAAGCTATTGATTTTTCTTATTCCGAGAATGTTACGGTTGAGAAAAATAATCGAAATTGATGAGTTTGCTTATTCTTCGATTATACTGAATATATTTGACTCCGTTTTGAGAAAAGTTGGCAAACTAGACTCTACGAAATAACTTTGGGAAAAATTGGAGGAACTTTACATTGAGACCTCCTTGAAAAATAAGTTGATTTTACTTGAAAAAAAAATTCGGTTCAAACTTGATTTGTCCAAAGATATGGATGAGAATTTAGATGTGTTTACTAAACTTAATCATGATATTATGCAAACCGGTGATAAGCATATTGATGTTTATACACCTAGTTTGCTCTTGAATGTTATACCTGATTCTCACGGTGATGTGAAATCTGCTATTAAGTATGCTAGAGATAATGTGAATCTTGAAACTGTTATGAATGGTTTGAAAAGCATAGAGATGGATTTGAAAACCAACATGGGTAATGAAAATGTCAGTGAAGTTAATTTTTTGAGGGGAAGGCCTCAAAATTGTTTCAAAATAAAAAACCTTTGGAAATCAAAATTTTAGCTAAAAGAAGAGTACGTAGAAAAGTAGGTCGAAGTCTCGATCGAAAAACTGTAAATATTATAATTTTGGTGAAAGTGGTCATTACATGAATGATTGCCCCAATGCCAAGAAAAACCAACATAATGATCATGCGAATATGACATCTAGTAGTGAAAGCCTTGTTGATGTGTTTTATTTGACTGAAATGCAAGATAATGTGAATCCCGTGCGTTCTTGTTCTCTTTGTGAAACTGAATGACTTGTTGATTCTGCATGCTCATTTCATATGTCTCATTTCAGAAACTTGTTTCTTAACTGCAAAGATGTGAAGCATGGATTTGTTTCTGCGGCTAATGAGAAATAGTTTGAAGTTGCTGGTCTTGGTGATATTTTCTTGAGATTTGGTTCTGGTTATGTGTTTACCGTGAACAATGTGAGGCATGTCCCTGATTTGTGCCATAATTTGATATCATGAGCTGCTTTAGAAGATGATGGTTTAGAGGATAAATGGGGAAATTGTGTTATGAAAATTTTGAAGGGTTCTTTGGTGATCTTCAAATCTGTTAAAAAGTTGAACTTATATGTTTGCGTTGCTGAATGTTGTATTCAAAGCCCTGTGAATGATATCTTTGGTGACAAAACTGATTTGTGGCATAAGCGTTTAGGTCACATGAGTTTTAGGGGTCTTGATATTTTCCATAGAAATGGTTCTTTTGGTTGTGACAAATTGTCTTGTGTGCCATTTTGTGATTCTTGTGTGCTTGGAAAACAATCATGGGTATGTTTCCCTATTTCTTTTGTTGCTAGACAACCTGCTTCTTCTGAATTACTTGAGTATGTGCATGCTGATGTTTGGAGTCGGCCTAGTGCGCTGACTTATGGTGAAAATCATTATTTTTTGTTTGTAATTGATGATTTTTTGGGAAAGGTTTTGGTGTTTTTATTGGAAAAAAACTGATGTGTTTGAGAAATTTAAAAAATGGAAAACCTTAACTGAAAATCAAACAGTCAAGAAAATTCGAGCTTTGAGGACCGATAACGGTCTTGAGTTTTGCAACCAATTGTTTGATAATTTGTGTGCTAAGTCTTATATTCAAAGACATAGGATTGTGCCTTACACGCTCCAGCAGAATGGTGTTGCTGAGCATATGAATAAACTTTGTTTGAAAGGGTGAAATGTATGCTTACATGTTCTTGGCTTTCTAAGAAGGTTTAGGGTGAGACTATTTTGACTGTGTGTCACGTGATTATTTGTTTTCCTTCTGTGCCTTTGAATGGTAAATGTCTAGAAAGGGTGTGGTCTGGTACACAAATTGATTACTCAAACTTGAGAGTGTTTGGCTGTTCTACTATTTTGAATCAGAAAAATTATAAACTTGAACCGAGGTCTGTGAAATGTGTTTTCCTTAGCTATCACGATGGGGTTCGTTTGTGGTTAAGGGGAGAATCTGGCTTTATGGTGTTAATTGGTCGGGATATGATTTTCAATGATATTGAATTTTCTTGTGTATGTGCTCCTTTACCTATTTCTGAACCCATCATTGCTCCGAGCAAGGTGGAGCTTATACTTAGTTCGAGTCTTTTGATTGATAATATGCAAAATGTGCCTTATGCTTGATGAGAACTCTATTTCTGATAATCTATCTATAAATGTGCTTGATAACCATGTTGATAATGCTGTTATGTATGAGGTAATTGTTGAAAATTTTCCTGAATCTGATCTTTGTGATTTGCATGACTATCATTCGACTGGATATAGATCTAGAAGCGATACGACATTGTATGCTTCAAAACATGATAATTCTTTGCAATGGATGAATATTTTGAAAAATAAAATGAAGTCCTTGCATGTGAATAATATGTGGTCTTATGTTCGTAAACTAATAAAATGGTTCTTAGTGTATTCTAAATGGATGTCATGTTGCATGAAAATTTTGATTTTTGATATGTGCGATTGATACGTGTTATGTGAACTCTATGTGAGGTATCCGACTTTGTGTCTGCTACATGTTTGTTCTAACTTTGTGTTTGAGTACAGTTACAGTAAGATAAGGCAATGATGACTCCTAAAAAGCCCCAATCTTGTGAACTAGCTTTGGGCCAAGGTGGAGAATGTTATTGTTGTGGCCCAAATGACCTAAAAGATGACTTAATGATAAGCTTTTCTCGAGGCTCAATTTATTGTCCCTATCTTCTTGGCAGCCACTTCGCACCTGGCCCAATTGATTTCCGATCTTTTCTCATTTCTCTTCTCTGCACGTTACATTCGAGAGATATGGTATTTTGTAATACTGCAACATGGCACACCGAGCATGTACCAGTGCAGATAGTACCTCGTCGCAGTGGGATAGTTGTGAGACAACCTGATCAATTTATGTTCCTTGGAGAGTCATCGAACTCAGTCACGAGTGAACTAGAATCTTAGACATATGATGAGGCACATCGAGATAAGGATGCAGTATCATTGAAGGATGCGATGAAAGCTTAGGTGGAGTCAATGGACTCCAATCAGGTTTGGGATCTTGTGGAACCACCCAATGGGGGTACGATCCATTGGATGCAAGTGAGTTTACAAGAGAAAGAGAGGATCCGATGGGAAGGTTGAGACCTTCCAGGCTAGGCTTGTAGCTAAAGGGTATACTGAGAAAGAAGGGAATGATTATGAGGAAACCTTTTTGCCAGTAGCCATGCTCGAATCCATTCGGATTCTTTCGCCTGTAGCTACTCATATAGATTATGAGGTATGGCAGATGGATGTTAAGACGACTTTTCTTAACGGAAGTCTTCAGGAAGACATCTATATGCAGCAACCAGAAGGTTTTATCGAAAAAGGGACATGAGCATCTAGTTTGTAAGCTTAATTGGTCCATTTACGGACTGAAGCAAGTTTTGAGATCTTGGAACATCTGGTTCGATGAGGTGATTCAGACGTATGGGTTCACTCAATGTCTGGATAAGCACTGTGTATACAAGAAGTGCAGTGGGAGCGTGGTGGTGTTTCTTGTGTTTTACGTAGATGATAACTTCTAATCTAAAACAATAAGAAGGAATTATCAAATACAAAGCTATAATTGTCTGAGCAGTTTGATATGAAGGACTTAGGAGAAGCAGGACACATTCTTTGTATCAAGGTCATTCGAAATCGCGAGAGAAGAATGTTGTGCTTATCCCAGTCTTCATACATTGTTACTGTCTTGGCCAAGTTCACCATGCAGGATACCAAGAAAGGTTGGTTACCTTTCAGACATAGAATACCTTTATCCAAGGAGATGTCTCCTAAGACACCTCAAGAGATAAAGGCCATGAAGACAATTCCTTATGCTTCGACAGTAGGAAGTCCCATTTATGCAATCCTGTGTACAAGGCGGGATATTAGCTGCGCCGCATTCATGGCAGCTATATATCAAAGTAATCCGGGCTCGATCCATTAGTTTGCGGTAAAGAATATACTCAAGTACTTGAGAAGGACTAAGGAGTACATGTTAGTTTACCGTGCAGACAACTTGTTTCTGCTGGGTTACAGTGATTTCGATTTCCACTCAGACCTGGATAAAAATAAGTCAACCTTGGGTTATGTCGAGTATGTCGCAGCCTCTGAGGCAGCAAAGGAGATAGTTTTCCTTAGGAACTTCTTCGTAGACTTAGAGATGATTCCGAGTTTCCCACGGGGTATTACAGTTTACTGCAATAACAGTGGTGCAATGTCAAACTCAAGGGAACCACGAGCCAATAAGACTAGTAAGCACATAGAGCACAAGTACCACCTGATACGAGAGATCGTAGGAAGATGAGACGTTGAGGTTGCCAAGATTGTATCATAGGACAACCTAGCTGATCCTTTCGCGAAGAGTTTGCCAATGAAGGTCTTTATCAAACACGTTGAAGGAATGGGAGTCAGATGTGTAGCCACAGGATCGACATAGGCCTTTTAGAATACTAATTGATAGACATACACTTGTAAAAGCGAGAAGCTTTAAGCATAAGTGGGAGATTGTTGGTGTATATACTGAAAGCTTGGATTTAGATGATATTTACACTTAATTTATGCTGAATGAGAATCATGTTAGATTAAACAAGTTCTATGTTCTATTGTTTTGTACTTAGATAAAATGGTTCATTAGCAGGTGAACAGAAGATCATTTTATTAGTCACTTGCGAAACAAGAATGATCGGTTCACAACCTAGATGGAAATGAATAAAGCATCAGAATGGTTGTAGTGTCAACCGTGCAGTTGATCTTGACAGATTAGTTGCACTAGGAGGAGCAGTTCGTTTTATAACAATCGTCGTAAACGAACTAGGCCTCGGTTAATTACTGTGCTCCTAACCCGTAAGATATAAACATGCATGTGCATGCAGTAGCTATTACTTTGATACACTAAAAGTGAGGTTCATCCTACTGGATCAATATTCTTGATGTTTTGGGTAATAGTGTTGCATGTACGATGGGTTGTTAGTTAGAATATTTACGGTCACCATGTGCGTTAGTTTGATGATGTCCCTGAAGTGAGGTCATAAAGGATTTTTATGTTAAACCCTGCAAGTGAATTACGTTCTAACATAATAATAATATAATGAGTGGTTCTAGTTTCGGTTTACTAGATATTAATTAATTCTTGATTATCAGAGTTTGAATTAATTAATGGACATTATATCTTAAACATGGGGAGGTAATTCGAGTAATTCCTATTGGAGTCTCGAATATAGTTTTGGAGATGATAAGGGAGTCCGATAATGTTTACGTTAGTGGACCGAACATTATTTAAACAATTGGCAAGAGTGGGCTTGGCTCACAGTTTGGCCCAATACTTAAGAAGCCCAAGTCATCACCTCCTTAGGATCACTAGTGTAGCTCTATATATACATTATCAAGCTCATTTGATTTAGAGAACACAAGCCACACGTGAAAGACATTTGGCCGCCCTTTCTATATTTCCCATAGTTGAGCTTTGTCTTCGTTTTGTTGCTACACTGATACAAAACAAAGAGGTGTTCGAGTAATATAGTAGAACATCTCGAGGAACCGAGACATCAAGATCAACCACCGTACACGAGCCCTCCGATCACCGCATGAAGCCGTCGACTACCGCACACGAGCTGTGACGACCCCAAGCTCTCGGCTATCCACCGCAGCAGCACCACGACGCACGCAGCCCGCCCTCGGCGACCACCACGTGCGATCCCGTCCGCCAGCCGTAGCCCGACGTCCTTGTGCTCCGGACGATCCTGCAACCTCGACACGATCGCGCTGCTCCCGGCGACCACCGTCTGCAACATGTTGCACCAGGCGACGCTCCAAATGAGCTTCTCGACGTCCGACGAGGAGAAATCCTGCAGCCCAACGGATTTTGACAACAAACTATCTCCAACAACGAAAATCTACAATGTCTCAGAGTCTGCAATTTTAAGCTGTAAGTTTTTAACGCTAAACCTCTAGATATGTTGCGTGTAGGTTTATTGTTGTTATTAATTCGTGACTTGTACATAACAAGATCCTCATCGACCCCAACAAGAAGCCGTCGGAAACCACTGCGATCAGCTGCCGTGTTCCTGCCGTGCCCAGCCGCTCGTCACTGCATGCTACAGCCCACGATCGCTCACAGACTTATGCTGCCTCGAGCCATTCACCAGTGACTTGTGTACAGCCCTGTGACGCCACGACCTCGCCTCGCACGTCGTCCCTGTTCGTGCATCCCAGCTATGCTGCAACCTTGCCGTGCAACGCCCAACCCTGAGAACCTCGCACACCGCGACCCTGCTGCTTCAAGGAGGCTTGCCACGTACGCCTCGAAGTCCTCGGACGCCAGTAGCACGTGTGATGCCAGTGCGCCAGACCTCGCACGGGACCTGCTCACGATAACGGCCAACGCCAAGCGCACAGAGTAGCACGCGACCTCGCGCCACACGACTCTTGTGACCCTGTGCGAACCGAAGCCAGCGACCTGCAGTGTCGGATGCGCGACCTGTATGTAGATCAGAGGCCAGCGAACCTGCAACGACCCACACGCACCCGGATAGCGCCCGACGCGCATCAACTCCCAATGACCCGTGATCAACCGAGGAGGCCATGTTCGACTGCCCAACGGGCTCTGTGGTTCAGACGATCTCCTACAAGAGAAATCTACAACGTCTCTGAGTCGCCAAAATTAAACGGTAATTTTCTAATCCTAATTATAGATTCTACTGGGTTAGGATTTAATTCGTGAGATTCAGATGTGAATATCGATTACGTTCCTAATAAAACCCAACACCCACCAGTCGGCCAAACACTCTGAAACTCCATCAATCAAACACTAAAGACATCCACCCAAAATGGCAGAAGCTCACCCCAAGACCCATACCTGGAAACTTTCTTCAAGCGATGGCTAACCAAAATTGAAACCAAAGGACGCCAGACGGCCCACGTCACTCCCCTCCCCGACCCAACATGGCTGTCGTAGATCGACCAAAGCCAACAACTACACCCGTCGGGGGCTCCCGCTAATCCAACCCTAGTGAAAAACCAAAGCCAAACGAGAGAGGGAGAGAGTACGTGGACCTCAACTATAGTTGTTGTCGGAACGACTATCGGCCTCAACAACCATAGCGAATCCGGCGAGACAAAGGAGCCCTAACATCAAGCCCACCAAGGCCACGGGACAGCGACGAAGTACCGGGCAGGAGAGAGACCAAAACAACATCCAGAAAGCTGTAGCTAGGACTGGGGGATGTTAGAGCCACGGGGTGCAGCGCACCGCCAGTGGGAGGGCAAAAAATCATCGGAAAGAGGGGTTTTGATGGAGGGGAAGAATGGATTTTTTTTGGGAAGGAAATGGAGAGATCAAAAGAGTGAGGTTGGACGGGGAGGAATGTACATTTTCTAAACATTCAAGTACAACAAGAATACTTAAAAAACTAATAAAAATATGGAAAATATGTATTTTAAAAAGAGACATTCAAGACCCTACAATGTATTTTATTCATTTTAATTATGATATCATTATTTCATTTTTGTAGATACTAATTTCATTAATTATGTTCAATTTCAGAAAACATTTAAAAAATATAGAATAAATTAAATCATTACATTCAACTTTTATTCATTTAACGAATGATCTATGGAGTTAATAAATTTTTATTATTTATATATATATATAAAACTTCATAATATATAAATTTTACCATCAAAAAAAGTAAATTTCAATCAATTATTATGCACTAAGATACTGTTCATATATTATTTAAAGAAATATGATTAAGAATACTTAATATATAAGTAAACTAATTTATAATTTCATATCTAATATAATTAAAAAATTTTAAATTATGTAAGCCTTAAATATCATACCTATAATAGGTGATTAATGATAATTTTTTCTCATCATGTTATATTTGTTTTCAGAATAATTGATTCTCTCAGTTGGGAGCAGGTCCGGCGATTTTCTCAGTTGAAAGCATATACTGTGATTTCATCTTCTGGTTCCGGTGCGTGTGTTGCATTATGAGGAGAGTGGATTTCGATTGTTGTTTTCCTGTCTTTCTGTGCATCCTCGTAAACCCTAATTTATGGCAGAACCTAGTTTTATTGGTCAAGACGACGATCTAGCGAACAGAATAAAGAGCTTCTCCCTGTCTGAAAAGGAGAGTTTAATCACTAGCATTGCTCACGACGACATCAAATTGAATGATGATGAATGCCAGAGAAGCCTCTTTGGGAAGGTGATAAGCGGTCGCAAAGCAAGCTAGTTAGGGATTAAAAAAACTATGAGCCATATATGGCGATTGCAACAATAGATGAAGTTAAGGAGCTGGGACAGAATTTCTTTCAATTTGTGTTTCAGAGCAAAGTTGGAAAAAGTGGCTGATGGAAAAAGTTGGAGCTTTGATAATCAGTTTTTAATTCTCAAAGAATGGGAAAAAGGCTTAACCACTAAACATCAAACTTTCCAGGAAATTAGCTTGTGGTTCAGGTATGGAATCTTTCCCATTAATTGGCTTAGCACTGAGGTGGGATTAAAAATTGGGAAAATATTCCAATCTGTCAAGAATGTGGTTATTGTTAGCTCAGGCAGTCATGGGGGTAGAATCATTAGACTTCTAGTTACTGTGAATTTAAATGAACCACTCCCAAGGTGTACTAATATCTAGCTGGATGATCAAATTATAAGTGTGGGATTCAGGTATGAAAACTGCACAACCTGTGTTAGTATTGTGGTCTCATAGGGCACTTAGATAGAGGGTGTAGGAAGAGAATGGATGCAATCAAATCTAGTTCAGTGATGGAAGGACAATATGGTGACTGGATTAAGGCTGTAGAAGGGCAGAATTGGGTTGAAATTCGGCAGTCAATATCCAGATCTTCCCCATCTTCCATCAAAGTTTCAACTTCAGAACCAGACTCTCGTCCCAGGAGTTCATCTAGCCTCATTGACAAAGGGAAACAGATAATCCAAGTTACAGATCAACCTTCCAATAATTCTCAACCAGATAAAGTGGCTTCGAACTCAATCCAAGAAGAAACAACACCTCAAACTCCATTATCAGTTTGGAATAAACTCTGTCCTACTCACAACAAGTCTCTGGAGTTAAGCATTCACCCAGTAGAAGAGCCTCAACACAACAAGATGATGGATGTTGAACTGGCTATACAGGCTACCACAATTTCATCTCAGGTCAAGCACAGTCAGCTCAATCCATCCAAATCCATCAAGAATTCAAAACAAAAAACATGGAAAAGAGCCCTTAATAGAGAAGGGAAGCTACAAAGAAATGATGGACAACAACTAATGAACCAAGATACACAAGGCTCCAAGAGAACCAGGGAAGACACACCATCTTCTCCTCAACACAATGATCAGAACATGATTGTTCCAGTAGTAGGTAAAAAACTCAAAGGGTCTCAATCACAGGTGGGGGATGCCAGCCTCAAATGGCACCCCAACCCTCAATGGTAGCTGCGGTGTGGAATTGTAGAGGTCTGGGTTGGCCCTCTACAATTTCCCAAATCCGAGAGTCCATTAAGGCTCACCACCCCTCTTTATTTTTCCTTTATGAAACTAAGAAAAATAGTGGATTTGTGAAGTTAGTGATTAGGAAGCTGGGTTTTGTAAATAGGTTTTCTTTTGTTGATCCGGTTGGTTTAAGTGGGGGACTAGTGTTATTTTGGGACTCTAGTGTAAACATTATCCAAGTTTAAAAAAATCTTTTTATATTGCTGTGGAATTTGAACTGGAGCCTTCATTTTAAGCGTATAAACTGTATACGAACCTCGGACATGATATCAATATTATAGTCAATGTAATACCTAGGCTGGGTCCCCACATTTCTTCTTTTGAAAACTTTTGAAAACTGTAAGTGTTATTCTGGGTAGCTGGATCTGCAAGCTAAAAATATAAACAAATATACTAAGTACTATGCTCGTAATATTCACAATAGGATTCTAGGATGCTTGACTTTAACTGATAACTTATCCGGATTTTAAAGTGGTTCGATAGGGCCGATATGGCTCGAATGGATACTAAGTTACCGAACAACTTAACTTTTCTCGAACTTATACTCAAGGCCGAATACTTACACATATAAATAATGACTTCTAAGGCTTGGATATTGGCTTACTCGCATGTAACTTAAAATGACTCGGAAGTGAAAATAAGCTAAATTTCACATGATAGATGATCGAGTACATGAACTCAAAACATGCTCAACTTTTACCAACATCATATACATGATTTATAAGGATTTATAAGCGATCAAACTCGGCTTAAAAATTCTTGGTACTAAAAAGTCGAATTTAAAGCACACTCAACTCAAGTGCTAATCATAGCATGAAATTATGCTATTTACTTGCGAGACTTCAAACAATTTTATAAAATCGCATATTCAACATATTAAGCTGAAACTTAGTTAAATAGTTCATCTCCCATGTGATAATTTTAAATAAAAGTTTCACTTTAAAAGATCGAACGTTAACTGAGTACTCTTGCATATAAAATCATATAGACATACATGCGGTCTAAACATTTTATCTCATTCATTTCTCAACCTAAAATCATGAAATTTGGCAGGCATGCTCTCAAAAGATATGTAGACATGTCATAAAAATTTAATAATTTTATCATGCATATATCTCGAATTATTCAAGTTAAAGTCGCTGCTGGAAACAGGTATATAAAATTCAGCTTGTATGATAAAATTTAAAAATCTATATCTCTAGTAATACTCAACCAAATGACATAATTCTTGATCCTATGCACTCTTTATTTACATAAGAAATATCCATATAAATATTACTTTCCAAGTTATTCTTATCGTTATATGAATCTCATTAAAACCGAGAACATATTTCATACAATTGATCTTAGAACAACTTTAACTCCTTGTATTCATAAAATCAATTATAAACTTGATATAGGATATTATATACTAGACTAGTCTTAATGGATAAAAAGGGGATATATTGAAGAATAAGCCTACACATGGCTAGGACACGTGGCATGATGCTATTGGACAAGCCTAACTTGGGCCATAAGGTACATTCCCTCTATAAAAGGGGGCTAAGGTATCCCATTCTAGACTCTCTCTACATTCATAATTATACTCTTGGGATTTGGAGTTATACTAACTTGAGCTTCGGACGCCCCACGCCGGGACCCCTCCCGGCGTTGGGTTCTTGTAGGTCTGGTGGCCGTTCGAGTTGAAGGAGCCCGGGTGAAATCTTATTCACTTCATTGGCGCCGTCTGTGGGACCCGATAAAAAAGCGAAACGGAGTTCCGACCGAAAAATTCGAGAAATCTTCTAGAAAGCTCCTTCTCCACCGGCCGCCGCCACCCTCGCCGCCGGCCGTCAGAAAACGTGCTCCGATCGAAAAATTCTTTGCGTCATTGGATAGATCTCTTCGAGGTGGATCTCCCCTTAGAAATTCATGCGAAAATTCCTCTAGGAAGGCCGTCAATTTTGCGGTCAAAGTTTCCAGATCTAGCAAAAAATTGGCCAAAATCAGACATTCAAATGCATTTTTTCGAGGATCTGTGAGGGTTATGGAAAATCCGAGGGTACCACCGGAACCCTCTCGACGAGGCGAATCTACAAAGCCTGACCTCCGCCGGACGCCGTCGCCGGAAGCCGCCGGCCGCCGTCGCCTCCGCCACCAACCACCCCAAGAAAAATTTCGATCGGGAAAATCTCTACATCACCGTGAAGCTCTTCAAATGCTCGTCTCACCCTTAAATTTTCAAGCAAAAATTCCAACCAGAGGACCGTCAATTTTGTCGGTCAAAGTTTATAGATCTAGAGGTTTTTGGTCAAAATCCGGTCATCCTCTCCTTTTTCCCGTCGATTTCCGGCGAATCACTTTGAATCTAGGACACCATCGGATTAACCCCATCGAGACACACGTGTGGCAGGTTATCTTAGCCGGGACTGAGGACGTCTTTCCGACAGTTTTTTCCAGCTGTTTTCGCCAGGGCCTGGTGTGATCGAGCGCTCAGTCGATAGTCTGGGAGCAGCCCATCGTGGGCCCAGCGCAGCTCCAGTCCGACGCGCGTGGAAGCCCAAGGCATCCCTGCATCCCGCGTCCAGAAATTGTGGTGGTCCATCGTGCAGCCCAAAGGAGGAAGCCCGTTAGACGTCGCACGGCCCAGAGGAATAGGCCCAAAACCCATGGGAGAGCTGCTTCAGCTCGCGGGCCGCGTCCAGCCCGCACGGCCCGATCCTCGCAGACAGTTTGGCCCGCGAAGCCCGCTCCCGGTCCGCGCTTAGCCCACGCCCCAGACCAGCCCTAGCCCGCGTGGAAGCCCACCCCCAGCCCGCGTGGAAGCCAATTTCAGCCCGCGTTCGGCCCTCTTTTGGCCCGCGTCCAGCTGCCTCTCAACCCAAGTCCCAAAGCTGCCCTATATCCGGCCCAATTGCGGTTTTTCAGCGGCCCAATGCCATGTAAGTGGCCCAAATGGAGTCCAAACTCCTCCCATGCATCCCAAAATTGTCCGTCAGCCCCGGTTCGAGCCCAATACTATTTCGGGAGGTAAACCGAAGTAACTTTATCGTGGTGAAGGTATGACGTTCATTGAATTTATCGGCCAAGTTGGTGAAAATTGCAAAATTATTGGATTTATCCATGGAGCCTATTTGATTTTTTGGTGGAGACTATTCGATTTATTTGTGGAACATTATATGACTTATATATGGAGTTTATTTGATATATTCATGGAGAATATATTCGATTTATTCGGGCAAAATTATTTAATTTATCTGAGGAGCATTATTTGGTTTATTGAGGAGTATTATTCAATTTGTTCGAGGACAATTATTTGATTTGTTCGAGGAATTATTGCATTTATTGGGGATTACTATTCGACTTGTTTGTGGTATTATTTGAATTATTTGTGGAGAATATTTGATATATTCGTGGAATATTATTTGATTTATCCGTGGAGTTTATTTGATCTATTGGTGGAGTAAAACTGGATAAATTATTTAATTTGTTCGCGGTGATATCTAATTTAATCGTGGAGTTATCCGAAGATTTGCTCGTGGAGATATTGTTGGACTTATTGGTCGAGATATTATTTGATTTATTGGCGAACACTCATTTGGTTGAGCATGAATGCGGGTCGTGATTTTGATTTGAGAATATTTGTGATTGTGCTTAATAAATGCGAGTCGTGGTTTCGGATTGCGGATATCTTGTGATTGTGTTTGAATTGACTATTCATAATCTTTTATCGCATGTCATTGCTCGAGAATGTATTAAATCGAGGAGATGGTGATGACTGTATTTGATCTCTTGTTTTTCTTGCGTGGAGAATTGCAAAATGGATGATGTGAGTATAATATGGATAATGATATCTCTTTGAATTCTTGTCGAGGAAACAACGAAATAACCCGAGTCTCGACAAGCTATGGAGGACGAGTTGTGGAGTTTCGAGGACATAATGAGCGAGCACGAAACCATCAAAGCAGGGTGATAAGGAGGGACGAGTCTGGATGGTACCGATCGCAGGTGGCAATTTCAGAGGCAGAAATCATTCTCTTTTGGAGAGGTAGGATAATCGGGAGTGACATTCTCAACCTCCAGGTATAAAATTAATCCCAACTCTTGTCGACGGTCAAGATCGACTGACACTATTTTGTGACATATGGAGTCTCTTAGTATTCTTTTTTGGGAGGAATGTTCGTTGTTTGAATATTTTGGGTGAAACATGGCTGAAATTGTGGTGTATGTGGATTTGTCTGGAATTGTTATTTGGGTGACTAACAAAATGCAGAAAATGAGGTGTACGTGGAGCCTCGAACAAAATCTGGCACGACTAAGGCCTTCGGGCTGGCCAGTCTCGAGTCGTCATGACTAAGGAGCTCGGTATTGGGAGTAACTCGTTTGAATTTTAGTTTGGGGCATTCGTTTAATGATTGTTTATAGCTGCAGAGTATGGTTTGTTGCAACTATTTGTTGAATTCATTGCTTTGTGATATTTTGGTCGATTGTACATTTGAATGGGTGTTTATGCGATTTTATATCGTGGTAGAGACTTGCATGAGGTTGAGGAGTGGTATAAACGAATGTGGACCAACGTGATTGCTTTGATTTATTCGTCTTTCTTTATTATTGCTATCGGGATTGCAAATTGGATGATGTAGATAAAATGCAACTAATGGAATCTGTTGAATTCTGGTCAAGGAAAATGCATGAGCAGGTGAACTGGATATTGGCTATGGTGAGAAGTGGGAAGCATGGAGCAAACAACAACTCAGGTCGTCGTGTTCAGACAGGAAAGGAGGTCGAAAAAAAAATAATGCTTGATTTTGTTTATTTTTATATCTTGTTCGATATAACTATGCATTTGATGGGACTAACGAGAATGATCAATTACTATTCTATCTCGTGGTGTTTGGTATGTTTTCTTGTCGACCTCAGTGGCAGGTCGAAGTGTTCGAGCAGTTCGGAAGAAAAAAATCCACCATGACTAAGGCCTCCGGGCTGGGTGGTCACATGTAACGACCACTCCTTCGAGGGTGGACATGTGTTCGAAGACCAAAATCCACCATGACTAAGGCCTCCGGGCTGGGTGGTCACATGTAACGACCACTCCTTCGAGGGTGGACATGTGTTTGAAGACCAAAATCACCATGACTAAGGCCTCCGGGCTGGGTGGTCGATCCTAGTGTTGGGTCGGTGAAGACATGGATCCTATTGGAGACCTTGGTGGTAGGTCGATGATCTTTATTTGATTCTTGGTTTCGTCGAATTTATTTTTCGACTTCAAGAGAAGGTAGAAGGAGTTCATTACGGATAGCTCGAGCAGACCTCAGTGGCAGGTCGATGATCTTTATTTGATTCTTGGTTTCGTCGAATTTATTTTTCGACTTCAAGAGAAAGTCGAGGGAGTTCACTCGAAACAGTTCACGGAGCCAAGTTATTCAGGTTGATGATTTTATTTGGTTTTGTCGATATTCGGCTTTTGACTTCGGTGTGGTGTCAGGACATCCGGTTTCCGAGAGGATAAACAACAGGGTTGAATTTCAAATTTTGAACTGAGGGGGCGATGATAGGAGGAGGTGGTAGGAAAGGTTTATCTTTGAATGAGGAGAGCTCGAACATGGTGATCAAAAAACAACAAGACGTAAGTTCAAATTTTTAAATTCAAGACTTCAGTTTTCGGTTTTCGACCTCAGTGGTCGTTCAACATTCGGTGTTCAACCCCAGTGGCGGGTCTCTCGATTTTCGACCTCAGTGGTCGTTCAGCTTTCGGTATTCGAACCCAATGGCGGGTCTCTCAGTTTTCGACCTCAGTAGTCGTTCAGCTTTCGGTATTCGACCCCAATGGCGGGTCTCTCGGTTTTCGACACTAGTGGTCGTTCAGCTTTCGGTGTTCGACCCAAGCAGCGGGTCTCTCGGTATTCGACCTCAGAGGCAGGTCACTCGGTTTTCGACCTCAGTGGTCGTTCAACTTTTGGTGTTTGACCCCAGTGGTGGGTCTCTCGGTTTTCGACCTCAGTGGTCATTCAGCTTTCGATATTCGACCCCAATGGCGGGTCTCTCGGTTTTCGACCTCAGTGGTCGTTCAGCTTTCGGTATTCGACCCCAATGGTGGGTCTCTCGATTTTCGACCCCAGTGGTCGTTCAGCTTTCTTTTTTTGACCCCAGCGGCGGGTCTCTCGGTATTTGACCTCAGAGGCAGGTCTTTCGGTATTCGACCTCAGAGGCAGGTCCTTCGGTATTCGACCTCAGTGGCGGGTCTTTCGGTTTTTGACCTTAGGGGTCATTCGATGTTCATTCGGGGTCCCGATGCTCATTTAGAGGTTTGGTAACTATTTGGTGGTCGATTCTTTATTCAAATTATATTCTCAGTGGCAGGTTGACGGAAACAGCCCGAAGAGGAATTTCACTCTTGGATCGAGTCATGCTTACTCGACCAGAGTGGGGGGACAAGATGATATAAGATATTATATATTAAACCAGTCTTAATGGATAAAAAGGGGATATATTGAAGAATAAGCCTACACATGGCTAGGACACGTGGCATGATGCTATTGGACAAGCCCAACTTGGGCCATAAGGTACATTCCCCCTATAAAAGGGGGCTAAGGTATCCCATTTTCAGACTCTCTCCACATTCATAATTATACTCTTGGGATTTGGAGTTATACTGACTTGAGCGTCGGAGGCCCGACGCCGGGACCCCTTGATGAAGGATCGTGTGTTTTCCCAACTCGATTGTCTCGAACCAAGCTTTGCCACGGCTTGTCCTTCGACGATATGTGTGGACGACTCGGTTATTAGCCTTATCTTCTCATGATTTTGAGATGGTTCGGGTCTTAGCCTAGCCAACTCGATTTGTATGATAAAACTCTCACGAATTCTAAACACACGGTTTTGTTCTTACGAACGATTTTCCATTACTTCTTAATCATATATTTCGAATGACATATGGGTGGTATTTATAGATACCAATTAGATCTAATCCTAGTCTAAGAAGAACTCCTAATGCAAGTAAACAAATAAAGTCTTAAGGAAAGTAAATATAGACTTACCTAAACTACTTAGGCACATGCCTTTTATTCCAAATCCTAACCAAACTATTATTCCTAAGCTGCTAAGGGAAATCGACTCTTAGGCCTTCTAGAAGGATCGTGGGTTTTCTTGCTTGCGCGGTACTTCACCCGAACCCTAGCCATCGCGCGCTAGTCCTTGTCCTGCAAGGTCTCGGCTTGGTCGCCCCACGCGTCACACGCGTCTTCTGCCTTGCGCCCCACGTCGCGCGGATTCCCTTCAGTCGTCGCGCCTTTCCTAGTCCCTCGAGGATTCACGCCATTCATCTCCCGCGCGTTTCGCGCGTTATCGCCCGCACTTCGCGTGGACCCCTTTACCTCGAGCGCGTGCTTACACCTGCTCGACTCGTCGACCCTGTCGACCCTTCCCATCAGCGCACCCGCACCCTCGCCATCACAGTCCTGCCCGAACAACGCCTTGTGCGTGACTCCCGTCATGGCGTCTCGTTCGTACCCGCTTGTCGAGCCCCTCACATCGTTCCAACCCACTTTTGCACCGCGCCACTGCTGCCGCCCCATGTGCACGCCTTCCACCCTTCATCCTCCCCTCGTGCTCCTTCGGCCTTATTGCGCATGCGTTGCTTGCGCCGGTCTCTTGCGCAAGCCCTACACCATTCGCCTATTCTCGTGGGCATGATCCTCTCATTCTCATCGTCGGCCCAAGTCTCATGTTCGTAGCCTCTTCGAGCTCTCTTAGCATGGTCTCGGTACTCGTCCCGGGCTCTTGCGCGCTTTCTTTCTCGGCTTATGCGCGTCTCGTCCCCGGGCTAGGATGGGTCGATGACCACATCCTCATCATTCCATCCCCCTTTGAGCTTGACCTTGTCCTCAAGGAGAATGAATTGTAAACTCTTCAATTCGACCGGCTCAGTTCCTTCTTCACTCGTGCATAGCTTGATCCTCTTCTTGGCCCTTTCGAACTCCATCATCCCCATTTTGAAATTGGTGACTATGGGCCCTAACGTCTCCAACCATTGGACTCCTAACACCACCTCGGGTCCTCCGAGATCTAGTGCAAACAAATCCACCTCTAGCTCTTCACCTTGCACTTGTATCGAGACACCTTTGTATAGCACCGAACTCCAAAGCTCTTCAACGTTTGCAATTCGTACTCCAAATGGTACAACTCCGGTCATTGGTATCTCGAGCTTTGTGGTGAAGTCCAAGCTAACAAAATTGAGTGTTGACCCACTGTCGACCAACACATTGACCTTTCGTCCCAAAATCTCGGCCTCGAACCTCATCATCTTAGGTCCTTTTTCGGCTTTGACCATGTGCAGCATCTCCAATTGTGGATTCAAGTACAAGTGCCCTCCTTCACCGTGTGCTTCCTCGGGTTCGCATGTGTCGAGTAGGTAAACCTCTTTACCCTTGCACCTATGCCCGGGCGTGAACGGTTCATTGCACGAGTAGCATAGACCCTTCTCGCGCCTCCTTTGCATCTCTTCGGAACTTACACGCCGCATGTAATTCGGTGGTCGAACCACCTCGATCACTTTTGCGTCCTCGATCAGCGGCGGTGGGTCCGCGACCGTACTCGTGCGCCGTGTCTCGACGCGTCCGTCACCTCGACTCGTCTTTCGGATCGCAATCAGATGGTCCTCTCGCATTCGTGCCGACTCCATGGCAGCTCGCATTGACCTCGGTCGATCTAATCGTACCTCGGCAGCCAGCTCGGGCTTGAGCCCACCCACAAATGCTCCAACCAATGCACTCTCGGGCCACTCGCGCACTCGACTAGCAATGCGCTCGAACTCTTTTTGGTAATCACGTAGACTACCACCTTGACGTATACGAGTGAGTGCCTCGTCATAGTCATGGTATTGGCTCGATCCAAAGCGCGTAATGATCTCCTTCTCGAAATCTCTCCAATGTACCCGCATACCTTTGCCTTTGTAGACGTGCGAGATCCATTGCCACCATACATTCGCCTCACCATCGAGATAGTAGGCGGCGATTTTGACTCGATCAGATTTGGGCACGTCATTGATCTCGAAATATTGAGTAGCTCGACTCAACCACGCGTCCGGGTCGGTCCCCGTGAACGTCGGCATGGTTAGCCTCGGCTTCTCGACCTTTCTCTCCTCGCGTCGACCAGACGCTCGTGTCCTCCTCGATCGTCGATCATGGTCCTCGTGGTCGGACTCGGAGCTGCTCGATCGAGCTGTGGTCGAACACGACCTATGACTTCCTCGCGGTCGTCGTGTAGCTCGAGCAAGTTGTGCCGCAAGATCGTGCACCATGAGCTCCAACTTCGCAAAATTCTCGTTGGCCGCATGTTGTCCATCACCAAGGGATCTCATGCTCTCCTCCAACATCTCGAATCTCTCTCGGTTTGTCATGGCTTCTCTCTCTTCTTTTTTTTTCTTTTTTTTCTTTTTCTTTTTCTTTTTTTGATAACTCTCGAACAAAACTCACACACACTATGTAAAATATATATATATTTTTTTTTTTTATAACACTCGACCCTCACGAAAAGAAAAAGGGAAAATTCGAAAAAGAAGAAGATAGAAAAAGTTAAACAAAACACACGATCAACACCTCTCAATGAAAGCACCAATGATGAAGTATCGTGTGTTTTCCCAACTCGATTGTCTCGAACCAAGCTTTGCCACGGCTTGTCCTTCGACGATAGGTGTGGACGACTCGGTTATTAGCCTTATCTTCTCACGATTTTGAGATGGTTCGGGTCTTAGCCTAGCCAACTCGATTTGTATGATAAAACTCTCACGAATTCTAAACACACGGTTTTGTTCTCACGAACGATTTTCCATTACTTCTTAATCATATATTTCGAATGACATATGGGTGGTATTTATAGATACCAATTAGATCTAATCCTAGTCTAAGAAGAACTCCTAATGCAAGTAAACAAATAAAGTCCTAAGGAAAGTAAATATAGACTTACCTAAACTACTTAGGCACATGCCTTTTATTCCAAATCCTAACCAAACTATTATTCCTAAGCTACTAAGGGAAATCGGCCCTTAGGCCTTCTAGAAGGATCGCGGGTTTTCTTGCTTGCGCGGTACTTCACCCGAACCCTAGCCATCGCGCGCTAGTCCTTGTCCTGCAAGGTCTCGGCTTGGTCGCCCCACGCGTCACACGCGTCTACTGCCTTGCGCCCCACGTCGCGCGGATTCCCTTTAGTCGGTGCACTACACCTAGTCCTTCGAGGACTCGCGCTTGTCAGCTCCCACGTGTTTCGCGCGTCGCGCCTCGCGCGGTTGTTGCGCACGCTCACCTCATCGACCTTGTCGACCGCTTCGCCCTTGTCGACCTCGTCGACCCACTCCTTTAGCGCGTCCGCGCCATCGCCATCATATCCCCGCTCGACCAGCGCCTTGTGCGTGACTCTCGTTATCGCAGCCCGCTCGTACCCGCTTGTCGAGCCCTTCGCATCGTTCCAACCCACTCTCGCGTCTGCGCCACTGCAGCCGCCCCATGTGCACGCTGTCCACCCTTCATCCACCCCTCGTGCTCCTTCGGCCTTAGCGCGCATGCGTTGCTTGCGCCGGTCTCTTGCGCAAGCCCTACACCATTCACCCACTCCTCCGGGCTCAATCCTTTTGCTCTCATCATCGGCCCAATACTCAGCCGTACGCGTATCACTCGCCTTGTAACCTCTCCGGGCCCTTTTAGCACGGTCTTGGTACTCATCCCGGGCTCTTGCGCGCTTCCTTTCTCGGCTTATGCGCGTCTCGTCCTTGGGCTCGGATGGGTCGATGACCACATCCTCATCATTCCATCCCCCTTTGAGTTTGACCTTGTCCTCAAGGAGAATGAATTGAAGACTCTTCAATTCGACCGGCTCAGTTCCTTCGTCACTCGTGCATAGCTTGATCCTCTTCTTGGCCCTTTTGAACTCCATCGTTCCCGTTTTGAAATTGGTAACTATGGGCCCTAACGTCTCCAACCATTGGACCCCTAACACCACTTCGGGTCCTCCAAGATCTAGCGCAAACAAATCCACTTTCAGCTCTTCTCCTTGCACTTGTATCGGGACATCTTTGTATAGCTCCGAACTCCAAAGCTCTTCGCCGTTTGCCACTCGTACCCCAAATGGTACAACTCCGGTCATTGGTATCTCGAGCTTTGTGGTGAAGTCCAAGCTAACAAAATTGAGTGTTGACCCACTGTCGACCAACACATTGACCTTTCGTCCCAAAATCTCGGCCTCGAACCTCATCATCTTAGGTCCTTTTTCGGCTTTGACCATGTGCAGCATCTCCAATTGTGGATTCAAGTACAAGTGCCCTCCTTCACCGTGTGCTTCCTCGGGTTCGCATGTGTCGAGTAGGTAAACCTCTTTACCCTTGCACCTATGCCCGGGCGTGAACGGTTCATTGCACGAGTAGCATAGACCCTTCTCGCGCCTCCTTTGCATCTCTTCGGAACTTACACGCCGCATGTAATTCGGTGGTCGAACCACCTCGATCACTTTTGCGTCCTCGATCAGCGGCGGTGGGTCCGCGACCGTACTCGTGCGCCGTGTCTCGACGCGTCCGTCACCTCGACTCGTCTTTCGGATCGCAATCAGATGGTCCTCTCGCATTCGTGCCGACTCCATGGCAGCTCGCATTGACCTCGGTCGATCTAATCGTACCTCGGCAGCCAGCTCGGGCTTGAGCCCACCCACAAATGCTCCAACCAATGCACTCTCGGGCCACTCGCGCACTCGACTAGCAATGCGCTCGAACTCTTTTTGGTAATCACGTAGACTACCACCTTGACGTATACGAGTGAGTGCCTCGTCATAGTCATGGTATTGGCTCGATCCAAAGCGCGTAATGATCTCCTTCTCGAAATCTCTCCAATGTACCCGCATACCTTTGCCTTTGTAGACGTGCGAGATCCATTGCCACCATACATTCGCCTCACCATCGAGATAGTAGGCGGCGATTTTGACTCGATCAGATTTGGGCACGTCATTGATCTCGAAATATTGAGTAGCTCGACTCAACCACGCGTCCGGGTCGGTCCCCGTGAACGTCGGCATGGTTAGCCTCGGCTTCTCGACCTTTCTCTCCTCGCGTCGACCAGACGCTCGTGTCCTCCTCGATCGTCGATCATGGTCCTCGTGGTCGGACTCGGAGCTGCTCGATCGAGCTGTGGTCGAACACGACCTATGACTTCCTCGCGGTCGTCGTGTAGCTCGAGCAAGTTGTGCCGCAAGATCGTGCACCATGAGCTCCAACTTCGCAAAATTCTCGTTGGCCGCATGTTGTCCATCACCAAGGGATCTCATGCTCTCCTCCAACATCTCGAATCTCTCTCGGTTTGTCATGGCTTCTCTCTCTTCTTTTTTTTTCTTTTTTTTCTTTTTCTTTTTCTTTTTTTGATAACTCTCGAACAAAACTCACACACACTATGTAAAATATATATATATTTTTTTTTTTTATAACACTCGACCCTCACGAAAAGAAAAAGGGAAAATTCGAAAAAGAAGAAGATAGAAAAAGTTAAACAAAACACACGATCAACACCTCTCAATGAAAGCACCAATGATGAAGTATCGTGTGTTTTCCCAACTCGATTGTCTCGAACCAAGCTTTGCCACGGCTTGTCCTTCGACGATAGGTGTGGACGACTCGGTTATTAGCCTTATCTTCTCACGATTTTGAGATGGTTCGGGTCTTAGCCTAGCCAACTCGATTTGTATGATAAAACTCTCACGAATTCTAAACACACGGTTTTGTTCTCACGAACGATTTTCCATTACTTCTTAATCATATATTTCGAATGACATATGGGTGGTATTTATAGATACCAATTAGATCTAATCCTAGTCTAAGAAGAACTCCTAATGCAAGTAAACAAATAAAGTCCTAAGGAAAGTAAATATAGACTTACCTAAACTACTTAGGCACATGCCTTTTATTCCAAATCCTAACCAAACTATTATTCCTAAGCTACTAAGGGAAATCGGCCCTTAGGCCTTCTAGAAGGATCGCGGGTTTTCTTGCTTGCGCGGTACTTCACCCGAACCCTAGCCATCGCGCGCTAGTCCTTGTCCTGCAAGGTCTCGGCTTGGTCGCCCCACGCGTCACACGCGTCTACTGCCTTGCGCCCCACGTCGCGCGGATTCCCTTTAGTCGGTGCACTACACCTAGTCCTTCGAGGACTCGCGCTTGTCAGCTCCCACGTGTTTCGCGCGTCGCGCCTCGCGCGGTTGTTGCGCACGCTCACCTCATCGACCTTGTCGACCGCTTCGCCCTTGTCGACCTCGTCGACCCACTCCTTTAGCGCGTCCGCGCCATCGCCATCATATCCCCGCTCGACCAGCGCCTTGTGCGTGACTCTCGTTATCGCAGCCCGCTCGTACCCGCTTGTCGAGCCCTTCGCATCGTTCCAACCCACTCTCGCGTCTGCGCCACTGCAGCCGCCCCATGTGCACGCTGTCCACCCTTCATCCACCCCTCGTGCTCCTTCGGCCTTAGCGCGCATGCGTTGCTTGCGCCGGTCTCTTGCGCAAGCCCTACACCATTCACCCACTCCTCCGGGCTCAATCCTTTTGCTCTCATCATCGGCCCAATACTCAGCCGTACGCGTATCACTCGCCTTGTAACCTCTCCGGGCCCTTTTAGCACGGTCTTGGTACTCATCCCGGGCTCTTGCGCGCTTCCTTTCTCGGCTTATGCGCGTCTCGTCCTTGGGCTCGGATGGGTCGATGACCACATCCTCATCATTCCATCCCCCTTTGAGTTTGACCTTGTCCTCAAGGAGAATGAATTGAAGACTCTTCAATTCGACCGGCTCAGTTCCTTCGTCACTCGTGCATAGCTTGATCCTCTTCTTGGCCCTTTTGAACTCCATCGTTCCCGTTTTGAAATTGGTAACTATGGGCCCTAACGTCTCCAACCATTGGACCCCTAACACCACTTCGGGTCCTCCAAGATCTAGCGCAAACAAATCCACTTTCAGCTCTTCTCCTTGCACTTGTATCGGGACATCTTTGTATAGCTCCGAACTCCAAAGCTCTTCGCCGTTTGCCACTCGTACCCCAAATGGTACAACTCCGGTCATTGGTATCTCGAGCTTTGTGGTGAAGTCCAAGCTAACAAAATTGAGTGTTGACCCACTGTCGACCAACACATTGACCTTTCGTCCCAAAATCTCGGCCTCGAACCTCATCATCTTAGGTCCTTTTTCGGCTTTGACCATGTGCAGCATCTCCAATTGTGGATTCAAGTACAAGTGCCCTCCTTCACCGTGTGCTTCCTCGGGTTCGCATGTGTCGAGTAGGTAAACCTCTTTACCCTTGCACCTATGCCCGGGCGTGAACGGTTCATTGCACGAGTAGCATAGACCCTTCTCGCGCCTCCTTTGCATCTCTTCGGAACTTACACGCCGCATGTAATTCGGTGGTCGAACCACCTCGATCACTTTTGCGTCCTCGATCAGCGGCGGTGGGTCCGCGACCGTACTCGTGCGCCGTGTCTCGACGCGTCCGTCACCTCGACTCGTCTTTCGGATCGCAATCAGATGGTCCTCTCGCATTCGTGCCGACTCCATGGCAGCTCGCATTGACCTCGGTCGATCTAATCGTACCTCGGCAGCCAGCTCGGGCTTGAGCCCACCCACAAATGCTCCAACCAATGCACTCTCGGGCCACTCGCGCACTCGACTAGCAATGCGCTCGAACTCTTTTTGGTAATCACGTAGACTACCACCTTGACGTATACGAGTGAGTGCCTCGTCATAGTCATGGTATTGGCTCGATCCAAAGCGCGTAATGATCTCCTTCTCGAAATCTCTCCAATGTACCCGCATACCTTTGCCTTTGTAGACGTGCGAGATCCATTGCCACCATACATTCGCCTCACCATCGAGATAGTAGGCGGCGATTTTGACTCGATCAGATTTGGGCACGTCATTGATCTCGAAATATTGAGTAGCTCGACTCAACCACGCGTCCGGGTCGGTCCCCGTGAACGTCGGCATGGTTAGCCTCGGCTTCTCGACCTTTCTCTCCTCGCGTCGACCAGACGCTCGTGTCCTCCTCGATCGTCGATCATGGTCCTCGTGGTCGGACTCGGAGCTGCTCGATCGAGCTGTGGTCGAACACGACCTATGACTTCCTCGCGGTCGTCGTGTAGCTCGAGCAAGTTGTGCCGCAAGATCGTGCACCATGAGCTCCAACTTCGCAAAATTCTCGTTGGCCGCATGTTGTCCATCACCAAGGGATCTCATGCTCTCCTCCAACATCTCGAATCTCTCTCGGTTTGTCATGGCTTCTCTCTCTTCTTTTTTTTTCTTTTTTTTCTTTTTCTTTTTCTTTTTTTGATAACTCTCGAACAAAACTCACACACACTATGTAAAATATATATATATTTTTTTTTTTTATAACACTCGACCCTCACGAAAAGAAAAAGGGAAAATTCGAAAAAGAAGAAGATAGAAAAAGTTAAACAAAACACACGATCAACACCTCTCAATGAAAGCACCAATGATGAAGTATCGTGTGTTTTCCCAACTCGATTGTCTCGAACCAAGCTTTGCCACGGCTTGTCCTTCGACGATAGGTGTGGACGACTCGGTTATTAGCCTTATCTTCTCACGATTTTGAGATGGTTCGGGTCTTAGCCTAGCCAACTCGATTTGTATGATAAAACTCTCACGAATTCTAAACACACGGTTTTGTTCTCACGAACGATTTTCCATTACTTCTTAATCATATATTTCGAATGACATATGGGTGGTATTTATAGATACCAATTAGATCTAATCCTAGTCTAAGAAGAACTCCTAATGCAAGTAAACAAATAAAGTCCTAAGGAAAGTAAATATAGACTTACCTAAACTACTTAGGCACATGCCTTTTATTCCAAATCCTAACCAAACTATTATTCCTAAGCTACTAAGGGAAATCGGCCCTTAGGCCTTCTAGAAGGATCGCGGGTTTTCTTGCTTGCGCGGTACTTCACCCGAACCCTAGCCATCGCGCGCTAGTCCTTGTCCTGCAAGGTCTCGGCTTGGTCGCCCCACGCGTCACACGCGTCTACTGCCTTGCGCCCCACGTCGCGCGGATTCCCTTTAGTCGGTGCACTACACCTAGTCCTTCGAGGACTCGCGCTTGTCAGCTCCCACGTGTTTCGCGCGTCGCGCCTCGCGCGGTTGTTGCGCACGCTCACCTCATCGACCTTGTCGACCGCTTCGCCCTTGTCGACCTCGTCGACCCACTCCTTTAGCGCGTCCGCGCCATCGCCATCATATCCCCGCTCGACCAGCGCCTTGTGCGTGACTCTCGTTATCGCAGCCCGCTCGTACCCGCTTGTCGAGCCCTTCGCATCGTTCCAACCCACTCTCGCGTCTGCGCCACTGCAGCCGCCCCATGTGCACGCTGTCCACCCTTCATCCACCCCTCGTGCTCCTTCGGCCTTAGCGCGCATGCGTTGCTTGCGCCGGTCTCTTGCGCAAGCCCTACACCATTCACCCACTCCTCCGGGCTCAATCCTTTTGCTCTCATCATCGGCCCAATACTCAGCCGTACGCGTATCACTCGCCTTGTAACCTCTCCGGGCCCTTTTAGCACGGTCTTGGTACTCATCCCGGGCTCTTGCGCGCTTCCTTTCTCGGCTTATGCGCGTCTCGTCCTTGGGCTCGGATGGGTCGATGACCACATCCTCATCATTCCATCCCCCTTTGAGTTTGACCTTGTCCTCAAGGAGAATGAATTGAAGACTCTTCAATTCGACCGGCTCAGTTCCTTCGTCACTCGTGCATAGCTTGATCCTCTTCTTGGCCCTTTTGAACTCCATCGTTCCCGTTTTGAAATTGGTAACTATGGGCCCTAACGTCTCCAACCATTGGACCCCTAACACCACTTCGGGTCCTCCAAGATCTAGCGCAAACAAATCCACTTTCAGCTCTTCTCCTTGCACTTGTATCGGGACATCTTTGTATAGCTCCGAACTCCAAAGCTCTTCGCCGTTTGCCACTCGTACCCCAAATGGTACAACTCCGGTCATTGGTATCTCGAGCTTTGTGGTGAAGTCCAAGCTAACAAAATTGAGTGTTGACCCACTGTCGACCAACACATTGACCTTTCGTCCCAAAATCTCGGCCTCGAACCTCATCATCTTAGGTCCTTTTTCGGCTTTGACCATGTGCAGCATCTCCAATTGTGGATTCAAGTACAAGTGCCCTCCTTCACCGTGTGCTTCCTCGGGTTCGCATGTGTCGAGTAGGTAAACCTCTTTACCCTTGCACCTATGCCCGGGCGTGAACGGTTCATTGCACGAGTAGCATAGACCCTTCTCGCGCCTCCTTTGCATCTCTTCGGAACTTACACGCCGCATGTAATTCGGTGGTCGAACCACCTCGATCACTTTTGCGTCCTCGATCAGCGGCGGTGGGTCCGCGACCGTACTCGTGCGCCGTGTCTCGACGCGTCCGTCACCTCGACTCGTCTTTCGGATCGCAATCAGATGGTCCTCTCGCATTCGTGCCGACTCCATGGCAGCTCGCATTGACCTCGGTCGATCTAATCGTACCTCGGCAGCCAGCTCGGGCTTGAGCCCACCCACAAATGCTCCAACCAATGCACTCTCGGGCCACTCGCGCACTCGACTAGCAATGCGCTCGAACTCTTTTTGGTAATCACGTAGACTACCACCTTGACGTATACGAGTGAGTGCCTCGTCATAGTCATGGTATTGGCTCGATCCAAAGCGCGTAATGATCTCCTTCTCGAAATCTCTCCAATGTACCCGCATACCTTTGCCTTTGTAGACGTGCGAGATCCATTGCCACCATACATTCGCCTCACCATCGAGATAGTAGGCGGCGATTTTGACTCGATCAGATTTGGGCACGTCATTGATCTCGAAATATTGAGTAGCTCGACTCAACCACGCGTCCGGGTCGGTCCCCGTGAACGTCGGCATGGTTAGCCTCGGCTTCTCGACCTTTCTCTCCTCGCGTCGACCAGACGCTCGTGTCCTCCTCGATCGTCGATCATGGTCCTCGTGGTCGGACTCGGAGCTGCTCGATCGAGCTGTGGTCGAACACGACCTATGACTTCCTCGCGGTCGTCGTGTAGCTCGAGCAAGTTGTGCCGCAAGATCGTGCACCATGAGCTCCAACTTCGCAAAATTCTCGTTGGCCGCATGTTGTCCATCACCAAGGGATCTCATGCTCTCCTCCAACATCTCGAATCTCTCTCGGTTTGTCATGGCTTCTCTCTCTTCTTTTTTTTTCTTTTTTTTCTTTTTCTTTTTCTTTTTTTGATAACTCTCGAACAAAACTCACACACACTATGTAAAATATATATATATTTTTTTTTTTTATAACACTCGACCCTCACGAAAAGAAAAAGGGAAAATTCGAAAAAGAAGAAGATAGAAAAAGTTAAACAAAACACACGATCAACACCTCTCAATGAAAGCACCAATGATGAAGTATCGTGTGTTTTCCCAACTCGATTGTCTCGAACCAAGCTTTGCCACGGCTTGTCCTTCGACGATAGGTGTGGACGACTCGGTTATTAGCCTTATCTTCTCACGATTTTGAGATGGTTCGGGTCTTAGCCTAGCCAACTCGATTTGTATGATAAAACTCTCACGAATTCTAAACACACGGTTTTGTTCTCACGAACGATTTTCCATTACTTCTTAATCATATATTTCGAATGACATATGGGTGGTATTTATAGATACCAATTAGATCTAATCCTAGTCTAAGAAGAACTCCTAATGCAAGTAAACAAATAAAGTCCTAAGGAAAGTAAATATAGACTTACCTAAACTACTTAGGCACATGCCTTTTATTCCAAATCCTAACCAAACTATTATTCCTAAGCTACTAAGGGAAATCGGCCCTTAGGCCTTCTAGAAGGATCGCGGGTTTTCTTGCTTGCGCGGTACTTCACCCGAACCCTAGCCATCGCGCGCTAGTCCTTGTCCTGCAAGGTCTCGGCTTGGTCGCCCCACGCGTCACACGCGTCTACTGCCTTGCGCCCCACGTCGCGCGGATTCCCTTTAGTCGGTGCACTACACCTAGTCCTTCGAGGACTCGCGCTTGTCAGCTCCCACGTGTTTCGCGCGTCGCGCCTCGCGCGGTTGTTGCGCACGCTCACCTCATCGACCTTGTCGACCGCTTCGCCCTTGTCGACCTCGTCGACCCACTCCTTTAGCGCGTCCGCGCCATCGCCATCATATCCCCGCTCGACCAGCGCCTTGTGCGTGACTCTCGTTATCGCAGCCCGCTCGTACCCGCTTGTCGAGCCCTTCGCATCGTTCCAACCCACTCTCGCGTCTGCGCCACTGCAGCCGCCCCATGTGCACGCTGTCCACCCTTCATCCACCCCTCGTGCTCCTTCGGCCTTAGCGCGCATGCGTTGCTTGCGCCGGTCTCTTGCGCAAGCCCTACACCATTCACCCACTCCTCCGGGCTCAATCCTTTTGCTCTCATCATCGGCCCAATACTCAGCCGTACGCGTATCACTCGCCTTGTAACCTCTCCGGGCCCTTTTAGCACGGTCTTGGTACTCATCCCGGGCTCTTGCGCGCTTCCTTTCTCGGCTTATGCGCGTCTCGTCCTTGGGCTCGGATGGGTCGATGACCACATCCTCATCATTCCATCCCCCTTTGAGTTTGACCTTGTCCTCAAGGAGAATGAATTGAAGACTCTTCAATTCGACCGGCTCAGTTCCTTCGTCACTCGTGCATAGCTTGATCCTCTTCTTGGCCCTTTTGAACTCCATCGTTCCCGTTTTGAAATTGGTAACTATGGGCCCTAACGTCTCCAACCATTGGACCCCTAACACCACTTCGGGTCCTCCAAGATCTAGCGCAAACAAATCCACTTTCAGCTCTTCTCCTTGCACTTGTATCGGGACATCTTTGTATAGCTCCGAACTCCAAAGCTCTTCGCCGTTTGCCACTCGTACCCCAAATGGTACAACTCCGGTCATTGGTATCTCGAGCTTTGTGGTGAAGTCCAAGCTAACAAAATTGAGTGTTGACCCACTGTCGACCAACACATTGACCTTTCGTCCCAAAATCTCGGCCTCGAACCTCATCATCTTAGGTCCTTTTTCGGCTTTGACCATGTGCAGCATCTCCAATTGTGGATTCAAGTACAAGTGCCCTCCTTCACCGTGTGCTTCCTCGGGTTCGCATGTGTCGAGTAGGTAAACCTCTTTACCCTTGCACCTATGCCCGGGCGTGAACGGTTCATTGCACGAGTAGCATAGACCCTTCTCGCGCCTCCTTTGCATCTCTTCGGAACTTACACGCCGCATGTAATTCGGTGGTCGAACCACCTCGATCACTTTTGCGTCCTCGATCAGCGGCGGTGGGTCCGCGACCGTACTCGTGCGCCGTGTCTCGACGCGTCCGTCACCTCGACTCGTCTTTCGGATCGCAATCAGATGGTCCTCTCGCATTCGTGCCGACTCCATGGCAGCTCGCATTGACCTCGGTCGATCTAATCGTACCTCGGCAGCCAGCTCGGGCTTGAGCCCACCCACAAATGCTCCAACCAATGCACTCTCGGGCCACTCGCGCACTCGACTAGCAATGCGCTCGAACTCTTTTTGGTAATCACGTAGACTACCACCTTGACGTATACGAGTGAGTGCCTCGTCATAGTCATGGTATTGGCTCGATCCAAAGCGCGTAATGATCTCCTTCTCGAAATCTCTCCAATGTACCCGCATACCTTTGCCTTTGTAGACGTGCGAGATCCATTGCCACCATACATTCGCCTCACCATCGAGATAGTAGGCGGCGATTTTGACTCGATCAGATTTGGGCACGTCATTGATCTCGAAATATTGAGTAGCTCGACTCAACCACGCGTCCGGGTCGGTCCCCGTGAACGTCGGCATGGTTAGCCTCGGCTTCTCGACCTTTCTCTCCTCGCGTCGACCAGACGCTCGTGTCCTCCTCGATCGTCGATCATGGTCCTCGTGGTCGGACTCGGAGCTGCTCGATCGAGCTGTGGTCGAACACGACCTATGACTTCCTCGCGGTCGTCGTGTAGCTCGAGCAAGTTGTGCCGCAAGATCGTGCACCATGAGCTCCAACTTCGCAAAATTCTCGTTGGCCGCATGTTGTCCATCACCAAGGGATCTCATGCTCTCCTCCAACATCTCGAATCTCTCTCGGTTTGTCATGGCTTCTCTCTCTTCTTTTTTTTTCTTTTTTTTCTTTTTCTTTTTCTTTTTTTGATAACTCTCGAACAAAACTCACACACACTATGTAAAATATATATATATTTTTTTTTTTTATAACACTCGACCCTCACGAAAAGAAAAAGGGAAAATTCGAAAAAGAAGAAGATAGAAAAAGTTAAACAAAACACACGATCAACACCTCTCAATGAAAGCACCAATGATGAAGTATCGTGTGTTTTCCCAACTCGATTGTCTCGAACCAAGCTTTGCCACGGCTTGTCCTTCGACGATAGGTGTGGACGACTCGGTTATTAGCCTTATCTTCTCACGATTTTGAGATGGTTCGGGTCTTAGCCTAGCCAACTCGATTTGTATGATAAAACTCTCACGAATTCTAAACACACGGTTTTGTTCTCACGAACGATTTTCCATTACTTCTTAATCATATATTTCGAATGACATATGGGTGGTATTTATAGATACCAATTAGATCTAATCCTAGTCTAAGAAGAACTCCTAATGCAAGTAAACAAATAAAGTCCTAAGGAAAGTAAATATAGACTTACCTAAACTACTTAGGCACATGCCTTTTATTCCAAATCCTAACCAAACTATTATTCCTAAGCTACTAAGGGAAATCGGCCCTTAGGCCTTCTAGAAGGATCGCGGGTTTTCTTGCTTGCGCGGTACTTCACCCGAACCCTAGCCATCGCGCGCTAGTCCTTGTCCTGCAAGGTCTCGGCTTGGTCGCCCCACGCGTCACACGCGTCTACTGCCTTGCGCCCCACGTCGCGCGGATTCCCTTTAGTCGGTGCACTACACCTAGTCCTTCGAGGACTCGCGCTTGTCAGCTCCCACGTGTTTCGCGCGTCGCGCCTCGCGCGGTTGTTGCGCACGCTCACCTCATCGACCTTGTCGACCGCTTCGCCCTTGTCGACCTCGTCGACCCACTCCTTTAGCGCGTCCGCGCCATCGCCATCATATCCCCGCTCGACCAGCGCCTTGTGCGTGACTCTCGTTATCGCAGCCCGCTCGTACCCGCTTGTCGAGCCCTTCGCATCGTTCCAACCCACTCTCGCGTCTGCGCCACTGCAGCCGCCCCATGTGCACGCTGTCCACCCTTCATCCACCCCTCGTGCTCCTTCGGCCTTAGCGCGCATGCGTTGCTTGCGCCGGTCTCTTGCGCAAGCCCTACACCATTCACCCACTCCTCCGGGCTCAATCCTTTTGCTCTCATCATCGGCCCAATACTCAGCCGTACGCGTATCACTCGCCTTGTAACCTCTCCGGGCCCTTTTAGCACGGTCTTGGTACTCATCCCGGGCTCTTGCGCGCTTCCTTTCTCGGCTTATGCGCGTCTCGTCCTTGGGCTCGGATGGGTCGATGACCACATCCTCATCATTCCATCCCCCTTTGAGTTTGACCTTGTCCTCAAGGAGAATGAATTGAAGACTCTTCAATTCGACCGGCTCAGTTCCTTCGTCACTCGTGCATAGCTTGATCCTCTTCTTGGCCCTTTTGAACTCCATCGTTCCCGTTTTGAAATTGGTAACTATGGGCCCTAACGTCTCCAACCATTGGACCCCTAACACCACTTCGGGTCCTCCAAGATCTAGCGCAAACAAATCCACTTTCAGCTCTTCTCCTTGCACTTGTATCGGGACATCTTTGTATAGCTCCGAACTCCAAAGCTCTTCGCCGTTTGCCACTCGTACCCCAAATGGTACAACTCCGGTCATTGGTATCTCGAGCTTTGTGGTGAAGTCCAAGCTAACAAAATTGAGTGTTGACCCACTGTCGACCAACACATTGACCTTTCGTCCCAAAATCTCGGCCTCGAACCTCATCATCTTAGGTCCTTTTTCGGCTTTGACCATGTGCAGCATCTCCAATTGTGGATTCAAGTACAAGTGCCCTCCTTCACCGTGTGCTTCCTCGGGTTCGCATGTGTCGAGTAGGTAAACCTCTTTACCCTTGCACCTATGCCCGGGCGTGAACGGTTCATTGCACGAGTAGCATAGACCCTTCTCGCGCCTCCTTTGCATCTCTTCGGAACTTACACGCCGCATGTAATTCGGTGGTCGAACCACCTCGATCACTTTTGCGTCCTCGATCAGCGGCGGTGGGTCCGCGACCGTACTCGTGCGCCGTGTCTCGACGCGTCCGTCACCTCGACTCGTCTTTCGGATCGCAATCAGATGGTCCTCTCGCATTCGTGCCGACTCCATGGCAGCTCGCATTGACCTCGGTCGATCTAATCGTACCTCGGCAGCCAGCTCGGGCTTGAGCCCACCCACAAATGCTCCAACCAATGCACTCTCGGGCCACTCGCGCACTCGACTAGCAATGCGCTCGAACTCTTTTTGGTAATCACGTAGACTACCACCTTGACGTATACGAGTGAGTGCCTCGTCATAGTCATGGTATTGGCTCGATCCAAAGCGCGTAATGATCTCCTTCTCGAAATCTCTCCAATGTACCCGCATACCTTTGCCTTTGTAGACGTGCGAGATCCATTGCCACCATACATTCGCCTCACCATCGAGATAGTAGGCGGCGATTTTGACTCGATCAGATTTGGGCACGTCATTGATCTCGAAATATTGAGTAGCTCGACTCAACCACGCGTCCGGGTCGGTCCCCGTGAACGTCGGCATGGTTAGCCTCGGCTTCTCGACCTTTCTCTCCTCGCGTCGACCAGACGCTCGTGTCCTCCTCGATCGTCGATCATGGTCCTCGTGGTCGGACTCGGAGCTGCTCGATCGAGCTGTGGTCGAACACGACCTATGACTTCCTCGCGGTCGTCGTGTAGCTCGAGCAAGTTGTGCCGCAAGATCGTGCACCATGAGCTCCAACTTCGCAAAATTCTCGTTGGCCGCATGTTGTCCATCACCAAGGGATCTCATGCTCTCCTCCAACATCTCGAATCTCTCTCGGTTTGTCATGGCTTCTCTCTCTTCTTTTTTTTTCTTTTTTTTCTTTTTCTTTTTCTTTTTTTGATAACTCTCGAACAAAACTCACACACACTATGTAAAATATATATATATTTTTTTTTTTTATAACACTCGACCCTCACGAAAAGAAAAAGGGAAAATTCGAAAAAGAAGAAGATAGAAAAAGTTAAACAAAACACACGATCAACACCTCTCAATGAAAGCACCAATGATGAAGTATCGTGTGTTTTCCCAACTCGATTGTCTCGAACCAAGCTTTGCCACGGCTTGTCCTTCGACGATAGGTGTGGACGACTCGGTTATTAGCCTTATCTTCTCACGATTTTGAGATGGTTCGGGTCTTAGCCTAGCCAACTCGATTTGTATGATAAAACTCTCACGAATTCTAAACACACGGTTTTGTTCTCACGAACGATTTTCCATTACTTCTTAATCATATATTTCGAATGACATATGGGTGGTATTTATAGATACCAATTAGATCTAATCCTAGTCTAAGAAGAACTCCTAATGCAAGTAAACAAATAAAGTCCTAAGGAAAGTAAATATAGACTTACCTAAACTACTTAGGCACATGCCTTTTATTCCAAATCCTAACCAAACTATTATTCCTAAGCTACTAAGGGAAATCGGCCCTTAGGCCTTCTAGAAGGATCGCGGGTTTTCTTGCTTGCGCGGTACTTCACCCGAACCCTAGCCATCGCGCGCTAGTCCTTGTCCTGCAAGGTCTCGGCTTGGTCGCCCCACGCGTCACACGCGTCTACTGCCTTGCGCCCCACGTCGCGCGGATTCCCTTTAGTCGGTGCACTACACCTAGTCCTTCGAGGACTCGCGCTTGTCAGCTCCCACGTGTTTCGCGCGTCGCGCCTCGCGCGGTTGTTGCGCACGCTCACCTCATCGACCTTGTCGACCGCTTCGCCCTTGTCGACCTCGTCGACCCACTCCTTTAGCGCGTCCGCGCCATCGCCATCATATCCCCGCTCGACCAGCGCCTTGTGCGTGACTCTCGTTATCGCAGCCCGCTCGTACCCGCTTGTCGAGCCCTTCGCATCGTTCCAACCCACTCTCGCGTCTGCGCCACTGCAGCCGCCCCATGTGCACGCTGTCCACCCTTCATCCACCCCTCGTGCTCCTTCGGCCTTAGCGCGCATGCGTTGCTTGCGCCGGTCTCTTGCGCAAGCCCTACACCATTCACCCACTCCTCCGGGCTCAATCCTTTTGCTCTCATCATCGGCCCAATACTCAGCCGTACGCGTATCACTCGCCTTGTAACCTCTCCGGGCCCTTTTAGCACGGTCTTGGTACTCATCCCGGGCTCTTGCGCGCTTCCTTTCTCGGCTTATGCGCGTCTCGTCCTTGGGCTCGGATGGGTCGATGACCACATCCTCATCATTCCATCCCCCTTTGAGTTTGACCTTGTCCTCAAGGAGAATGAATTGAAGACTCTTCAATTCGACCGGCTCAGTTCCTTCGTCACTCGTGCATAGCTTGATCCTCTTCTTGGCCCTTTTGAACTCCATCGTTCCCGTTTTGAAATTGGTAACTATGGGCCCTAACGTCTCCAACCATTGGACCCCTAACACCACTTCGGGTCCTCCAAGATCTAGCGCAAACAAATCCACTTTCAGCTCTTCTCCTTGCACTTGTATCGGGACATCTTTGTATAGCTCCGAACTCCAAAGCTCTTCGCCGTTTGCCACTCGTACCCCAAATGGTACAACTCCGGTCATTGGTATCTCGAGCTTTGTGGTGAAGTCCAAGCTAACAAAATTGAGTGTTGACCCACTGTCGACCAACACATTGACCTTTCGTCCCAAAATCTCGGCCTCGAACCTCATCATCTTAGGTCCTTTTTCGGCTTTGACCATGTGCAGCATCTCCAATTGTGGATTCAAGTACAAGTGCCCTCCTTCACCGTGTGCTTCCTCGGGTTCGCATGTGTCGAGTAGGTAAACCTCTTTACCCTTGCACCTATGCCCGGGCGTGAACGGTTCATTGCACGAGTAGCATAGACCCTTCTCGCGCCTCCTTTGCATCTCTTCGGAACTTACACGCCGCATGTAATTCGGTGGTCGAACCACCTCGATCACTTTTGCGTCCTCGATCAGCGGCGGTGGGTCCGCGACCGTACTCGTGCGCCGTGTCTCGACGCGTCCGTCACCTCGACTCGTCTTTCGGATCGCAATCAGATGGTCCTCTCGCATTCGTGCCGACTCCATGGCAGCTCGCATTGACCTCGGTCGATCTAATCGTACCTCGGCAGCCAGCTCGGGCTTGAGCCCACCCACAAATGCTCCAACCAATGCACTCTCGGGCCACTCGCGCACTCGACTAGCAATGCGCTCGAACTCTTTTTGGTAATCACGTAGACTACCACCTTGACGTATACGAGTGAGTGCCTCGTCATAGTCATGGTATTGGCTCGATCCAAAGCGCGTAATGATCTCCTTCTCGAAATCTCTCCAATGTACCCGCATACCTTTGCCTTTGTAGACGTGCGAGATCCATTGCCACCATACATTCGCCTCACCATCGAGATAGTAGGCGGCGATTTTGACTCGATCAGATTTGGGCACGTCATTGATCTCGAAATATTGAGTAGCTCGACTCAACCACGCGTCCGGGTCGGTCCCCGTGAACGTCGGCATGGTTAGCCTCGGCTTCTCGACCTTTCTCTCCTCGCGTCGACCAGACGCTCGTGTCCTCCTCGATCGTCGATCATGGTCCTCGTGGTCGGACTCGGAGCTGCTCGATCGAGCTGTGGTCGAACACGACCTATGACTTCCTCGCGGTCGTCGTGTAGCTCGAGCAAGTTGTGCCGCAAGATCGTGCACCATGAGCTCCAACTTCGCAAAATTCTCGTTGGCCGCATGTTGTCCATCACCAAGGGATCTCATGCTCTCCTCCAACATCTCGAATCTCTCTCGGTTTGTCATGGCTTCTCTCTCTTCTTTTTTTTTCTTTTTTTTCTTTTTCTTTTTCTTTTTTTGATAACTCTCGAACAAAACTCACACACACTATGTAAAATATATATATATTTTTTTTTTTTATAACACTCGACCCTCACGAAAAGAAAAAGGGAAAATTCGAAAAAGAAGAAGATAGAAAAAGTTAAACAAAACACACGATCAACACCTCTCAATGAAAGCACCAATGATGAAGTATCGTGTGTTTTCCCAACTCGATTGTCTCGAACCAAGCTTTGCCACGGCTTGTCCTTCGACGATAGGTGTGGACGACTCGGTTATTAGCCTTATCTTCTCACGATTTTGAGATGGTTCGGGTCTTAGCCTAGCCAACTCGATTTGTATGATAAAACTCTCACGAATTCTAAACACACGGTTTTGTTCTCACGAACGATTTTCCATTACTTCTTAATCATATATTTCGAATGACATATGGGTGGTATTTATAGATACCAATTAGATCTAATCCTAGTCTAAGAAGAACTCCTAATGCAAGTAAACAAATAAAGTCCTAAGGAAAGTAAATATAGACTTACCTAAACTACTTAGGCACATGCCTTTTATTCCAAATCCTAACCAAACTATTATTCCTAAGCTACTAAGGGAAATCGGCCCTTAGGCCTTCTAGAAGGATCGCGGGTTTTCTTGCTTGCGCGGTACTTCACCCGAACCCTAGCCATCGCGCGCTAGTCCTTGTCCTGCAAGGTCTCGGCTTGGTCGCCCCACGCGTCACACGCGTCTACTGCCTTGCGCCCCACGTCGCGCGGATTCCCTTTAGTCGGTGCACTACACCTAGTCCTTCGAGGACTCGCGCTTGTCAGCTCCCACGTGTTTCGCGCGTCGCGCCTCGCGCGGTTGTTGCGCACGCTCACCTCATCGACCTTGTCGACCGCTTCGCCCTTGTCGACCTCGTCGACCCACTCCTTTAGCGCGTCCGCGCCATCGCCATCATATCCCCGCTCGACCAGCGCCTTGTGCGTGACTCTCGTTATCGCAGCCCGCTCGTACCCGCTTGTCGAGCCCTTCGCATCGTTCCAACCCACTCTCGCGTCTGCGCCACTGCAGCCGCCCCATGTGCACGCTGTCCACCCTTCATCCACCCCTCGTGCTCCTTCGGCCTTAGCGCGCATGCGTTGCTTGCGCCGGTCTCTTGCGCAAGCCCTACACCATTCACCCACTCCTCCGGGCTCAATCCTTTTGCTCTCATCATCGGCCCAATACTCAGCCGTACGCGTATCACTCGCCTTGTAACCTCTCCGGGCCCTTTTAGCACGGTCTTGGTACTCATCCCGGGCTCTTGCGCGCTTCCTTTCTCGGCTTATGCGCGTCTCGTCCTTGGGCTCGGATGGGTCGATGACCACATCCTCATCATTCCATCCCCCTTTGAGTTTGACCTTGTCCTCAAGGAGAATGAATTGAAGACTCTTCAATTCGACCGGCTCAGTTCCTTCGTCACTCGTGCATAGCTTGATCCTCTTCTTGGCCCTTTTGAACTCCATCGTTCCCGTTTTGAAATTGGTAACTATGGGCCCTAACGTCTCCAACCATTGGACCCCTAACACCACTTCGGGTCCTCCAAGATCTAGCGCAAACAAATCCACTTTCAGCTCTTCTCCTTGCACTTGTATCGGGACATCTTTGTATAGCTCCGAACTCCAAAGCTCTTCGCCGTTTGCCACTCGTACCCCAAATGGTACAACTCCGGTCATTGGTATCTCGAGCTTTGTGGTGAAGTCCAAGCTAACAAAATTGAGTGTTGACCCACTGTCGACCAACACATTGACCTTTCGTCCCAAAATCTCGGCCTCGAACCTCATCATCTTAGGTCCTTTTTCGGCTTTGACCATGTGCAGCATCTCCAATTGTGGATTCAAGTACAAGTGCCCTCCTTCACCGTGTGCTTCCTCGGGTTCGCATGTGTCGAGTAGGTAAACCTCTTTACCCTTGCACCTATGCCCGGGCGTGAACGGTTCATTGCACGAGTAGCATAGACCCTTCTCGCGCCTCCTTTGCATCTCTTCGGAACTTACACGCCGCATGTAATTCGGTGGTCGAACCACCTCGATCACTTTTGCGTCCTCGATCAGCGGCGGTGGGTCCGCGACCGTACTCGTGCGCCGTGTCTCGACGCGTCCGTCACCTCGACTCGTCTTTCGGATCGCAATCAGATGGTCCTCTCGCATTCGTGCCGACTCCATGGCAGCTCGCATTGACCTCGGTCGATCTAATCGTACCTCGGCAGCCAGCTCGGGCTTGAGCCCACCCACAAATGCTCCAACCAATGCACTCTCGGGCCACTCGCGCACTCGACTAGCAATGCGCTCGAACTCTTTTTGGTAATCACGTAGACTACCACCTTGACGTATACGAGTGAGTGCCTCGTCATAGTCATGGTATTGGCTCGATCCAAAGCGCGTAATGATCTCCTTCTCGAAATCTCTCCAATGTACCCGCATACCTTTGCCTTTGTAGACGTGCGAGATCCATTGCCACCATACATTCGCCTCACCATCGAGATAGTAGGCGGCGATTTTGACTCGATCAGATTTGGGCACGTCATTGATCTCGAAATATTGAGTAGCTCGACTCAACCACGCGTCCGGGTCGGTCCCCGTGAACGTCGGCATGGTTAGCCTCGGCTTCTCGACCTTTCTCTCCTCGCGTCGACCAGACGCTCGTGTCCTCCTCGATCGTCGATCATGGTCCTCGTGGTCGGACTCGGAGCTGCTCGATCGAGCTGTGGTCGAACACGACCTATGACTTCCTCGCGGTCGTCGTGTAGCTCGAGCAAGTTGTGCCGCAAGATCGTGCACCATGAGCTCCAACTTCGCAAAATTCTCGTTGGCCGCATGTTGTCCATCACCAAGGGATCTCATGCTCTCCTCCAACATCTCGAATCTCTCTCGGTTTGTCATGGCTTCTCTCTCTTCTTTTTTTTTCTTTTTTTTCTTTTTCTTTTTCTTTTTTTGATAACTCTCGAACAAAACTCACACACACTATGTAAAATATATATATATTTTTTTTTTTTATAACACTCGACCCTCACGAAAAGAAAAAGGGAAAATTCGAAAAAGAAGAAGATAGAAAAAGTTAAACAAAACACACGATCAACACCTCTCAATGAAAGCACCAATGATGAAGTATCGTGTGTTTTCCCAACTCGATTGTCTCGAACCAAGCTTTGCCACGGCTTGTCCTTCGACGATAGGTGTGGACGACTCGGTTATTAGCCTTATCTTCTCACGATTTTGAGATGGTTCGGGTCTTAGCCTAGCCAACTCGATTTGTATGATAAAACTCTCACGAATTCTAAACACACGGTTTTGTTCTCACGAACGATTTTCCATTACTTCTTAATCATATATTTCGAATGACATATGGGTGGTATTTATAGATACCAATTAGATCTAATCCTAGTCTAAGAAGAACTCCTAATGCAAGTAAACAAATAAAGTCCTAAGGAAAGTAAATATAGACTTACCTAAACTACTTAGGCACATGCCTTTTATTCCAAATCCTAACCAAACTATTATTCCTAAGCTACTAAGGGAAATCGGCCCTTAGGCCTTCTAGAAGGATCGCGGGTTTTCTTGCTTGCGCGGTACTTCACCCGAACCCTAGCCATCGCGCGCTAGTCCTTGTCCTGCAAGGTCTCGGCTTGGTCGCCCCACGCGTCACACGCGTCTACTGCCTTGCGCCCCACGTCGCGCGGATTCCCTTTAGTCGGTGCACTACACCTAGTCCTTCGAGGACTCGCGCTTGTCAGCTCCCACGTGTTTCGCGCGTCGCGCCTCGCGCGGTTGTTGCGCACGCTCACCTCATCGACCTTGTCGACCGCTTCGCCCTTGTCGACCTCGTCGACCCACTCCTTTAGCGCGTCCGCGCCATCGCCATCATATCCCCGCTCGACCAGCGCCTTGTGCGTGACTCTCGTTATCGCAGCCCGCTCGTACCCGCTTGTCGAGCCCTTCGCATCGTTCCAACCCACTCTCGCGTCTGCGCCACTGCAGCCGCCCCATGTGCACGCTGTCCACCCTTCATCCACCCCTCGTGCTCCTTCGGCCTTAGCGCGCATGCGTTGCTTGCGCCGGTCTCTTGCGCAAGCCCTACACCATTCACCCACTCCTCCGGGCTCAATCCTTTTGCTCTCATCATCGGCCCAATACTCAGCCGTACGCGTATCACTCGCCTTGTAACCTCTCCGGGCCCTTTTAGCACGGTCTTGGTACTCATCCCGGGCTCTTGCGCGCTTCCTTTCTCGGCTTATGCGCGTCTCGTCCTTGGGCTCGGATGGGTCGATGACCACATCCTCATCATTCCATCCCCCTTTGAGTTTGACCTTGTCCTCAAGGAGAATGAATTGAAGACTCTTCAATTCGACCGGCTCAGTTCCTTCGTCACTCGTGCATAGCTTGATCCTCTTCTTGGCCCTTTTGAACTCCATCGTTCCCGTTTTGAAATTGGTAACTATGGGCCCTAACGTCTCCAACCATTGGACCCCTAACACCACTTCGGGTCCTCCAAGATCTAGCGCAAACAAATCCACTTTCAGCTCTTCTCCTTGCACTTGTATCGGGACATCTTTGTATAGCTCCGAACTCCAAAGCTCTTCGCCGTTTGCCACTCGTACCCCAAATGGTACAACTCCGGTCATTGGTATCTCGAGCTTTGTGGTGAAGTCCAAGCTAACAAAATTGAGTGTTGACCCACTGTCGACCAACACATTGACCTTTCGTCCCAAAATCTCGGCCTCGAACCTCATCATCTTAGGTCCTTTTTCGGCTTTGACCATGTGCAGCATCTCCAATTGTGGATTCAAGTACAAGTGCCCTCCTTCACCGTGTTCTTCCTCGGGTTCGCATGTGTCGAGTAGGTAAACCTCTTTACCCTTGCACCTATGCCCGGGCGTGAACGGTTCATTGCACGAGTAGCATAGACCCTTCTCGCGCCTCCTTTGCATCTCTTCGGAACTTACACGCCGCATGTAATTCGGTGGTCGAACCACCTCGATCACTTTTGCGTCCTCGATCAGCGGCGGTGGGTCCGCGACCGTACTCGTGCGCCGTGTCTCGACGCGTCCGTCACCTCGACTCGTCTTTCGGATCGCAATCAGATGGTCCTCTCGCATTCGTGCCGACTCCATGGCAGCTCGCATTGACCTCGGTCGATCTAATCGTACCTCGGCAGCCAGCTCGGGCTTGAGCCCACCCACAAATGCTCCAACCAATGCACTCTCGGGCCACTCGCGCACTCGACTAGCAATGCGCTCGAACTCTTTTTGGTAATCACGTAGACTACCACCTTGACGTATACGAGTGAGTGCCTCGTCATAGTCATGGTATTGGCTCGATCCAAAGCGCGTAATGATCTCCTTCTCGAAATCTCTCCAATGTACCCGCATACCTTTGCCTTTGTAGACGTGCGAGATCCATTGCCACCATACATTCGCCTCACCATCGAGATAGTAGGCGGCGATTTTGACTCGATCAGATTTGGGCACGTCATTGATCTCGAAATATTGAGTAGCTCGACTCAACCACGCGTCCGGGTCGGTCCCCGTGAACGTCGGCATGGTTAGCCTCGGCTTCTCGACCTTTCTCTCCTCGCGTCGACCAGACGCTCGTGTCCTCCTCGATCGTCGATCATGGTCCTCGTGGTCGGACTCGGAGCTGCTCGATCGAGCTGTGGTCGAACACGACCTATGACTTCCTCGCGGTCGTCGTGTAGCTCGAGCAAGTTGTGCCGCAAGATCGTGCACCATGAGCTCCAACTTCGCAAAATTCTCGTTGGCCGCATGTTGTCCATCACCAAGGGATCTCATGCTCTCCTCCAACATCTCGAATCTCTCTCGGTTTGTCATGGCTTCTCTCTCTTCTTTTTTTTTCTTTTTTTTCTTTTTCTTTTTCTTTTTTTGATAACTCTCGAACAAAACTCACACACACTATGTAAAATATATATATATTTTTTTTTTTGATAACACTCGACCCTCACGAAAAGAAAAAGGGAAAATTCGAAAAAGAAGAAGATAGAAAAAGTTAAACAAAACACACGATCAACACCTCTCAATGAAAGCACCAATGATGAAGGATCGTGTGTTTTCCCAACTCGATTGTCTCGAACCAAGCTTTGCCACGGCTTGTCCTTCGACGATAGGTGTGGACGACTCGGTTATTAGCCTTATCTTCTCACGATTTTGAGATGGTTCGGGTCTTAGCCTAGCCAACTCGATTTGTATGATAAAACTCTCACGAATTCTAAACACACGGTTTTGTTCTTACGAACGATTTTCCATTACTTCTTAATCATATATTTCGAATGACATATGGTTGGTATTTATAGATACCAATTAGATCTAATCCTAGTCTAAGAAGAACTCCTAATGCAAGTAAACAAATAAAGTCCTAAGGAAAGTAAATATAGACTTACCTAAACTACTTAGGCACATGCCTTTTATTCCAAATCCTAACCAAACTATTATTCCTAAGCTGCTAAGGGAAATCGACTCTTAGGCCTTCTAGAAGGATCGTGGGTTTTCTTGCTTGCGCGGTACTTCACCCGAACCCTAGCCATCGCGCGCTAGTCCTTGTCCTGCAAGGTATCGGCTTGGTCGCCCCACGCGTCACACGCGTCTTCTGCCTTGCGCCCCACGTCGCGCGGATTCCCTTCAGTCGTCGCGCCTTTCCTAGTCCCTCGAGGATTCACGCCATTCATCTCCCGCGCGTCTCGCGCATTATCGCCCGCAGTTCGCGTGGACCCCTTTACCTCGAGCGTGTGCTTGCACCTGCTCGACTCGTCGACCCTGTCGACCCTTCCCATTAGCGCACCCGCGCCCTCGCCATCACAGTCCTGCTCGACCAACGCCTTGTGCGTGACTCCCGTCATGGCGTCTCGTTCGTACCCGCTTGTCGAGCCCCTCACATCGTTCCAACCCACTTTCGCACCCGCGCCACTGCTGCCGCCCCATGTGCACGCCTTCCACCCTTCATCCTCCCCTCGTGCTCCTTCGGCCTTATTGCGCATGCGTTGCTTGCGCCGGTCTCTTGCGCAAGCCCTACACCATTCGCCTATTCTCGTGGGCATGATCCTCTCATTCTCATCGTCGGCCCAAGTCTCATGTTCGTAGCCTCTTCGAGCTCTCTTAGCATGGTCTCGGTACTCGTCCCGGGCTCTTGCGCGCTTTCTTTCTCGGCTTATGCGCGTCTCGTCCCCGGGCTCGGATGGGTCGATGACCACATCCTCATCACCCCTCCCGGCGTTGGGTCCTTGCAGGTCCGGTGGCCGTTCGAGTTGAAGGAGCCCGGGTGAAATCTTATTCACTTCAAAACTCAACTTCTAAGTCATTAGTATACACTAATATACATCTAAACTCATATACAAAGCATAAAATTTAGATGAGTAAATTACCTTCTCCTTGCTAGAAATCAAAAGTTTATTCTTCACTTCTTCAAAAACTTTCTATAAATTGTTTTTGTTTAATGAAATATATGATCTTTGAAATTTTTCTTTGATGAACATAATCTGATTCAAGGACTCTATTTATAGCCACAAAAAGGGGAGAATATGATTGAGTGAAGAAATAAACAAAATAAGCAAACCAAACTTGTAAAAATAAATAAAGATAATAAATGGAAATCATAACTTGTAAACTTAACCAATCTATAGTAAATGCTTAGAAAGGCCCATCATGTGATCCTAATCAGATTTCCATGATGAAATTCGTGACATAAAGATAAATATAGAATTTACGGAACCGAATTCTGACTTAAAACGAACAGTTACCGTAAAATCGAAAATTCTAACAGTTTTCGGATTTCCTTCTTTTGCTTTTGGCATTTTTCCTTTTTATGCTGAAAATTTTTTCTTATCTTGTAGTCTACTAAGAATATAGAGAGAAAATAATTTACTTTATTTCTCGGACCTGAAATCGAACTTAAATTCCGATTACAATCGAAAACCGAAAAAACAGAAAATTCTATAAATTTCATATTTCTCTCTAATAATTTAAATAGATTAAAATGTCTATATAAATTATTTTACTCAAATGAATAAATTAGACACTCATGTCAAATTAATCATAAAACTTTTCAAACAACTCGAAATAATTAATCCCTACTTATAAAATCCATTTCTAAAATTAAACGGACCGGAATTAATTAATGAACTGGCTCGATTACTAAATAAAATTTAACCGAGAATACTTTCGACTTAAAGTCGAATTTATAACTGAATCACTTGCTCGGAACTAGGAATGAGCACAAAAGTAAATAGTTCAAACTCGGAACTATAATAATTACTTTTATTAATAACTGAATGGGATATATAATCTACCCCCCTTAAAATTATTTTCGTCCTTGGAAATACTGAAACTGGGATACGTACAACTGAGTACAATCAGAACTCAAAATCTGGAAAACGAATCTTAATATCAACTTCTCTCTCCCAAGTGGCATCTAACTTTCCGTGGCGATTCCATCTGATACTAACGAGGAAAATATCTCGATTTCTGAGCTGATGAACCTTCCGGTCCAAAACTGCTACCGGCTATTCCTCGTAAGTTAAATCTAGCTGAAACTGAAGCTCATGTGCTGAAGCACATACTCTGGATCGCTCACATACTCACGTAACATCGATACTTGAAATACATTATGCACACTGGACATATCTATTGTCCCAAAAGCAAGCTTTTAAACTTTCTGATCATCTTTCTCTACTGTCTACTCATCAGTAGTATTGATGGAAATGACAAGCACTTTCGGCTCGATCTGCTATGACTCGGGACCTGACAATGCGGCACGTTGCATGCGATTTACCCACTACCCAGGGCCCTCGGGCGCGGAACACCTGCATGCGGTGTACCTACAGTGTCAGTGTCGGCTGCAGTCACTAACACAGTCGCATCCTCATTCTATGCTAGTAGCTTCGTTGTACTCAACTTGTTTCTATAAGCCAAAATTTCACACTTGAAGGACTTGGCATAAAGTTTCTTCCTCTCGTTATAGAATTTCTCAAGGACTTATATAACGAAGATGTAACTTTCATTTCTTCCCGTAACGAACGATACTTCGCATCTGTCGAACCTTTAGGAATACTTTATCTTCTATTTCAAATTGCATCTCTCATCTATGTTTATCGTCTTAAGACTTTTTCCAACTCTAAGCAGTCTTAAGTTTTTCTCATTCTTGAGAATGACTAATTATCAATTTATTAATCTCAAAATCTTCTACTATAAAGTCAACACAATAGGCTAGTCTACTGCATTGCCTAATTTCAAGAAGACTGAATAACTAAGTCGCAGTTACTTCTCGAGTGCAACTTACTTTATCAGTTTGATTTGTTTTGTTTGATTATATCATTGATATAATCCATAATCACTGCCTCTCTTACTGCCAATTATGCAACTGTCATTATGACAATCGGTAAACATCGCAATAATTCAGGTGCCGCCGTTATTACCAACATCTCACATCTGCTTTCGGCTGCATTAAATTCACTCTGATTGTAGATTATGACACTCGGTATATTTTAATGCACGATCTTATCTCATACGTGTTGGTCACACCGATTTTTAGGCGTATTTCATACGTATTTCACCTTCTGCAACACAGATTGAATCTCATTTCATACTCGCCGCTCTTCTACAAACAGACTTGATAATCCTTCAATCTTCGTCATCAATGGCCGAACTCACAAATGGATCTAACACTCTCAAATATTCGCAAATTTTATTCCTTTCTTCCATTTAATATAATAAGAAGAATTTATCGATCTCAAGTGGAAAGATTGAGTGTGCTAATGCTCAATAACATTCCAAATGATATTCGATGGTTGATTGAAGCAAAAGCCCGACTTTCTGAAGAATTTCCAGATTCTTTTGAATATCTGCCAGGTATGGGTAGAAGTACTTTTTCCAAGAAACATAGAGCAAAAAGAATAGGTGGATGCTTCAACTGTGCTCGATGGAACTGCGACACCCGATGAGAATCGGTGGGGTTTGTGCCCAAAAATAGAGAAGATAAAATAACTTTCATAAAGGATAGATTGAGTAAAGAATATATGGATCAAACTCTGCAACAGATTCTTGAGACACATCCAAGTGGATATGTTTATCGAGAGCTTATGTCTTTATGGGTCTGTTTCAAAAATGAACAAAACCGCTATAGTCTCGAAAATATTGTTGCTAAGGATACTATTTGCAACAACTGTCTCTGTTAACCCTATTATTATAAGGTATTTCATATCATATCTCGTCTGATAGATAACGCTCATTTAAATCTTAACTTCTTACTTGTCTGTTGCTTCTGACAAAGTGAAACAATATAATACTTATCTCTTTATAAACTTTCACTTTAAATAAGCGGATCATTCCTTATGATCAAGTATCTCTCCACTCCTAATGGAGGTTTCTGAATCTTCTCAAGTTACTAAGGTTCTTCAACCTATAAAAACCATATGTGTTCTTGGTGGTCCTAAACTTTTAGCTTCTTCTCAAAATATTGATATTGTATCCTAACTAGTAAGGGATTGGGCAAACAAAAGATCAATTTACTATATGGAGGAACTAGCCTCACTCTCTTTGATAATCTTCTCATGGCTGAAAAATGCTTTGATATCAAAGTCAAAAGTGTTCTACCTTTTCACAGAGCTTCTCCAAAAGTCATTAAAGATTCTGCCAATCTGATGCTATCTAACTCTATTTATGATTGCACAATGTTTATGTGAATCATAGTGATGCTTTCATCATACTTCCTGGTGGATATGGTACTTTAATTACCATGTTTACTATTGCTTCTAGGGCAAACATGAAACTTCATAATAAGCCCATTGGTCTATTAAATTCACATCACTTCTTCAATGGCTTTCTTGGTTTCCTTGATGAAAGTTTATTTCAGACATTTATATCTGATTCCATTAGAGAGATCTTCAAATGTGTAGATACTGCTGCTAGACTTATAAAGAAACTTCAAGAAAACGTCACTTCTCAAGATTCTGTGGAAACTCAAGAGGTTAAGCGCAAGCGAGCTTTTGATCCAATGGATTTATCTTTATAAACCTGGATAACAGTGATGGGTGGCAGAGTTAAGGAGTCTTGTACTCTTAAGACGCACCCTCCCTTTATGTAATATTTTCTTATATTTGTTCAGGATTTACTACTACTTATCTGTATCTGATGTTTCTGTACTAGCTTCTTAGTAATAATAATATCCTCACAGTGTGCTTGAATCTTCACGAATCTTTGTATACTTTTGACTTTCTATGGTGCTAAAATTTCTATCTTTCAAGTAGATTGATTGTGCAAAATATAGTCTTCTCGTATATGCTCGATTCAAACATCAATACCAATTGATTCTTGACTGAGAAAACTTCTTGATTCAGTCAGGATTCTATACTTCTAAAACTTTGCTCTGTGGTGGTTTTGAAACTCTTCCTAGCTGCATTCTGAATAACCACTAACTATATGACTTGAACAGTATAGCCATTAATAAATAGCTACATTAAACTTAAGGAATTTGTCAATGATTTGTCGAAAGCACCTAGCTTGTGCTAGAGTTTCGGTTAAACAAGTTCTTTCTTGCTTCTGGTCGCAAGTGAGTACTTATAATCTCTAGAAGGCTGACCAATACTTATTATATGGCTTAATCGATTTGAGAAATCAAACATCTTGATATCAACTCTTCTTCATTTGCTCTTTCATGCTTCTTCTCGCAATTGATTACTTCTGACCTTAAACTCATGAATGTTGGCTTCTGACTAGGTACTATGTAGGGCTATTCCAGTATCAACCGGTCCTGTAAGTACATAACTGATCTCAAACTTCGCCAACTTCTATTCAAAGTATCTAACTAGTCAGATACTCGAATTACTGACTCTAAAGGTTGTTACTTTCTCAAACTATACTGCTCTGGTCCAGCTTCATGACTCCATGGTATACCAGGCTACGTGTCTCTTATACACTGGAAACTGTTACTTCTGATATAGAACAACCTCTAGAGTCAGAATTTAGCTTTAACTTAGCCTATTGGCATAACATAGAATATTCATATTTCTTCCTTGATCTAGGTCAATGAATATCTCTCTAAAATGTGCCATCTGCTTAATTAACCGAATACTGGATTAGAAAAGGAGTTGAATTTTTCACCACTAAAAAAGCAACATTAACTTCTTGATAAGGCGCAATTGCTTGACGAGTCGCTAACTGACTCGATAAGCTAGAGTTCGAACTAGAGTTCTGACTTCTGATAGGAGAATAGATCTGATAGTACTAGAAGTTCTTGATAGTGATCTGAGCATCTAGTCTGATTTCTAAGGTTCGTATTAGTTGAATCCTATTGAGCATAGACTTAGTAATTTGCTTATATTTAAAACTTCTATAAAAACTTAAACAACACTTACCTGGTAGTCGGCGAGGTGTGAGTGTGGTGTGGTCGGTTTTCCTAAAACTTTCTTTCTGAAACTCAAACTTTTAGTATACAGAGCACTTAAACTTAGCTCTGATACCACCTGTAACACCCCGCTTATCAGAGTAAATTTTTTGCAACTTTTACTTCGAAAATACTTGTAAATTTTTCAAAAATCTTTTGCGCTTAACTCGGGATGCTACTAAAACTTACCTTTTCTGAAAATCCGTTTATCTTTAAACTATGTCTAACTTACTTGTTTAGACATAAAGAAAACAGATTTTAAATCTTTATCGAAACAAGCATGTAAATATAAAAACCTGTTCATATTGGAGAACCAATTAAAATCTGTAAATCTGAAAATACTTAACATGTAAGTTCGAATCTTAAAATGAGTAGCGGAAATTTGAAAAGCGTGACATAATATTATACAAAACGTATAAATAAATTTCCACATAAATTAGTAGCATTTGCTTCCACGACCACCACCACCACTTTGCATCTCACACCTCTGGCCCGACCCTGTTACCTGAAAATCACAATGGGGGTGAGTACTGGTCCTTTTGTACCCCGAAATCACCCATACTAAAGTAAACAACAAATATAATATAAATCATGATCGTCGGTATATATCTGGACTGGAAATCTGTTCCAGTAACTGAAACTGGATCTGTAATCTGCAATCTGGCCGATATCTGATCGGATACGTGTGCACACTCTGATGGATAATTCTAAGGCAACTGAGGGCCTCCATCTGAACTTAGGATGTACTGTTAAAGCAACTGGGTCCTTCATCCTAAGCTTATAAACTGTATACATACCTCGGACATGGTATCAATATTATAGTCAATGTAATACCCAGGCTGGGTCCCCACCTTTCTTCTTTTGAAAACTTTTGAAAACTATAAGTGTTGTTCTGGGTAGCTGTATCTGCAATGTACATAAAAATATAAACAAATATATTAAGTACTATGCTCGTATTATTCTCAATAGGATGCTAGGATGCTTGGCTTTAACTGATAACTTATTTGGATTTTAAAGTGGTTCGATAGGGCCGATATGGCTCGAATGGATACTAAGTCACTGAACAACTTAACTTTTCTCGAACTTATACTCAAGGTCGAATACAAACACATATAAATCATGACTTCTAAGGCTTGGATATTGGCTTATACTCGCCTGTAACTTAAAATGACTCGGAAGTGAAAATAAGCTAAATTTCACATGATAGATGACCAAGTACATGAACTCAAAACATGCTCAACTTTTACCAACATCATATACATGATTTATAAGCATTTATAAGCTATCAAACTCGGCATAAACATGATTGGTACTAAAAATTCGAATTTGAAGCACATTCAACTCAAGTGTTAATCATAACATGATATTATGCTATTTACATTCGAGACTTCAAACAATTTTATAAAATCATATATTCAACATATTAATTTGAAACTTAGTTAAATTGTTCATCTCCCATGTGAGAATTTGAAACACAAGTTTCACATCAAGAGCTCGAACATTGACTGAGTACTCTTGCATATAAAATCATATAGACATACATGCGGTCTAAACATTTTATCTCATTCATTTCTCAACCTAAGATCATGAAATTTGGCAGGTATTCTCTCAACACATATGTAGACATGTCATAAATATTTAATAATTTTATCATGCATATATCTCGACTTATTCAAGTTTAAAGTCACTGTTGGAAACAGGTATATAAAATTCAGCTTGCATGATAAACTTTAAAAATCTATATCTCTAGTAATACTCAACCAAATGACATGATTCTTGATCCTATGCACTCCCTATTTACATAAGAAATAGCCATATAGATCGTACTTTCCAGGTTGTTCTTATCATCATAAGAATCTCATTAAAACCGAGCACATATATCATACAATTGATCTTAGAACAACTTTAACTAATTGTATTCATAAAATTAATTATAAACTCAACTTCTAAGTCATTTGTGTACACTAATAAACATCTAAACTCTTCTACAAAGCATAAAATTTAGATGAGTAAAGTACCTTCTCCTTACTAGAAATCAAAAGTTTATTCTTCACTTCTTCAAAAAATTTCAATAAATTGTTTTTCTTTAATGAAATATATGATCTTTGAAATTTTTCTCTGATGAACATAATCTTATTCAAGGCCTCTATTTATAGCCACAAAAAAAGGACAAGATGATTGAGTGAAGAAATAAACAAAATAAACAAACCAAACTTGTAAAAATAAATAAAGATAATAAATGGAAATCGTAACTTGTAAACTTAACCAATCTATAGTCAATGCTTAGAAAGGCCCATCATGTGATCTTAATCTGATTCACTGATGAAATTCGTGAAATAAAGAAAAATATAGAATTTACGTAACCGAATTCTTACTTAAAACGAACAGTTACCGTAAAATAAAATATTCTAACAATTTTCGGATTTCCTTCTTTTGCTTTTGGCATTTTTCCTTTTTATGCTGAATTTTTTTTTATCTTGTAGTCTACTAAAAATATAGAGAGAAAATAATTTAATTTATTTCTCGGACCTGAAATCGGACTTAAATTCCGACTACAATCGAAAACCGAAAAAACCAAAAAAATTCTACAATTTTAATATTTCTCTCTAATAATTTAAATAGAGTAAAACGTCTAAATAAATTATTTTAATCAAATGATTAAATTAGACACTCATGTCAAATTAATCATAAAACTTTTCAAACAACTCGAAATAATTAATACCTACTAATAAAGTCCATTTATAAAAATAAATGGACCGGATTTAATTAATGAACTGGCTCGATTACTAAATAAAATTTAACCGAGAATACTTTCGACTTAAAGTCAAACTTATAACTGAATCACTGGCTCGAAACTAGGAACGAGCATAAAAGTAAATAGTTCAAACTCAGAACTATAATAATTACTTTTATTAATAACTGAATGGGATATTACAGAGCATTTCCTTCAAATGAATGGGCCCAATATTTTCCAAATGCCTTTGTTTCCAACAAGGTAACGGGTGCTTCAGATCATTCTCATCTACTCCTTAGCATAGGACAACCTCAACCTAAGTCAACAGCCATATTCCACTTTGACAACAGGTGGATAGGCATGGAGGGACTGCATGATATAGTGAAAGTAGCTTAGCTTCAACATACTTCTGGAACCCCTTTCTTTAGGCTAAAATAGAAAGTGAAAAACACAAGAATATCTCTACTAATCTGGAGCTCCAAACTCAAATTCAAAAATCAACAAACAATTGAAGTGCTGTCTAAGAAACTTGAAGTTCTAAGAGAGGTCAAAGCAGAAGACTACTGGGAACAATGAAGCAACACAAGGGCAGAACTCAATGATGCTTATAGGCAAGAAGAGATTTATTGGCAGCAGAGGTATAAACTAAAATGGCTCAAGGAAGGTGATGGCAACACCAAATTTTTTCATGCTTACACATCTCAGAAAAGGAAGCTCAATGCAATTTCTAGGCTCTTAACTTCCCAGGGAATAGTTATCACCTCTCAGGAAGATATTGAGCAGTATATAACAACTTTCTACTCTAATCTCTGCACTTTTGAGGGCAGCTAGGATGGGGATTCAATGCTTTATTTAATTCCTCAAATCATCTCAGAGGACATGAACCTGGGCCTGCTGAAACCAGTCACAGAAGATGAAGTTAAGGCTGCTCTATTCTCCCTGCAACCTGAGAAATCCCCAGGTGAAGATGGCATGAATGCCTTATTATATCAACATTTTTGGACTGTGGTTAAAACTGATGTTCTTGAGGCTATCCTCAGTTTTTTTTTTCAATCTGGAATGATTCTACAATACTGGAATCACACCATTCTCTCTCTGATACCCAAAGTTGGCAAACCAGAAACTCTTCCCAATTCAGGCCTATCAGTTTATGTTGTGTGATTTATAAGACCTTATCCAAAGTTTTGGCACAGAGACTTATGAATTGCTTGAATGGCTGCATCAGCCCTCACCAGCCAGCATTTGAAAACGGAAGGCAGCTTATGGACAACATAATTATAGCACAGGAAACCTTTCGCTATCTCAATATGCACTCTTCTGGACACAATTACTTCATGGCCCTCAAGATGGACTTCATGAAGGCCTTTGACAGGGTTGAGTGGCCTTGTCTCCAAAGAATCATGATACAAATGGGATTTAACTCTGACTTTGTGAAGCTAATTATGGTTTGTGTCTCCACCACTACAATTTCCTTCAAAGTGAATGGGAAAGTAAGTGGCTATACCACACCTACCAGAGGCATCAGGCAGGGGGACCCACTGTCTCCCTATTTATTCATTATTGTAGCAGAGCTACTATATGCCGTAATTATCAACTCTCAAAACCAAGGCCGCATCAAAGGGCTCAAAATATAAAGAAATGGTCCAACAATTTCTCATTTGCTATTTGCTGATGACTCCTTGCTCTTTTGCAAAGTAGGAGTGGATCAGGCTCTGCATCTCATGTCTCTCTTAGAAAAGTACAGGCTTTTCTCAGGTCATACAGTCAACCTCCAAAAATCAGGGATATTTTTTAGCAGGAACACTCCACAAAGCCTAAAAGACAGTATCTGCAATGTGCTTCATGGCATAGTCCCTCACAGATCAACAAGATACTTAGGGCTTCCATTAGGCATAGGCAGATCAAAAAATGAGGCGTTTGACTACATTTTAGCCTCTGTTAGGAGCAGACTGCAGGGTTGGAAAAATAAGTTCCTCTCCACTGCTGGCAAGGAGGTGTTGATCCAATCAGTTCTCCAGGCACTCCCCATCTTTTCTATGAGCTGTTTCAAACTGCCAGTTTCTATCTGCAAGAAAATCTCCAAATTGTGTGCTACATTCTGGTGGAAGACATGTGAGAACTTAGAAACAGACATTCATTGGACGAAATGGGAAAAAATCACTCTCCTCAAGCTCAAAGGGGGTCTGGCAGATTCCGTCGAGTGAGGGCAGATTCCGTCGTCTGAGGGCTCATTCCTTCTAGTGAAGTTCAGTCCTTGACAAGTTCACTTCATTCAACCGTTTAGCTTCAATTTGCAATCCTGCAGTCTTTTCCTTTTCTCTGATAAGCATTTTCAGTTCTAACCTAGTTGTCTAATGGGAACTCCAGAGGCAGTCTCCGGCACAGCAGAGGACATGACCCAAAGGCTAAAGAACTTTTCCCTCTCAGGGGAGGAGAGCTTGGTCATTGACCTGGGTCGCAATGATATAAAGGGTAGTGCGGAGGAATGCACCAGAAGCTTGATGGGAAAAATTGTAGGCAACAGGCGAGCTTCCCTCATCGGACTTAAAAGAGCTCTTATGAACATATGGAGAATCCAGCAAGGTATGGAAGTGCGTGAAATCTCATCGAATTTCTTCCAATTTATATTCGACAACAAGGATGATATGCAAAAAGTTTTGCTGGGTACCAACTGGATTTATGAAAACCAGTATTTAGTGCTGCATAAATGGAGAAGAGGAATCAGTGAGAAAGACAGCTGTTTTCAAGAAATCAAACTCTGGACTCAGGTCCATAATGTGCCAATGGATTGGCTTAGCAGAGATGTAGGATTGAAGATTGGTCAAATTTTCAAAGCCACCCAAAATATAGGGATCACCACGGCAGCAGGAGGAGGCAGAATCATAAGACTTCTAGTCTCAGTGGATATTAATAAGGCTCTTCCAAGATGCACATCACTCAGGCTAGGAGACGAACTCATCACCGTGACCTTCAAGTATGAGAGACTTATCAACCTGTGCTATTACTGCGGCATGATTGGCCATCTAGATAGAGACTGTCAGAAAATGGCAAAGGACATTGCAGAAGGACAAATCAAAGAAGGACAATATGGTACATGGCTAAGGGCACCAGAAGTCAGAAACAGTTATGCCTCCGGGCAAGGCAGCAGATCCACTGACCAAGAACCAGAAACACCAATTGCCTCCTACCAAACACCTGACCCACCTACCACCTCTGATAAACCAATCTGTCCACTTAACCTTGACACCTTAGCAGTCCCTCTGCAACCGAGTAATTACCTTAGCATAGTGGAATCCAGCTCCTCTAGACAAGAATTTGTCCATAACCAGAGCTCTCCTGGGGAAGCAATCCAGCAACAAAGTCCACACACTGTGGTCACCCTTATTCAAGCAGCTATGGATTGCACTAACACTGAGATAATGCAGACAGATCCACAACATTCTCACAAAGAGTTGGCTCTAGCTGTGAAGGACAGTAATTTAGTACCTCAGGAGAAATCAGTCTCCAAACTAAAAACCTGGAAAAGAGCAGGCAATAAGGAAGGAAGGCAGCAAAGAAAACAACTGACAGGAAAGGAACTGTCCCAGCTGCAAGGACTAAAGAGAGGCAGACAAGGTGGCACTCCTCTTAACACTGTGGAAGAGGAAAATAAGGAGGAAGAATCTGACCCCAAGAAGTTGAAACAGGTGGAGAAGGCCAGCCTCAAATGGCCCCAAAGTGACCAATGAGAGCTCAGGTGTGGAACTGCAGAGGCCTGGGTGGGGCCTCCACAGTTTCCCAGCTCAAGGAGTCCTTAAGGACCCACCACCCTCATTTTACTTTCTTATCTGAAACTAAGAATACTAATATGTTCACTATGACTGTTTGTAAAAATTAGGGGTTTGCTGATAGATGCAGATCAGTGGAACCAAGAGGATTAAGTGGAGGACTATTATTGCTTTGGGGCAGGGATGTTGAAACTAGGCAAATTATTAGCTCTTCCTTTTGCATTGAAGTGGAATTCAGGCTGCAGACCAATGAGACTTTCAGATGGGCCATTTTTGTTTACATGAGCACAGATAGAAACAACAGAGAGCTTCAGTGGTTAGAACTTGAACAAAAAAAGATGGCATGGGGGGACACATGGGTAATCATTGGAGACTGGAATGACCTTACCAAGCCAGAAGATAAGAAAGGTGGTAGACCGAGAACTCAAGCTAGCTGTAGGGGTTTTCAAAACTTCATATCTAACATGGGCATGGCAGAGCTTCTTCATAAAGGTTACCCTTTTACTTGGGGTAACAATAGATCAGAGGAAGGGTTTGTTGAAGAATGCCTGGACAGAGGATTTGCCTCCCTGGAATGGCTCAGAAGGTATCCACACAGCCAGACCACCTCCATTTTCAAAAGCTCCTCTGACCACCACATGATTTTGCTGGAATCTGAGCCTGATAAACCCAAACACAGAGAAGATTCCAATTTGATCAGAGATGGCTCAACAGGGAGGGCATTGCAGAGGTGGTACAGAAAGCCTGGATGGACCATAGTGGAGGAACTCCTCTTTTCAGCATTAAGGAAAAAATTAAAAAGACAAGATTGGCCTTATTGCAGTGGAGTAAATACTTCAGATCAACCCAGCTAAATCATCTTAAACATTTATCTCTGACCATGGAGGCTATGAGGGAAGAAGGAGGTCACAGAAATTGGGAGGAATGGGACAAGTTACAAAGAGAAATGGATGAGGCCAACCAGGCTGAGGAGATTTTCTGGAAACAAAAGACCAGAACTCAATGGCTCAAGGAAGGTGATCAGAACACCCATTTCTTCCATGCTTGGGTGATGCAGAGAAGGAAGCACAATGCCATCAGCAGGCTAATCACAGACCATCACACAATCTGTGAGACTAAGGAAGAGATTGAAACTCATGTGGAGGATTTTTACAGCAACCTTTTCAAATCAGAGGGATCCTCTGGAGGTGGAAATCTTCTTCAGCATGTACCTACAACCATTTCTAAGGAGGACAATGGCTATCTTCTTGCCCAGGTGGAACCACAAGAGATCAAACAAGCTTTATTCTCAATGAACCCGGGGAAATCTCCAGGAACAGATGGAATGCCTGCCTTATTCTTCCAACATTTCTGGCCAATGCTCAAGGAAGACATTTGCAATGCAGTGCTCAGTTTCTTCTTATCAGGTAAACTCCTCTTATACTGGAACCACACCATGATTGTCTTGATCCCAAAATGTGCTACTCCTGAGAATCTTTACCAGTTCAGACCTATTAGCTTGTGTGCCATAGTCTACAAACTTATTTCAAAAATTCTGGCTTCTAGACTCAGAAACTGTGTTGGGGGTTGCATTAATGAAGCACAGTCTGCATTCTTACCTGGCAGACTTCTAAGTGATAATGTAATCATAGCCAATGAGGGTCTACACTTTCTGAACAGACACAGAACAGGCAAACATGCATTCATGGCACTCAAATTAGACATGATGAAGGCTTTTGATAGAATTGAATGGCAATGTATTAGGCTTACCATGCTCAAAATGGGGTTTGCTCATCAATTTGTCAAATGGATTATGGAGTGTGTGACCACTGTCTCTTATTCTTTCATCATAAATGGCTGCTCTAGTGGTTATATCAGTGCTGAAAGAGGAATTAGGCAGGGAGACCCACTGTCTCCCTATCTCTTCATTATTGTATCTGAAGTTCTGTCTGCAGTCATCATAGCTGAAATGGAGAGAGGCCTTTTTAGAGGAGTTTCAGTGGCCAGAGGTGCTCCCATGCTCACACATTTATTATTTGCAGATGACTCCTTAATTTTTTGTAAAGCTGACAGGTATCAAGCCCAAGTTCTCCAATCTATACTCAAGAGATATCAGCTCTTCTCGGGGCAAAAAGTGAATGTGGCCAAATCATCTGTCTTCTTCAGCAAGAACACTAGTACAGCAGCTCAGAATGAAGTGTGTCAAGTTTTTCCAGGAATTCAAATCCAGAAATCCTCAAGATATTTGGCCTTCCTTTGGGAATTGGGCAGTCTAAGAAGGAAGTCTTTGCCTTTGTGACTGAAGCAGTTAAAAGAAGATTGATAAGCTGGAAAAACAAACACCTTTCCACGGCAGGCAGAGAAGTCCTCATTCAATCAGTCCTCACTGCATTACCCATTTTTGTTATGGCCTGCTTCAGACTTCCCATGAGCATCTGCAAAGAAGTGGCTAGCCTGTTTGCCACTTTTTGGTGGAGCAGAGGTCCTGAACATACAAAAGGGATTCATTGGAAGAGATGGGATTTGCTCACCCTTACTAAACAGCATGGAGGATTAGGATTCAAGGACATAAAACTCTTTAATGAGGCAATGCTAGTAAAGCAGTTATGGAGAACACTTACCCAGCCCAGCTTACTCATGAGCAGAATTTTAAAGAGCAGGTACTTTCCCAACTCATCCTTTTTTGATGCCACACTGAAACAAAGCTCTTCATGGCTGTGGAAGTCTCTATGGAAAATGAAAGGGCTGCTGCATGAAGGGCTGGATATACACATTAGAAATGGTGCCACTGTTAAACTTCAGGATCACAACTGGGTCCCTTGCTTGAGAGGCAGAGGCCCTAAGCTCAAAGATCCCATCAGCAATGGCCATCTATGGGTCAAGGATCTTACTTACACTGACACTGACCAATGGGATGAAGCAAAGATTAGAGAGCTGGTGGAGGCAGAAGACTGTCAAGCAATCCTAGACATCCAATCACTAAACCCCCATACAATGGACAAGTGGTGCTGGAAAATGGGAGTGAAGGGAAAATTTTCAGTGGCCTCTTCATATAAGTTTCTGCTCCACAAAAAGCTACTCTCCCTTGACATTCCAGAAGGCAGCATCACATCCACAAGGAACCAGAAGATGAGATTGAGAACATGGAGCATACATACCAAAGGGAAAATCAAACATTTCTTGTGGAAATGTGTCTCAGGAATCTTGCCAGTCAGCACAAACTTGAGGAGCAGAGGGGTTGAGATTGATGTTATTTGCAGCTGCTGTGGGGAGACTGTAGAAACCATAGAACATGTTCTACTTGATTGTCCAAGAGCACAAAAAGTGTGGAGAAAGTCACAGCTGGACTGGGATGGAATGAAGACTCCAGGCTGCACCTTCAAAGACTGGTGGGGATCAATTTGCTCCATCAACCAGGCTGCCATTGATGAGGATAGAATAGAGCTCACCACATACATCCTGTGGTGGCTCTGGAAAGCTAGAAACCTTTGGGTTTTTGACAAAGTTTGGAGGAAAGAGAGAAGCATACTGTCAGGGGCTTGGGAAGAATGGCAAGAAGCTGTCAAAGTGAACTCCAAGAGAAAGGTCCAGGGACAAGGAAGACTAGCTAGGTCTGTTTAGACAGTTCAGTGGCTGTTTTCTTTATTCTTTTTCTTTTGGTTTGTATCTGTTAGCCTATGTCTCTGTTTGGGTTGCACTGGAGGGTTCAGGTTATTATCACTGCCTTTGGTGTTGTTTGATTTGTGTATTCTACCCTACTAGTTGTAGTAGTGGTCTCTGGCTTAGCCTTCGATGTTAGACTGTTGATCTATTTGTATCAGAACTCCTTATTTTGATTTATGAGAATTTCCTATCGTTCTGGTAAAAAAAAAAAAAAAGGGGGTCTGGCTTCCATGATATTAGTATGTTCAATGAGGCTCTGATTTGCAAGCAACTCTAGAGAATAGCGAAAAATCCCGAGCTGCAGGCAAGTAAAATTCTCAAAGATTGATATTTTCCAAATGACTCTCTTCTCAGGGCTGAAAAAACCCAAAAAGGGTCATGGTTATGGAAAAGTTGGCTCACTGTGCTACCTTCTTTTTCCAAATGTGTGAAAATTGAAATTAGAGATGGCATTACCACCAAAATTAATGATTTGAATTGGGTCCCTAATTTGAAGAAACCATGCCCTACCTTTGAAATTGCCAGGGGTACCTGATATGGGTCAAGGGATTGTTGCAGAGCAATGGCCTAGAATGGAATGCATGGTTAGTTAAACAAGTGTTTGATCCTGAGGATAGTGCTGCAATCCTCAACATCACATCATTAAATCCTGCCAGATCTGATAGGCTGCACTAGGGACTTGATCCCAAAGACATGTCTTCAGTTTCCAGCACTTATAAATATTTGGCTGCTAAGAAGTTCATCAAAATGGACATCACAGAATCAAGCTCTAGCAACTTTACTCCTCAACAGATATTCCAAAGGTGCTGGAAGTTGAAGATATTAGGGAAAATCAAACACTTCATCGGGAAGTGTATTTCAGGCACACTTCCAACTGCAGTTAATCTGAAGAAAAGAGGAGTGGACATCTGTACAATATGCTCAATTTGTGGTGAGCATCCAGAGACAACATAGCACATTCTGTTTTCTTGTCCAATAGCAGAAGAATCTAGGATTCTTCCCCTGTGCAATGGGATGGCCTATCTCACTACACCTTCTTCTTCAAAGTATGGTGGCAGCAGATGAGTGCAATCAAGCAAAGTGATGTTGTTCAAGACAACATCCATTATCCACCTATTTGCTTTGGTGACTTTGAGAATCCAGGAATCTCTGTATTTTTAAGACCTCTCTTATGCCTGAACAGATTGTGATCTCTGCAGCTCATAAAGATTGGATGGATGCATCATAGCAGCTGGTTATGCTTCAGCATCTTTTTCAGTTTGTTAGGTTTGATGAGTTAGTCCCTTGTTTCTGGTTTTAATTTTTTCTATAGGAAGTTATGCAATCTAGCTAGGCTTTGGCAAAGGAGAGATGCATAGCTCTATTTGTGTTTTAGTCTCTTGTTGAGGTTCTAGGTGCTTTGTGTAGCATCTCTCAGTTTTCTATTTTTTTAGTAGGATATTGCTTATTGTAATCGAACTTTGTTCCCATTGGTTATATAAATCATCTCTATCATTCTGGCCAAAAAAAAAATTGTTTTTTTTTTGTTTTGTTTTTTCTTTTTTGTAATTAGTTTAGCAAAAGATGAAAATGAAGAAAAAAATCGGTCTTTCTTTTCTATTTATGGTGGCAAGATTGGTAAATATGCCGAGATTGGAGTATAATTTGGAAAGAAATGAGTGAATGTTAGGGATAAGATAGTAATTTTAAGTGACCCACTAGCAAGGATAAAAATATCAAGCCAAAAGTGTCAAGACAAAATAATTATTGGAAAATATGATTAAATTAGTTATGGTAATGGAACCATGATATCTAGGCGGGCCCTAACCAAACCAAGTAAAAGAAGGATATCATTGGAAAAATGCTGTATCGTGAGATATCTACCTAGGCGTGTCCAAAGACGGACCAGTAAACGACCCGGCCCGGCCGAAAGGCCACAAAGCTGGGCCTGCAACTGGCCCGACTATACCTCTGAACCGGACCTGAACCATCGGGTCACCGACCCGCCAATTTTAGCGCAGTTCCAGGTCGGTTCTGGCAGTTCCTTTTTTTTTTTCTAAATTTTACTACTTGAAAAAAAAACAAAATGACCTAAGTTAAAGCCGAGCGAAATCGAAACGTCGGTGATGAATCCTTGTTCATCACGCCCACATTCCCCATTATATACCTAGGTTCCAATTCTCTTATACGCCTATAATAAAGCAATAAAGAGAACGCTCACACAGGCTAACATGCAGATTCTTCATTACTTATGTTGGTGACGTCCCTTGCCCCCGAAGAAGCTGAATTGGGGAAAAGACGGTCAACAATATCGTCTCCAAAGAATTAGCTATCTAAATACCTATTATCATGTCTAAGAAATATGACATTTAAGTGGGTAAGATTCGAGAGAGCATGAAGTTCATTGTAAGATATTCTATTAGATTATACTACTCATTTTAATTTTACCCCCAGTTATTGGAGTTGTTCATAATTGAACAACAAAAAATTAGCAGATAAAACAGATATAACAACTGTTTCACTATTTCAAAAAGGAATCATGAGCTTGAAAAGCATGTACCCACTATTTGGGAGAATTGTCCCATTGTGGTTCAGACTGTCGGACACGGCTCACCACCGCCTTTTCGTTTTTGCGTGCACAGTGACGGGAACAACCATTCTGCTCTATGGATGTTCGCCATCGATTTTTTCTCCAACACATTTTAAAAGTTGACCATCAAATCAAAGCAGTAACATAAATTACGCCAATGATGCCACGTCCATAGTCTCCATTATATATCATGCTTCCAACTCTTTCATACGCCTACAATAGAGCATGGATTTTACATTGTAAGATATTTTGTTAGACTATACTATTGTTCGAATTGTTCATAATTAAGCAACAAAGAAGTAACAGATGAAACAGCTATAACAACTGGTTCATCATTTTGAAAAGGAATCATGAGCTTGAAAAGCATGTGCCCAATATTCTGGAGAATTCTCCCATCGTGGTGAGCCGTTCGCACTGTCGGACACGGCTCACCACCGCCGTTTCATTTTCACGTGCACCGTGACAGGAACAACAATTCTGCTCTCAGGATCTTCGCTACCGATTTTCGCTCCAACACATTTGAGAAGTTGACCGTCAAATCAAAGCAATAACATCAATTACGCCAATGATTCCATGACCACACTTTCCATTATGTATCATTCTTCCAACTCTCTCATACGCCTACAATAGAGCAATATAGAGAAAGTACACAGAGACTAACATCAGCAAACTTCAAGGATTGAAGAATTTGTATGTCGACCTATGTGAGTCTTATTACTCTATTGTAAGTGTATAAGAGAGTTGAAGCATGATACATAATGGAGACTGTGGGCCTGGCATTATTGGCGTAATTGATGTTACTACTTTAATTTTATGGTGAACTTCTAAAATGTGTTGGAGCGAAACTGATGGTGAGGATCCAGAGAGCAGAATGGTTGTTCCTGTTACGTTGCATGCAAAAACGAAATGGGGTGAAGGAGTCGTGTTTGGCGGAGCAAACCATGTTAGGACAATTCTCTCGAATATCGGGCACATGCTTTTCAAGCTCATGATTCCTTTTCGAAATGGTGAACCAATTATTATATACATTTCATCTGCTAATTTATCGTTGTTCAATTATCAACAACTTTAACAATAATATAGCCTAAAAATATATCTTACAATATTAAATCCATGCTCTCTCAACTCGTACCCACTTAATTGTTCTAGTTGTTAGACATGCTAATTGCATTTGGGCATTTAATTCTTTGTAGTTGGGATTATTCGCCATCCTTTAAATGTGTCCTTCCATTAAGTATGTGTACAAAAACTTCGAAATCTTGATTGTTGTGCACCAGTTGTTCGATTCAACTCTGTTGGTGTATATACTGAAAGTTAGCTTTGGATGATACTTACACTTAATTTATGTTGAATGAGAATCGTGTTTAAGTAAACAAGTTCTATGTTCTGTTATTTTTCACTTAGATATAATTGCTCATTAGCGGGTGAATAGAAGATCATTATATCAGTCACTTGCAAAATAAGAATGATTGGTTCACAATCTAGATTCAAATGAACAAACCATCCAAATGGTTGTAATGTCAACCGTACAGTTGATCTTGATTGATTAGTTGCACTAGTACATTAAAGGGCTACATAAAGGGTTTTAGGACTTGAAACTCATCTTTGAGGGCAAAAAACAAGATCCCAAAGAGGAGCAATTTGTTTTATACCGATCGTTGTAAACGAACTAAGCCTTGATTAATTATTGCGTTCTCTTAACTCGTAAGATATAAACAGGCATGTGCATGCAGTAGCTATTACTTTGATTCACTAAAAGTGAGGTTCATCCTACTGGATCAATATTTTTTATATTTTGGGTAATAGTGTTGTATGTACGATGTGCTGTGAGTTAGAATATTTACGGCCACCATGTGCGCAAGTTTGATGATGTCCCTGAAGTGAGCTCTAGAAGGATTAATATGTTAAACCCTGCAGGTGGATTACATTCCGACATAATAATAATATGATGAGTGCTAGTTTCAGTTTACAAGATATTAATTATTTCTTGATTATCAAAGATCGAATTAATTAATGGACATTATATCTTAAACATGGGGAGGTAATTCACGTAATTACTATTGGAGTCTCGAATATTGTTTTGGAGATGATAAGGGAGTTCAATAATGTTTACGTTAGTAGACCGAGATATTATTTAAGTAATTGGCATGAGTGGGCTTGGCTAACAGTTAGGCCCAATATTTAAGGAGCCCAAGTCATCACCTCCTTAGGATCACTAGTGTTTCTCTATATATACATCATTAAGCTCGCGGGATTTAGAGAACACAAGCCACATGTGAAAGACGTTTGGCCTCCCCTTTATCTATTTCCCGTAGTTGAGCTTTATCTTCGTTTTGTTGCTACACCGATACAAAACGAAGAGGTGTTCGAGTAAAATAGTAGAAGATCCCAAGGAATCGAGGCCTCGAGATCAACCACCATACACGAGCCCTGCGATCGCCGCACGAAGACGTCGACCACTGCATGCGAGCCGTGATGACCCCACGCTCCCGACGGTCCACCGCAGCAGCATCACACCGCACGCAGCGCACCCTCGGCGACTATCGCCTGCGATCCGCCGTAGCCCCGACGTCATCGCGCTCCCGATGATACCACGACCTCGACACGACTGCGCTGCTCCCGCGACCACCATCTGCAACATGTTGCACGCGGTGACGGTCTCGACGAGCTTCTAGACGTCTGACGAGAAAAAATCTGGCAGACCAATGGATTTTGAGAAAACAGTCGATCTCCAACAACGAAAATGTATAATGTTTCAGAGTCAGCAATTTTAAGACGTAAATTTTCAACGCTAAACCTCTGGATCCATTGCGCGTAGGTTTATTGTTGTTAGTTATTCATGACTTGTACATAACGAGAAGCCGTCGTGCCCAGCTGCTCGCCACCACACGCTACCGTCGATGATCGCTCACAGACGCATGCTGCCTCGAGCCATTCACCGGCGACTCACTCGCATAGTTTTTTAGAATAATGGATTGATAGGAGTATACATGTAAAAGTGAAAGCTTTAAGTATAAGTGAGAGATTGTTAGTGTTATATATTGAAAGCTTGGCTTTGGATGATATTACACTTTTACCCTTTATGAATGATTAAACAAGTTTTTTGTTCTGTTGTTTTGCACTTAGATAGAATGGGTCATCATCGGGTGAACAAAAGATCATCCAATCAGTTACTTGCAAAACAAGAATTGTGGTTCACAACCTAGATGAAAATGAACACCCCCTATCCGAACGGTTGTATTGTCAACTGTACAGTTGGTCTTGGCTGATTAGTTGCACTAGTACATTTATGTATTGAACAGGATCTCAGAGAGGAGAAGTTCATTTTATACTGATCGTTGTAAACGAACTAGGCCTCAGTTAATTATTGCGTTCTCTTAACCCGTAAGATATTAAACAGGCATATACATGCAGTACACATTATTTTGATTCACTTGGGTGAGGTTCAGTTCACTGGACTAATATTCCTACTGTCTTGGGTAATATTGTTGTATGTATGATGTGTTGTTAGGATATTTACGGTCACCATGTGTGTTAGTTTGATGATCTCCCCGAAGTGTGTTCATGAAGGATTGTTATGCTAAACCCTGCAGGTGAATTAAGTTCCGACATAATAATAATGTGATGAACGAGCGCTAGCTTCGGTAATATAAATAATAAATTAATTAATTATTGATTTTTAGTAATCGAATTAATTAATTATATCTTAAACATGGAGAGGTAAACCGAGCAATTATAATTTGAGTCTTAAATGTAATTTGGGCTAGGAAAGGGAGTGCAATAATATTACAAGTGGACTGTAATATTATTTAAGTAATTGGAGGAATGGGCCTGGCCCACAGTTAGTCCATAACTTGAGAAGCCCTATTCTTATTCTCCTAAGGATCCCTATTGTAGCTCAATATATAGATCATTAAGCTCATGAGAAGAGACCCATCGGTCACAACTCACGTGTGATAGCCGCGCCCCTCTCTCATCTCTCTCTAGATCTCATTCGAGCTTTATGTTCTTCTTGTTGCTCCACCGGTACAAGTTGAAGAGGTGTAAGAGTGATACAGTAGAAGATCCTGAAGGTAATCGAGGCCCCGTGATCATTTACAGAAGTCGATGAATCTCAATCCGAAGGCCGAGACCTGTCGACCCGACCCGCCGTCTGCCGCTGTGAATCAACCGATCGCCGCGACTCGATCGGTGATTCCACACGCGACACGACCAGCTCGATCGACCCGATCCTTGCCACCCGTTCGTGTTCTGTTCTCGGTCAACCCGAATCTGACAGATTCAGAAAATTTTAAGCTGTAAGTTTTCTACGTCAAACATTTAGATCCGCTGCGCATAGGTTTACATTTGCTATTGAATTCGTGACTTGTACATAACGAGATCCTCATAGATCCCAACAAGTGGTATCAGAGCACTTGGTTAATTCGTTTTGTACAAAGTTTGAATTTTTACGACTTTTATTTGACAAGATGTGTTCAAACTAACATATGCTCCTTTGTACTTCTCAGTACTAAGGAGTACATGTTAGTTTGCAGTGCACACAACTTGTTTCCACTGGGTTATAGTGATTCTGACTTCCAGTCAGACCGGGACAAAACTAAGTCAACCTCAGTTTATGTGTTTACTTTACGAGGTGGAGCCATTTCGTGGAGGAGCATAAATGCGTGGCAGACACTACCATGAAAGCCGAGTATGTCACTGCCTCTGAGGCAGCGAAGGAGACAGTTTGGCTCAAGAACTTCTTTGTGAACTTCTTGGTGCAGTAGCAAACTCAAGGGAACCACGACCCCACAATGCATGTAAGAACATAGAGCGCAAGTACCACCTGATACGTAGAAAGAGGAGATGTCGAGGTTGCCAAGATTTGTACCAGAGGACAACCTAGTTGATCCTTTCATGAAGAGTTTGTCGTTAAAGGTTTTTCTCAAACACGTGAAAGGAATGAGAGTCATTTTTATGGCCATAGTATCAACATTGGTCTTTTAGAATACAGATTGATAGACAGACACTTGTAAAAGAGGAAGCTTTAAGTATAAGTGGGAGATTGTTTGTAATGCCCCAATTCGATTTTTAAGAAATTCTGGACTTTCCAAAAATTCAAAAAAAAATAAAAAAAAACATTTTCGAAATCATGGGCATTATTCAACAATTACATAGATCAAGTCGTGTCTGATCTCACAGGGATTCATTACCTGGTTTTTCACGTGGTCTTCATTAACCGATAATCAACAAATTTAACATGTTATTCAGCATCGTAACTCAGCATGAACAACTAATACTAACATGATATTTAAAGAACACAGCAAAACATGAATATCCAAATAAACTGATCCAGAAAGAATCCAACATACGAGTTTTCAAAACATTTTCAAAGCCAAACTTGAAAGCGACTAACATGTCCAATAAATTGAAATATAAGTTCATAGAAAAACGGAAGAAAAAGCAATAATAAATAACCATCCGCTCGTCTCTTTATTCGTCACGCCCGCAACCTGCCTAACCTGCATCCATGAAGAAACAGGTGGGAGTGAGCACAAATGAAAACCGTAGTGCTCACCACTATGCACATAAACAATATATATAGTGTTAAGAGGGTATGGTCGCAACATGAACACAAAACATTAGCATCCTGTCACATCTCATATTCACAACGTACCAATTAACCCACTCATGTGCACATCTATCATTAGCCACAGAAAGGGGCTGCATAAACCCTAACGGTGGGAGAGCATGCCACGCATCGGACACGGCCTTACATAGGGGTTTACGTACCTCACTAGGGCACGGCTAGGGGTGAGCATCGGTGCAGTTCGGTCAAAAACCGCACTGCACCGCAAAAAACCGAAAACCAAAATTTTGGAATTTCTTAACCGAACCGTACCGCAATAGAAGGAAAAACCAAACCGAACCGAAATTTTTGGTTCGGTTCGGTGCGGTGTTTCGGTTAACCGAAATAAAGAAAGAATAAACACAAACTAAAGATCAAATCATACAAATTAAACCAATCTACTAAATTTAAACATCCCATTACAAAAAACAAAACAACTACACAATCCACAGCAGCATAACATAAGTTCAATACTACTCAAAACCAACAACAGCATAACTTAAGTCCAAAGTCCCAAAACCATCAGCAGACCACTCAAAACAATTAAATCATTAACATAAAAATACGTCAAAATTAGAGTGAAACAGAAATGCCCCAAATTTTATTGAAAATCGAAAATTAGGGTTGGTGTCAGATTGAAGAAAGAGGACGAAATGAGAAAAAGAATAAAAAAAAGACTGAGAGTGTGAGAGATGACCGAGGAAGCCAGTTGAACGTTGAGCGAGCGTCGGACGGTGAGCAGCCAACGGGCTGAGCGATTGATGGTGAGAGTGAACGAGCGGCGGAAGGCCGGAGTGAGAGTGAGCAGCGGACGGGCTGAGCACATAGATCGAAATGAAATTGAATGGCTGCAGATTGAGAATTGATAGTGAAAAATCTAGGGTTGCGGCGAACTTGCGGGTGAGACTTGAAAGAGTACAGAGAGGGTTAAATGAAATTGAATACAGAATATGAGAATTAAAACTTTAAAGATTTAAGAATAGTGAATAGAAAAGTTTTAATTTACTGTAATGTACTAATGTTATTAATTGGAATATAAAGAAATGAAAAGCGTGTTCACTGTATGCAAAAAATAAATTGACACTATATGTTTTTCAGTGCGGTTCGGTTAAAACCGCACCCTTCGGACATAAAACTGAAATGCACCGAAAATTTTGCGGTTTTTAAAAATCCAAACCGCACCGAAACCGAAATCTTCAAAAACTGAACCCAACCGCACCGAATGCATCGGTTCGATTTGGTTTTTCTGTTTAGGCTCGGTTTTGCTCACCCCTAGGCACGGCCATATCAGGACTTAAGGAGATTGCCACACAAGGGCATCGTACCGTAACTCGACGGGGACAACCGTACCGACGGCCGTAATAGCTCAAATCGGTAGGCTACATGGTTCACATGCATACATTGAACATACCGACCCAACAAACATAAACACATATGGCATAGAAATTTTTTAATAACAACCCACCTGGATAAACCATAAAAACTTCACTTAGAACACATATAGCATGCAAAACATAGTGATGAGTAAAGAGGAAGTCAACCAAGTCGGAAAAATATCCAAAACAAGACTCGGTTGGGTGCCGCCGGAAAAACAGACCAGAATTGATAACTACCGGATCTTTTCAAAAAGTACTTGGCCATTTTCAATGAAACTTTACCACATTATAGAATATCCGTAAATATATATATACACCAGATATCAGCCCTGAAACCTCAACCCAGCGAAATAATTTTTATAAAAATTCAGCTATAACATGAAATTCCTAGTTCCCCAGTCAAACCTTTGAATTTTTACATGAAATTATGACACAACCAACATGATATCAGAATAACACACTCCAAAAAATTTCACATCAAAATTCATCAAACTCGATTTTATCTCTATTTTTCAAGATTTTGACCAGAACTAAAATTCAACATATCACATAGCTACAGGAAGAGATTTGATCTGAAAATTTAACACACCATACTTCAACACCATAGGGTTCAATATATAAAATTTCAAGTGATTTGGCCGAGTATTCAATTTATCATGATTTTTACAAAATCCAGCAGCACGATCATTTTTAAAAATTCAGAACTCAATGCATAGACCTCCAAATGACCCGAAATTTCACTAATATGACAAGGACATTCCAAAGTACACAGAGCTCCAGGGTTTCCATGAAAATGACCCATGTCCTTCAATTTCAACAACAAACTGAAGAGACGAACGTAATACGACATGTATACATAAACACAAAATATAACCATATATCACAAGAGTCCAACCTCACCAATTAATACAAATATTCCAAGTAATCTCAACAATCCAACACCACAGTTTCACAAGATTCAATAAACCACCAAAACATAGATGTAACATACTAATAATACACATAATAATTGGTCCCAAATCGCATGACCCGAATTCACAACTAGGACCAAAATCGCGCAAAGATAAAAGGTGGGATTCGAAATTTTACCCCACTACTCGAATACACGAAAGGAGGAGAACGGGTTAAGGCCCGAACATGGTCACTCGCGGCCTCCGGTTATCGACTCGCTGCAGCCCAGGCACTCTTCAACAACTGATCTCGGACAATGGTCAACTCTCCCAGGTGAGCGATAAAAACTCAGCCACTGCTCTTGTCTTAGTTATGCCCCGCTGCTAACGGCCTAATCTCTCGGCTCTCTAAAGGACTCGGGCTTCGGTGATGGAAAACGAGACGGTTAGCTGGCTACAGGTTCGCGTGAAAGGGCTGAAGTCGGAGGTCTTAGCCGTTGCCGGAGGATGGTGCTGAACAGAGCTTGATCGTGGGGTTTTCCTCCGCCACGAAGGTCTCACCTTCTCTGTTCGCCGGTACAACTCTCTCAGCCAAAGGTCGCCGTTGAAAGAGGGGTCGTCGGAATTGCTCAGCCGCACGAAGGTCGGAAATCACGAGTTGCTAGGCTACTTTGCGTGAAGGTCACGGCGACTACTTCTGGAGAGGAGGGCTCACGGTAGGGACTGCTCAGAGGTGGGCTCACCGATTTGGTGCTTCTGGTTTTGCGACAGCGGCTGCCATGGTGAACCGCCAGTGATGGTTGACGGGTCGCTGGTTTCAGTCGCGACTCCTTGGTTGTCATAAATCGTTCGATCGGGGAAGACAAAAGTCGAAAATAAACATGGGGGAGTCGAGAATTTCTGGCAGAGGATCGATGTGCAGTCGAGGAAAAAGACTGAGAAAGAGGGTTGCGATGGTGAAGACGATGAGGCGGCGATCAATTTTTGTGTCTGATATGCGTGAAGGGAACAAAGGAAAAAGACAACCTCGCCTAAAACTCTTCATCTTACAGGCCAAAATAAAACAAAAGAATGGGCTGGTTTTAAGTATCAAAATGGGTCAATGATGAACTCCAAAAATAGGTTCAATTTTCCACATAAAATTGGGCCCAAAAGAAAATTCAATATACAACACTGGAATATATATCAGTTGGTTCGAAAATAAATTATTCAATGTCTAGTTTGAAAAGGGCTCGTAAATGAGTCGAAAACGAATTTAAAATCGATTTACGCAATTAAACTGAAAATCGCGAAACAATTTGAAATCCTCATCAATAAATCCTAATAATTTAACCGGAATATATATATACCCAATAACATACATATATTCCATACAATAATATCACTCAGGCATTTAATTCAAATTAATAATAATTATGAAAATAAAAATATCCGAAATATCTAATAATCGAACAGGACATTACAGTCTACCCACCTTAAAAAGAATTCCGTCCTTGGAATTAAAAAAATAAACTACGACACGATACAAACGAGAATAAGAGAGGAAAACATCAACACATGAAATTCGGGTACCTCCTCCGAATTTCGATCTCCCTCTCCCAAGTCTCCTTGCCTTGACAACCCCCACTGGACTTTGACGAGTACCCTTCCCGGCCTTTTCCTAATGGATCCTCTATTCCAATAGGTCACCAGTGCTCCCATACAGGTAGGGCTCTGCCTATCACGCAGTTCGTCACAGTTCACATGCACCCCGAGATCACGCACACGTTTTCTCCAACACGAGGCACAGAACGTGTTATGCATCCTCGCGAGTTTTGGTGGTGGAGTTAATCATCAGCTAAATTATCGACTTGGTTGAGAATCATAATAAGACTGAGTAAGCATGGCATACTCCACTTCTATCCATACCGACAACCTCGAACGGTACCATTAGGGTTGTCGCTCGATAACCATCGTTACCAGCGTATCTCCCCATGTCATGGAATTTCTCACACCCTACTCATCTATCAATACACAAGACCCTAACCAGTCCTTTCGTGTCTCGATAGCATACTCCGACAGTCTAAACATATAGGGTTGATTCGTAACATAAAGCTTTAGTCTCGTGCCTGGGTCACGCTTGAAAACTCGTTTACTACATCGACATGATTCGTGCGTCCTTGTTAAACAGGCCGCAACGAAATCCCATACGATCGGCTAACAATCAACAACAACACTATATCCTCAACATCGATACCTTCAGAACACACGGCTCTGTTCGATACCGTTGACAATGCCTCATTCCTTGCCGTCACGAGTAACGCCTCGTATGCGGTTTAGGAAGTATGGACTAGATATTCGGAAACAATCTCCTTTTGATGAGTCGGTCCCACAATTAGGGATGCTCGATAATCCCATACTAATGATCTAACCCCAAGAACCTCTCACTCTTTGTAGGTCTCGATCCCTATGAAGTATACATAGTCTCCAATCAAGACTCGAGACTCCGCCCAAAAACAATGCAGGACCTCTATCTCGCCATCTCGAGAGAATCTCGCATGTGGCAAAGGAAATCGACAAGCCGCACATATCGAGAGTTGTTGATTAGGGATTTCATACAACGGTTCGGTGGAACTTGGAGTTCTCGGTTCAAGGCTCAGGAGAAACGGTTTCAAATGTCAACATACAATTTGACAAGGAATACTGGTTTAACGACCAAAAAGAACATAGTCCGTCTGGGGTTTAATGCACTGTCTCCCAAGAGATGACACACACACTGCCGCTGCATAAGTGGGGCGCTGGGACGCGTGCGTGCACCGGTTCGGAAACCAGCTGCAAGGTCAAGGTTTGGCCGTACACGCTGGCTTGGGGAGTTCGTGCGTTCGGTGATGACGGCGGCAGCTCTCGTGCGAGTAAATGGTCGGCCACTGCAGTTGGCCTCACGTCTCTCAACATGGGCATGCGAGCTCGACCACCACTTCGCGTGGCTACACCCAGCCAGGTTCGGCGTTCAGTTTGGGGTACAATTAAAGAATTCTCTAAGTCAGGGTTCGCAATGGCAAAGGTACCCGAAAGAAAAGTTTTTTTTTTTTTTTTTTTTTCACAGCACTTCCAAAACAATGGATTTTTAGGTTTCAACAAAAACATTTCCCCCAACGTTTAGTTTCAAGGGTTTCAAATCATGACAAGGCAATAAACCGAGTTCCAAGTTCACCACCCTTTTACTAATCGATATAATAATCACCCGAATATAAACGATAGAAATAAGGGAAAACATTCCCAAAGAGGTCGAACATCGGCTCTCCAGCAAGTCATTACCGAATAACGGAAATGTTAACTCGCTCGACTTTTCCGACTAACAGTGTCGGCCGCCATGTCAGCTCTAACTCATGTAGCTGAACGTGCCAGCAGTCTTAAACGAGTTCAATCTCACATACACTGCCTATAGCTTCCACACTTCAAGATCTTAGCGTAAAGCTTCTCTCGCAAGTGTTTCCAGTCAACAATACAACACCGGTCAAAATAGGTCCAACATCAGTCATATAAGCATGCATTTAAAAATAGTAAATTTTATTTTCGAAAGCGCAAACATGAATTTTCAAAACATAACCCGCACAGCGATTTTGAGATATACACAACTTGCACCACATAAGTCATGTTTCCAGTTGCATATGAATCTTAAGACATGCCTCTACAACTCTTATGAAGACATCGATAACAGATAAAGTCATCTACTAGGAGATAATTCATCAAACATTTATAACAGAGTTGCAGTCAACAATTGAAATCATACATCTGACAGGACTTCAGTAATTGCAAGATAACGAAGCTACAGACATGCTTTTAATGAGTTTCAAGAACCACAAGGCAGCTAACTCAATTATCTACAACTTTGCTGAAGACTACATTGGCAAATAATGGTATTATCATCGAGTTTAAACATAAAACATTTGGTTCATAAAACTGCCAGAAACCAACTTATATTACATACAGTACCTCAGTAATTATCATACAATTCATGTTACAGACCTTCAAATGACATGGCTCAAAAACATAGATAGCTTAGAAGTAAGGCTATAACCTTCATGAAGACCACTTTTCAGTTTGAGCACATACAGACATCGAAAAACATGCCAGACCTTAAATATATACAAGCTGTCGGGTTTATTAAAACCTGCTTGCGCAATTATTTTTTAAAAATCATAACTCACTCAATTTAAAACGGATTTTCAAAATTCCAAAACCCAATGAAAGCTAACAGAATAAGCTACATTTCATATGAAGAAAACATCTTCAGAAAACGAGTTCTCGATGGACATAATAGCAACACAACAGAGATAGTAAAAATCGAAACATATATTATTGACCACATGATATCCCCAAAAACATCATTCGAAAACACCCAATCAGAACATAACACATAATAACAAGGGAAGGGCTTAACGTCTAACATGCTTTCTAGCATATCATAACAAAAGGTTCGACAGGAATTTCCAGCTTTTAACCAATCACATAAACATGCTTGGGCATCAATAAATCACACAATCCTTCAATTATTACGACTTAAAGCTCAACACACATGCATCAGTCTTCATGACCTCTGCTCGATTTTCGCACGAGATTTGGTAACCATTGCCTTCTCGAGGCTTTGCCAACCTCTAGAGTTGCGACGGTGCTACACACTAGACTTCACTCCCAGTTTTCATTGACTGGGTCCTATGGTTACAAACTTCCGAATGACCCACACACCTGGGACTTCTTCGGTCGTCTGCTCCCTTCAATTAAGCCTTCTCTTTCAAGACGGCTTGCGAGTGGTCCTTACTCGAGGACACTGAACAAAATCTTATAGCGAGAAAATGCTATGGACAAAACATAACTTGGTAACGATATGTTGATAACTCATAACGAGGAACCTCTAGAGTCAGAATTTAACTCGACACCACTAGAGTTGAAGGTTTAACATAGGATTTTCAAATCACTAAAGTCCATCATTGATCATAGGTGGATAGATATTCCCTAAGCCCCATATAACAACATAATATATACATATCAATTCACATCACAAGTAGTTTCATTGCTACTTATGTTAAACATACAATTCACATTATAAGTATTTTCATTAATACTTATATAAAACATACCTTTGAGCAGTGCAGCATGACGAAGACGAGTGGTCGTTTACAAGGTCACATAAACATTAGTCACATAATCACGTAAACATGTGATTCACACATAGAGCAGTCTACAAAAACGTAAACCTCGCTCTGATACCACACTGTAATGCCCCACTTTGATTTTTAAGAAATTACGAACTTTCCAAAAATTCAAAAAAAAAAAAAAACATTTTCTGAGAACATTTTCGAAATTATGGGCATTATCCAACAATTACATAGATCAAGTCGTGTCTGATATCACGGGGATTCATTACCCGGTTTTTCACGTGGTCTTTATTAACCGATAATCAACAAATTTAACATGTTATTCAGCATCGTAACTCATCATGAACAACTAATACTAACATGATATTCAAAGAACACAACAAAACATGAATATCCAAATAACCTGATCCAGAAAGAATCCAACATACGGGTTTTCAAAACAAACCATTTACTACATTTTGAAAGCCAAACTTGAAATCGACTAACATGTCCAATAAACTCAAACATAAGTTCATAGAAAAATAGAAGCAAAAGCAATAATAAATAACCATCCACTCGTCTCTTTATTTGTCACGCACACAACCTGCCTAACCTGCATCCGTGAAGAAACAGGTGGGAGTGAGCACAAATGGAAACCGTAGTGCTCACCACTATGCACATAAACAATATATATATAATGTTAAGAGGGTATGGTCGCAGCATGAACACAAAACATTAACATCCTGTCACATCTCATATTCACAACAATCCAATTAATTCACTCATGTGCACATCTATCATTAGCCGCAGAACGGGGCTGCATAAACCCTAACGGCGGGAGTGCGTGCCACCCATCGGACACGGCCTTACATAGGGGCTTACGTACCACAGGGGCGAGGCCATATCAGGACTTAAGGAGCTTGCCACACAAGGGCACCATACCGTAACTCGACGGGGAAAACCGTACCGACGGCCGTAACAGCTGACATCGGTAGGCTACATGGTTCACATGCATACATTGAACATACCGACCAACAAACATAAACACATATGGCATAACAATTTTTGAATAACAACCCACCTGGAATCCGAAGTAGCAATTAGTACACAAGAGCTGGTAGAATGAGAGCACGGCTCGTCAAATACCTACATTCAGCAAGAATAGTCCTATCAACCACGATTCCAACACTTAAAACACAAACAATAACATTCACTTAGCCGAAACCGGATCAGCTAAGTGTTTCGTGGAAATTCCTAATGCAGTTTAGAACTTACAGCTAACCGTCTACACTCGATAAACCATATAAACATCACTTAGAACACATATAGCATGCAAACATAGTGATGAGTAAAGAGAAAGTCAACCAAGTCGGAAAAATATCCAAAACAAGACTCAGTTGGGTGTCGCCGGAAAAACAGACTAGAATTGATAACTACTGGATCTTTTCAAAAAGTACTTGGCCATTTTCAATGAAACTTTACCACATTATAGAACATCCAGAAATACAAATATACACCAAATATAAGCCCTTAAACCTCATTTTAACTCACCAAATAATTTTTCCAAAAATTCAGCTATAACACGAAATTTCTAGTTCCCCAGTCAAACCTTCGAATTTTTACATGAAATTTTGACACAAACAAAATGATATTAGAATAACACACACCACAGAATTTCAAATCAAAATTCATCAAACTCGATTTTATCTCTATTTTTCAAGATTCTGACCAGAACTTAAATTCAACATTTCACATAGCTACAGGAAAAGATTTAATCTGAAAATTTAACACAACATACTTCAACACCAGAGGGGTCAACATATAAAATTTCAATTAATGTGGCCGAGTAATAAATTTATCATGATTTTTACAAAATCCAGCAGCACGATCATTTTTAAAAATTCATAACTCAATGCATAGACCTCCAAATGACCCGAAATTTTCACTAACATGACAAGGACATCCCAAAAGTACCCAGAACTCCAGGGTTTCCACAAAAATAACCCATGTCCTTCAATTTCAACAATAAACCGATGAGACGAATGTAATACGACATGTATACATAAACACAAAATATAACCATATATCACAAGAGTCCAACCTCACCAATATTCCAAGTAATCTCAACAATCCAACACTCCACAGTTTCACAAGATCCAATAAACCACCAAAACATAGATGTAACATACTAATAATACACATAATAATCGGTCTCAAATCGCATGACCCGAATTCACAACAAGGACCAAAATCGCGCAAAGATAAAAGGTGGGATTTGAAATTTTACCCCACTACTCGAATACACGAAAGGAGAACGGGTTAAGGCCCGAACAAGGTCAGTCGCGGCCTCGGGTGGCAATCGACTCGCTGCAGCCCGGGCTGTAACACCCCGCCTTGATTAGCTTTGACTTTTGAAAATCAGAGTTAATTTTTTGCTTTTATTTTTGAAATATCGTGCGAGTTTATTTTCGAAAATACTCTCTTAATTGCGGGATGCTACGAAAACTTCTTAACTTAATCTTTCGGACATAATTAAAACATGAAACTAATCGGGCCACCACGGCGATAATGGAATTTTACATGCATTCCGTCTGTCTCGCACTAATAACTTAGCGGAAGCATAAAATATGAAATACAATAATACAACTTAATACATAGACTGGTTCATGAATAATGGGACATAAAATGGTGGTAAAAATGTCTTCGACTCATGACCACAACTTGCCACACTTGCTCACCCGGTCCGCTCGACTCCATCACCTGAAAAACACAATGGGGGCGTGAGCAAACCACTATGCTCCGCAAGACCAGTACTGAATAAAACAACATAAATAATAACATATCATGAACATCAATATATAAGAGCTGAACTTAATCTTTCTTTTCTTTTCTTGCTTTTCTTTTCTTTTCTTTTCTTTTCTTTTCTTTCCTTTTCTTTTCTTTTCTTAATCTTTGGCCTGTTGACCGTTGGCCACTGGCCGCTCGTGTGCACACCATCCAGACACTGAGGCCGAAGCCCCAGCTGGATACCAGGTGGATTAGGAAGGCCTCGGCTCGCTTACCGTGGGCCTCTCACCTGAGAGAACTTAATATCTCAAACATACCTCAGTCATGGTACATATGTTATAAATGATGTAGAATCCAGTACATGACCCCCACCTGGTAACTTAGAAAATATCTGATACAAGTGCTGAACTAAAGTAGCGGTCGGAGGCTCGACTCTCCTTAGGCTACATAAACATACAAGCAAAATAATGCTAAGTCTTATGCTCAAATTTATATGCTATATGCTCGATTATATATGCTCATATACCGGATGAAAATAGACTTTGCTAAGGGTTCGCTTAAAAATATACTAAGTCCAGAATTATAACTGGTATTCTTGAACTGACTGGTTTGGCTCGGAAAAATTCATAAAGTCAGAACGAAACTCGGATTGGAACTTACGAACCAAAAATATAGGCTCGAACCGCCGGTCGAACCGGTCGGTTCGCTGATTGGCGGACCACCAGCTCGGGCTGAACCGGGCGGTCGGGTACTGGCTTGGACTGACCGGGCTCAGTCCCGCACCGAGCCTGCTGGTGCCGAGGTGCAGTCTGGGAACGCTGAGATGCGACCAGGCGTGGCCCTAGGTGTTGCTGGGCGCGGCTGACATGACCCTGGCACTGGTCGTGCCTCTCGGGTGCTGCTGGGCACGGCCGAGGCTCACTGGGTGCAGCGGGCGTGCGCTGGGCACGTCACTAGCACGGCTGGACTTAGGCTGGCTCGGGACAGACACGATCTAGGGCTACGCGGGTGCTGCCGGGCGTCCCTGAAGCTACTGGGCATGCGGGCGTGCTGCTAGGGCACGTCCCGAGAGGCCAACAGGTGCGCGGGGTCGTGTGGCTGACACGACGCGGGCGCGGGCTGGACTCGACAGACCCTGTTGGGATCGTCCTGGGCACAACACAAGGCTCTGACGCGAGACCTCGTGCACTGGGACTAGCACGACGCTGTCGGGCGTCGTGCATGCGGCTTAGGCCTGACTGGGACCGCTACCGCGTACATGGGCACAGACGTGCGCTGCTGGTGCGGTCGTGGATGCTGAGACTGCTGCGTGTCGCACCTACAGGGCGCGTGCACAGCAGGGACGGGGTTTAACCTCTGAAGTGCGCGGTATGCGCGGCTAGTGACATGCAACTCATATAAACTTACTATGATGAAATCAACATAAAAATGCAAAGAAGCTCTAGGGGACCTCGGGCATGCACGGGCTTGGTCCGGTAGAGTCGATAAGGTACGTACGGACCTAGGGTCGTCAAATCAACTTCTCAATCTTGCATAAATGACTACGGTCGAGTGTTTAACATCCTAGAACATGGTTTTTAAGACTAAACATGGTGGGCTTTTGTTGCATGCATATCATTATGGCTCGGAGGTGAAAGCGCGCCCGCACTGTTTGTGGTCTGCCTGCGCGTGCGCCCGTCAGCGCGTGGCCCCGCGCGCCACTGTGCGCCTGCGCGCTGTCTGCGCGTCCATGCGTGCGTGCTGCGCGTGTTGTGCACCAGACTAGCGTGCCTTCCATTCCTTCGAGCCACTTGATGCTTTGGCCATCCCCACCAAGTTTCACTCCTTCGATGTGCATCCCGAAACCTCCGATGGCGCATCCGTTTGAGGCATGGTCTAATCCATGCACGTCTAGGCCGTCGCATGTGTTCGCGCCCTTTCTTGCGCCTAAATGTTGCTCGACTATGGACCACCTTCTCACGTGACCTCGCGCACCTCCATGCGCGTCCTTCACTGACAACCCTCGGGCTCGACCGTATTACTTTCGCTAAGCCCAGGCCCATACGTCGTGTCCATACTTGAGAAGCTCGGTCTCGAGCGCTCGTCCTCGTCACTCTTGCCTTGGTCGACCTTCGCGTGGCGCTCGGCCCTCTTGAGCTTGACGTCGTGTGCTCGTCATCGACTCCTTTTCCCGCATGTGTCCATGACTCATGTTGCTCCTCTCGTGCTTGTGTGCCTCGCATACGGGCTCGTACCCGTCTCTTAGGCCATGCATACATGGTTTTGGCCCTTTCTTCGGCCTTCTCGGGTCGTTCCGGCCCTTGGTCCTCAACGTGCTCGGGCCTTGAAACCCACATCTTCATCAGGCTTGCTGGGCGCGTTGGCGTGCTGTTGGGCACGTCCCGGGGCTTGCTGGGCGCGCTGGCCGTGCGTCTGGCACGACACAGGCGCGGACTGAGGCTTTGATGAAGGATCGTGTGTTACGTCTAGCTCGACTTGCTCAAAACCCGCGCCGACGCCTTGGTCCCTTCGCAATAAGCACGCCAGCGCCGACGCCTGCGTACTTCGCGATAGGTGTGACGAAACTCGGATGTTGGTCCTATTCCAATCACTGTGACGAAACGTGGATGTTGGTCCTATTTCAATCACGAACTCTATGTAAACTCACAAGAGAAAATACACGAGAACTTTGAACACAATGTTCGACTTTTCTATTCACTCATCAACCATTATTTCGAGTGGTACATAGTGGGTATTTATAGATACCAAATAGATCTAATTCTAGTCTAAATAGAACTCCTAATGCAAGTAAATAAATAAATCCTAAGGCAACTAAATATCTAATATCCTAATCTATACCAAAGTCCTAACATGCTAAGGAAAGCTATTAAAACATGTGGGAAAGTATCAAGAATAATCTAGAGAAGATTCAGCTCAAAAAGGTCTCTAGAAGCCTTGGTTCCTTGTTCGGCAAGTCACCCGCGCGAGCTGTCCCTGGCAACCCTACGCCCGCACCGATTAGAGAGCTGGTGGAGGCAGAAGACTGTCAAGCAATCCTAGACATCCAATCACTAAACCCCCATACAATGGACAAGTGGTGCTGGAAAATGGGAGTGAAGGGAAAATTTTCAGTGGCCTCTTCATATAAATTTCTGCTCCACAAAAAGCTACTCTCCCTTGACATTCCAGAAGGCAGCAGCANCACTGTTCGCGGTCCGCCTGCGCGTGCGCCCGTCTGCGCGTGCCGCGTGTGTTGTGCACCCGAATAGCGTGCCTTCCATTCCTTCGAGCCACTTGATGCTTTGGCCATCCCTACCAGGTTTCACTCCTTCGATGTGCATCCCGAAACCTCCGATGGCGCATCCGTGTGAGGCATGGTCTCATCCATGCACGTCTAGGCCGTCGCATGTGTTCGCGCCCTTTCTTGCGCCTAAATGTTGCTCAACTATGGACCACCTTCTCACGTGCCCTTGCGTACCTCCATGCGCGTCCTTCACTGACAACCCTCGGGCTCGACCGGATTACTTTCGCTAAGCCCAGGTCCATATGTCTACTCCGTGTCCATCCTTGCGAAGCTCGGTCTTGAGCGCGCATCTTTATCCCTCTTGAGATCAACATTGCGTGCTCGTCATCAACTCCTTTTCCCTCGAGACCCACATCTTCATCATTCCTCCCCCTTCGAATGAGTCCTTGAGGACAAGGACTCATCATCGATCATCAATTGGGGCGTCACCACCTCTTCATCCGCATCGTCCTCTACGTGCGTCTTCTCACCATGGCCCGCTTTGACCATGACCAAAGTCTCCTCCTCGGCCTCGTCGACCACATCTTCTACTTCGACCACCTTGGCTTGAATTCCTTTGACCTCGTCCTCGACAAAGTACTCGTCGGGGTATACATCGAAAACATGCGGTCCATCCAAACCCGTCGAGACTTGCTCGTTCGTGCGATTGGCCTCGTGCTCGACTGGCTCGACCTTGTGCGCAGCTTGCTCGATTACGATCGTGGCAGTCACTTCTTCAAAGTAGCCCGAAAAATCAAACGGGAACGTGGGTTCCTCGCACTCGGCTGGCTCGGCCACGACTTCGACGATCTCGACACTCGACTTGCAAATATGGCCCGACTCATATTTTTCGGCGCATGTAAAGCATAAACCCTCGTCTTGGCGTCGAAACATCTCCTCCATGATCTTGGCTTGTCGTCTACACTTCTCCTCGATGTTCTTTCGCTCGTACAACTCCTCCAAATATTTTTCCTCCCACGGGGTTAATCTCCTATCCAACCCTTCCAATATTGCGAGATCCTCCCACTCAATCTCGTCTAATGGCTCGAACAACATGATTTTTTTTTCTTTTCTTTTCTTGCGCAATCACGCAACTAACTCAACTCACTATTTTTTTTTTATACTCACGAAACAAAAGAAAAATTTGAAAGAAAGAAAATAGAATGGGGAAGAAAAAGTTCAACCCAACACACGTTCAATCACTCTCAATGAAATCACCAATCATGAAGGATCGTGTGTTACGTCTAGCTCAACTTGCTCGAAACCCGCGCCGACGCCTTGGTCCCTTCGCAATAAGTTGCTAATATGCGCGCCGACGCCTTCGTACTTCGCGATAGGTGTGACGAAACTCGGAAGTTGGTCCTATTACAATCACTGTGACGAAACGTGGATGTTGGTCCTATTTCAATCACGAACTCTATGTAAACTCACAAGAGAAAACACACGAGAACTTTGAACACAATGTTCGAATTTTCTATTCACTCATCAACCATTATTTCGAGTGGTACATAGTGGGTATTTATAGATACCAAATAGATCTAATCCTAGTCTAAATAGAACTCCTAATGCAAATAAATAAATAAATCCTAAGGCAACTAAATATCTAATATCCTAATCTATACCAAAGTCCTAACATGCTAAGGAAAGCTATTAAAACATGTGGGAAAGTATCAAGAATAATCTAGAGAAGATTCAGCTCAAAAAGGTCTCTAGAAGCCTTGGTTCCTTGCTCGGCAAGTCACCTGCGCGAGCTGTCCCTNTGTCCGCGCGTCCATGCGCGCGTGCCGCGTGTGTTGTGCACCCAACTAGCATGCCTTCCATTCCTTCGAGCCACTTGATGCTTTGGCCATCCCCACCAGGTTTCACTCCTTCGATGTGCATCCCGAAACCTCCGATGGCGCATCCGTTTGAGGCATGGTCTCATCCATGCACGTCTAGGCCGTCGCATGTGTTCGCGCCCTTTCTTGCGCCTAAATGTTGCTCGACTATGGACCACCTTCTCACGTACCCTCGCGCACCTCCATGCGTGTCCATCACTGACAACCCTCGGGCTCGACCGGATTACTTTCGCTAAGCCCAGGCCCATATGTCTACTCTGTGTCCATCTTTGAGAAGCTCGGTCTTGAGCGCGCATCTTCATCCCTCTTGAGCTCAACATTGCGTGCTCGTCATCGACTCCTTTTCCCGCACGTGTCCACGACTCATGTCGCTCTTCTCGTGCTTGTGTGCCTCGCATACGGGCTCGTACCCGTCTCTTAGGCCAAGCATGCGTGGTTTTGGCCCTTTCTTCGGCCTTCTCGGGTTGTCCCGACCCTTTTCCCTCGTCGTGCTCAGGCCTCGAGACCCACATCTTCATCAGGCTTCCATGGCGCTGTCGGGCGCCTCTGAGGCTATTGGGCACGCGGGCATGCTGCTGGGGCACGTCCCGCGGCCCGCTGGGTGCGCTGGCATGCACTGGGCACGACATAGGCGCGACTGGGCTTAAGCTGACTCGGGACAGAGGCTGCCAGAGCGCTGCCGGGCATCCCTGGGGCTGCTGGGCGCGCGGATAGGCACGGGGCCAGCACTGCACGCGCGGTGGGCGTGACTAGTGACCATGACTGGCCCCCTTTTCGACTTTTTAGAGATTTTACTGGGGACATGCAACTTATATCATTTCAACATGATACAATAGGCACAAAAATGAAATAGAATGTTATGAGACCTCAGGTAAAAATGCTAAGGGCTCGGTAGGGCCGATAAGGCACGTACGAGCAGGGGGTCACCGAACCAACTTCTTAATCTTGCATAAATGAGTATGGCCGAGTATAATACATCAAAACTCATGACTAAGGAGGCTAAAATGTTGGCTTATACTTGCATGCACATTAATATGGCTCGGGGGTGAAAAATACCCTAAAAATCACGAACTAGTTGACCGAACAAATGACCTCCAAACATGCTCAAACTTTTACATCATCTTTCTCATGATTTATGAGGGGCATTAAGCTAACAATTTCGACTTAAACATGAATGGAGCTAAAAATCCGAATTTAAGGCATTTAATTCTTAAAAATCAAACTCATGGATAATGGCATAAACGGCTTCATTTTTCTTCACGATAAATCTTATTTTATCATAAAATGACTAAGGAAAGCAAAGTTCATGAGCTTACCTTCACCGAAAATGGAAAACGAGTGCTAGGGACTTGTGCTCGGTCACTCGCGGCTTTGAGGTGAAGGACTAGACTCGGGGTGAATTTGGCTGAGCTAATTTGGATGGATGAGAGGTCTTCTAAAAATGTGAGGAACACTATTGAGTTGTTGAGCCTTAGTGGAATGTGGCTAGAGATGGCTGGACTCGATTTCTCCTTCACCCGAGTGGGCGCGCGCGCGGCAGTGGCTAGGAGAGGGCCTTCTCGGTTTTTCTTTTCTTTCTCTAAGTGTTGGTTGAAAATTTAAGTGTTTCCAACAGTTCTCAGCTGAGGAAATGATGTTCTTATAAGAGTACTAAGTGGGATGAAAGAATCAAGGCTAAGGTGAGATGAGTGGGGGACATTTGGCTATTCTATGCTCATGGGGTCTAGGGACGGTCTTGGTGGGCTTCTAGGTGGCTTTTTGCTGAACACAAGGAGTTGGGAAGGAGCTCTGGTCGGACTCCAAGTGTAGTGGGGGACATTGCCTTCTCCCAATGCTTTTAATATTCAAGAAAATCATGTCCACTCAAGACTAAAATGGTTGACTTTGACTAAGACTATTCTAGGGTCAAATGGGCTCAATTGGACCCTTATTCCACTCCCAAAAATCGCATAGGCCTGGACTTGAAGAAGGTGGACCGAGGCTGATGCATTTGGGCTTGGGATGGTGAAGGCGCATGGGCTGGCGCGGACGCAGGCTGCTCCTAGGCGCGGGTTGGGCGCGCGAAAATGCTGGGCTTGGTGTTGTGCTCATGTGCTCCTTGGACCGAGTATAATGCATGGTGTGAAGGTGTTTGGACTTAGAAAATTTTAAAGATTGATATACCAAGGCTTAGACCATGCTCAGGTGAGGCCACGGCTTTGGCTCGGGCTCTTGGACGCGGAAATGCTCGGTGCGAGTGGCTCGGGTGGAGGTTCGATTTTTACATGAGGCTTAGGCTAGAGTTTCTACTTCCTAACACTTAGAAAATTCCAAGTATCATGTTACTAAAGCTCGGTTATAGCTAAGACTCGAGAACTAGGGTTCTGCACGAACGACTATTTCGAATAAAATACCTGAATACTTAATATGAACTTAATATATTTGAGCACTTAGCATTTAACTTAAATAAATCTCGAATTTCTGAAAATTATGAATTTCACTTTAAAAGTCGAGCAGTGAAATCGTCTTAATATTTTTAATATTGTTCGGGGCGTTACTCTTCAACAACTGATCTCAGACAATGGTCAACTCTCCCAGGTGAGCGATAAAAACTCAACCGCTGCTCTTGTCTTAGTTATGCCCTGCTGCTAACGGCCTGATCTCTCGGCTCTCGAAAGAACTCAGGTGCGGATCTCTGGACAAAGCTTCAGTGTTGAAAAACGAGCGCGGTCAGCTAGCTACAGGTTCGTGTGAAAGGTCTGAAGTCTGAGGTCTTAGCCGTTGCTGGAGGACGGTGCTGAACAGAGCTTGATCGTGGGGTTTTCCTCCGCCACGAAGGTCTCACCTTCTCTGCTCGCCGGTACTACTCTCTCAGCCAAAGGTCGCCGTTGAAAGAGGGTTCGCCGGAATTGCTCAGCCGCACGAAGGTCGTAAATCACGAGTTGCTAGGTTGCTTTGCGTGGAGGTCACGACGACTGCTTCTGGCTAGGAGGGCTCACGGTCGTGACTGCTCCGAGGTGGGCTCACCAATTTGGTGTTCCTGGTTTCTCGACAGCGGCTGCCATGGTGAACCGTCGGTGATGGTTGACGGGTCGCTGGTTTCAATCGCGACTCCTTGGTCACCAGAAATCGTTCGATCAAGGAAGACAAAAGTTGAAAATAATAATGGGGGAGTGGAGAATTTCCGGCAGACGATCGATGTGCAGTCGAGGAAAAAGGTCGAGAAAGAGGGTGGTGATGGTGAAGACGATGAGGCGGCGATCATTTTTTGTATGATATGCGTGAAGGGAACGAAGGAAAAGACACCCTCGCCTAAAACTCTTTATCTTACGAGGCAAAATAAAACAAAAGAATGGGCCGGTTTTACGTATCTAAATAGGTCAATGATGAACTCCAAAAGTAGGTTGAATTTTCCACATAAAATTGGGCCCAAAAGAAAATTCAATATAAAAGGCCGGAATATACATCAGTTGGTACGAAAATAAATTATTCGAGGTCTAGTTTGAAAAGGGATCGTAAATGAGTCGAAAATGAATTTAAAATCGGTTTACGCGATTAAACCGAAAATCGCCGAAATAATTTGAAATCCTCATCAATAAATCCTAATAATTTGACCGGAAAATAAATAATATATATATATATACACATATATCACACAATAACATACATATATTCCATACAATAATATCACTTAGCCATTTAATTCAAAATAATAATAATTATGCAAATAAAAATATCCGAAATATCTAATAATCGAACGGGGAATTACATTGTTGGTGTATGTACTGAAACCTTAGCTTTGGATGATACTTAATTTATGTTGAATGAGAATCGTGTTTGATTAAGCAAATTCTATGTTCTATTGTTTTGCACTAAGATAAATGGTTCATTAGCTTGTGAACAGAAAATAATTTTATCAGTCACTTACGAAACAAGAATGATTGGTTCACAATGTTGTAGAAAATTATTTTTATTTTACCAATCATCACACAAAAAGTCAACAAAATACATTATATGTATGGCTAACATGAAACGGCTCAAGGCTCAAACGGGTTACTAGAGGAAAAACAATTTTTAGGACCAGGCAAAAATGACCTAACAAACAAAACGCCTCAATCATTTTCGCAATTCCAAACTATAATCGAATCTTTTCAAACAGACTCAAGGCAAGTTCTAATCATTCAAGAATATGACCATTATCTCACAAGAAAGAAGAGTAAGGATCAAAACCTCACAAGGCAATTAAATGTCACTCATGGCAATCAAGCAAATATCAAGGCAATGACCACACGATCATCATCACAACTTCCCAATTTCATCAAACAATTATCAACAAGTCTTATGATTCACCAATATCTCATGCTCAACAACACAAAAACCTAAAACTAGACCGGTCAACCACATAAGCATGCAAAATCCAAGTGAAATCCCCCACACTGAAAATGAGACAATGTCCTCATTGCTTCAACACATAACCCAAAAGTCAAATAACAGGACCTAGCAATTTCATATCATGAACCAATACTAGCAGCTAGGACAAGAAAAAAATTCAAAAGAAAAGACACGAGGAAGAAGCAACCTCAGAAAGATAAAAAGAGGAAAGGTGTGCAAACCGAAGTAGCGTCAAGGAAATAAGCATTCACGTGAGTCTTTCACCCATGCTCAACCCAGTCCTCGATACGTCTGGCCCAGAAAACCACAAAACTCCATTATTCTAAAATAAAAACTAAACATCAAAAGAAAATAACCAAGAAAGCGATAAATATAACTTGGGTTGCCTCCCAAGAAATGCTTTTTTTAACGTCATTAACTTGACGAAACCTATGTACAAATCAACCAGGATCCAAAAAGAAGTGACGATCATGCCACGCCTCTGCATTCTCAAGAAGCGGCAACATGGGAAGTGTGGCATGACCGCAGACCTGGTGGGCTCGGGTGACAATGTTCTTGTGGAACCGAGTATGAGCTCCAAGGATGGTAACGAAACGGCCCACACATCTTCTCAGCAAAACTCCACAGTCAACTGTGGAGCATGTCGAGCTAAATGGAGCCTTCTCGACGGATTGAATGTGTTCATTATACCGTCAAGCTGCACCACCAACCGAGTGCATCCACCCTAAATCTCCTCCAGTTGAGTTGTTTGGGCCGACACACGAGCAAGAATGAGATCGAGTTTTTCATCAACTGTCAAAGCGTTCCCCCGATGTTCATTATCCATGAGGGAATCGAAGGAAAAATTGTAAACTTGGTCCTCCATAACTCGAATATGTTCCGCTAGGTTCTCGATTCCAACCTCAAGATTTTTTCTTCGGGCTGCTTGGGAGGTCAGAAAATCGAGAATCCGATCAAGCTTAGCATCGAACTATGAGGAATCCATGGGGGACTCATATGATTGCTCGAACGGTAACTGATTCCACGGTTGCTCGTAAGTGAAGGCACATGCCTGGCCATACTTCCACGAACCGTAGCTCGGCCCATTATTCCAGTAAAAGGTTTGCGAGGAGGGAAACACGTTGCTCGGGTTCATTAATACTTCTAGTNCATACAAATAACACAAACCCAAAAAGAATAAGAAAATAAAGAGAAACACAGAAAATAAGATCAATACCAAAATCAAATATCCTACTTGCCTTACCTGGAAACGACGTCAAATTTTTTGTAGCAAATTATTTTTATTTTACTGAGTATCGAATCGAATGATTCGTTCTCATGTGTCGATCTCTCGAGGAAGGCGGTTCGGAATTTAGATTCAGTGTTGATAGCACATAAATGGAAAAAAAAATCTTAAACATTCTAATCAAGGTGATTGATATTAATTATCAACTATGGAATAACATAAAAACATAAATAAACCTAAAGTGCAAACTAGACAATGATAAAGAAGCTAGTGAGTCGGGGATAATTAATTCGATATCTATTCACAAAACTGGGCAATTTATCGTTCGGTTCGAGATTGACGTTCTCGCCTAGACATCTAGCGGTTCGCTCCTAATAACTTTCGTAACAAGGGATTGAACATAGACGGACAAGCTCGAGCATACAACACTGGCCAATTATCCAATCCAAATAACTTTTTGTAACAAGGGAAGGGACATCGACAAGCGTGTAGTTCAATCCAAAACTTATAGACTATTCAATTACGAAATCGTCTATCTCGTACAAGCCTAGTTCTACGACTCCTCCCCTTTATGTTCTTAAAGCCGCTAATTGAATTAGAAGGGGTTTAATCAACTAATCATTTAGAATCAACAAAACCCAACTCGACAAATCATTATTCAATCGTTTCCAATTGCAAGATCGAAGTGTCACTCTACAATTATATCAATTAATCAAACAAGAATTCATCAATTCCTATTCAAATCAACTCGCACAAGAAAGAACAAATTAAAGCCAAACAATTACGAATTAAATAAGAACAATCATCCATGTCCCTAGCAATCCGATTTAGCTATGCAAATCACATTCAACACAATTAAACATCTCAACCCAAGCAATTATTTTCAACAATTAAATGAAAAAAAAAAGACTTACGATTAATAAAGAAATCGAATTCGAATCTGAATTACAAGCTTAATCCGAGAAATTAAGGAAAAAAAACAAGCAAAACACCAAGTTCCAAATCCTTGTTCTATGGTTCCAAATGAACAAAAACGTGATTAGGAATGTTCTCTTAGGTCTGGGGACGAATTCTAATATATAGGACGCGAAAAACCGAGCCAAACCGAGAAAAATGAAAAAACGAGAAAAAAAAATTATTCTGCCCGCGCCCAGGCCCTAGCGATGCTAGGCGCGTGCTAGCGATGCTAAGAGGGGTCCTGGGGAAACGAGACGACAAACAGAGAAAACTGGAAAACGAACGAAAAAACACGGAAACAATGAAAATGAAAGAAAACATGCAATAAACTACAAAAACAACTAAGAACCAAATAAACGACCTAAAACGGGAGAAAAATAAAGGCAAAAAGGCAACGACAAATGCAAGAAAAATGGGACAAACACACAACCAAGATGGAAATGAAAAAACCATTAGAACGGTTATAGTGTCAACCGTATAGTTGGTCTCGGCTGATTAGTTGCACTAGTACATTTATGTATTGAACAGGATCCTAGAGAGTAGCAGTACGCTTTATACTGATGATCGTAAACAAACTAGGCCTCGATTAATTACTGCGTTCTCGTAACCCGTAAGATATAAACAAGCATGTGCATGTAGTAGCTATAACTTTGAATCACTAAAAGTGAGATTCATTCTGCTGGATCAATATTCTTGATGTTTTGGGTAATAGTGCTACATGTACGATGTGTTGTTAGAATATTATGATCACCATGTGTGTTAGTTTGATGACTTCCCCGAAGTGAGCTCATGAAGGATTATTATGTTAAACCTTACTGGTGGATTAAGTTCCGACATAATATTAATGTGATGAGTGGTATTAGTTTTGGTTTACAAGATATTAATTAGTTCTTGATTATCAGTAATCGAATTAATTAATGGACATAATATCTTAGACGTGGGGAGATAATTTTAGTAATTATTATTGGAGTCTCGAATATAATTTCGGAGATGATAAGAGAGTTCAATAATGTTTATGTTAGTGGAGCGAGACATTATTAAGTAATTAGCAAGAGTGGGCTTGACTCACAATTAGGCCCAATACTTAAGGATCCCAAGTCATCACCTCCTTAGGATCTCTATTGTAGCTCTATATATACATCATTAAGCTCATGGAATTGATGAACAAAGACAAAGACATGTGGCTTGTGTTCATCGACTGTACCTCAGGATCTTCGACTGTATTACTCGAACCCCTCTTTGTTTTTTATCGGTGGAGCAACAAAACAAAGACAAAGCTCGACCGAGAGCTTAATGTTCACCATACACGAGCCTCGCGATTGCCACACGAAGCCGTAGACCACCGCACGTGAGCCGCAGCCCGCAAGCAGCCACGATGACCCCATGCTCCCAGCGATCGACTGCAATAGCACCGCGACGCACGCAGCCCACCCATGGCAACCACCGTGTGCGATCCTATCTGCTAGCCATAGCCTCGGTGTCCTCGTGCTCCTAGCAATCCTGCAACTGCGACACGACCGCGCTACTCCTGACGACCACTGTAGACCCGTTGCGCATAGGTTTATTGTTGGTATTAATTTGTGACTTGCACATAGAAAGATCCATACCGATCCCAACAAACTCTTCTACCATCACAACCTCTAGAGCCACACTAGGTTCAAGATCCTCAATTTCAGATATGATCTTCTCCAGTTCAACCATACACAGATCAAGTTCTTTCTTCTTCATATCAATATTCGCAAGACGTCTATTATTCTCATTCACCAAGACTTTATCCTCATCGGTTAATTCAATAGTATCTCTAGTTTCATCAAGTTCATCATGCAATTTGACTCCAATACACAGTCTCGAGTAATATCGCTGTGCTTTTTGTTAGTGGCCTCAAGCATGTTTCATAGTGTAAACTGCCGGCGTGGCATCATTGGCGTACAAGATGTTAATACCATCATCCAACAGTACCAGAAGACTACAGACCTTTTCAGACACCAATGGAACTATTGCATTATGGTATCAACCTAATGTCAAATGTTGATAACTCATCTGCAAGCTTACCGTTACAATATTTTGCATTCATTTCTTAGAAATTGTGTAAGAATTTAGAGGATGACTAAGTCTATGTAAGCTTTTTTCGATTGCTCTATAGCAGGTGTATAAGAGAGTTGAAAGCATAATAAATAAAAGAGACTGTTGACATGACATCATTGGCGTAATTAATGTTAATGTTTTGGGTTCATGTTGAACTTCTAGAAAGTGTTAGAGCAAAAATCGGTGGCTTAGATCCCAAGAGAAAAATAGTTGTTTCCGTAACGTTGCACGCGAAAACAAAACGGCGATGGTGGCACCGTGTCTGGTAGAGCGAACCGAAATGGGACAATTTTCACAAATATTGGGCATATACTTTTCAAATTATGATTGCTTTTTCGAAAAAAGACCTAACCATGTTAAATTATTGCTCTATGAGCTGCAACCACTTAATTGTTATAGTTATTACATAAGATAATAGATATTTAGACACTTAATCTTGAGAAACCAGAAAAGTTGACGACCGTTTCCCCGGTCGAGCGTGAACAAGATAAAGGTCGTTCAACAATCCCGACTTCCCATAATTGAATTCCTAAATGCCTATTATCATGTCTAACTATGAAAAGTAAGTGGATGCAGTTCAGAGGGTAATAATTTATCATGGTGAGGTATCTTTTACGAGAAGAAATCATGAGCTTTAAAACCATGTGCCCAATATTCGGGAGAACTGTTCCATTGTGGTTCGTACTTTCGGACACGGCACACCACCGTCATTTCTTTTTCACGTGCATAATGACGGGAACAAAAATTATTCTCTCAAGGTCCTCGCCACCGATTTTCGCTCCCAACACATTTTACAAGTTCAAAATCAACTCAAAGTAGTAACATCAATAACACCAATGATGTAACGCCCATAGTATCCATTATGTAATATGCTTTCAACTTTCTTATATGCCTGCAATAGAGAAATCAAGAGAACGCTCACACAGACTTAGTCATCCTCTGAATTCTTACACATTTTCCAAGAAACGAATGCAAAATAATGTAACAGTAAGCTTGCAGTTGAGTCATCAACATTTGACATTAGTTTGATACTGTAATCTAATAGTGTGTGAAAAGGTCTGTAGCCTTCTTGTACTGTTGGATGATGGTATTAACATTTTGTACGCCAATGATGCCACGCCTACAGTCTCCATAAGAAAACACGCTTGAGGCCACTAACAAAAAGCACAACGATGTTACTCGAGACTGTGTATTGGATTCGGATTGCATGATGACCTTGATGAAACTTGAGATACTGTTGAATTTACCGATAAGGAGAAAGTCTTGGTAAATGAGAAGAATAGACGTCTTGCGAATATCAATATAAAGAATAAATAACTTGAATTGCGTAAGGTTGAATTGGAGAAGATCAGATCTGAAATTGAGGATCTTGAAGCTTGTGTGGCTCGAGAGGTTGTGATGGTAAAGGAGTTGAATCGAACAATTGGGTGCACAACAATCAAGATTATCGAAGTTTCAACACACGTACTTGATGGAAGGACACGTTTAAATTGAGAATGAAGCCTGGCTATTTTATTTTGCATTTTTTATTATTATTGAGAAATATACAAAAATATTTTACAACCTTGTTTCCTTCAAAAAATTTTGTAATTAAAAATATACAAGTTATTTTGAAATATTTTACAAGTTGAATCGAACAATTGGGTGCACAACAATCAACATTATCGAAGTTTCAGCACACGTACTTGATGGAAGGACACATTTAAATTGAGAATGAAGCCTGGCTATTTTTTTTTTTCAAAACAATAGATTATATTATAAATCAAAATGCACAAATGTGCGAATACACAGCAGCCAAGGACTGAATACACAGAAGCCTGGCTATTTTATTTTGCGTTTTTTATTATTATTGAGAAATATACAAAAATATTTTACAACCTTGTTTCCTTAAAAAAAATTTGTAATTAGAAATATACAAGTTATTTTGAAATATAATTTATTAATTTAAGAAAAAGCCTAAATGTTATCATTTTTGTTCTTGTTATTTTATAAAGATTTGTTTATGGATTATCATCTTGTATATAAATATAGAGTTTTTCATTGTCAATGCCCAAGGCTCTGTAATTCTATATGTTAATTTCTAAGAATTCGAAATAGTCCATACAAATACAGATCTTTATCCAAAACTTTAAAATTTTAATGCCTAGGTAACTTAAATTGTAAATATATTTTAAAAGTTAATAACATTTATATATATTATCATTTTTTATATATGTTAAATTAATTAGTCATATTTTGCCTTATATTTAGTAGCCAACATTTAGTGAAAATTTGGTTAGTAGGTAACGGTTAGTAAAAAAATTTTGCAAACATTTATTATCAAATATCTTCATTAATATTATTACACCTTCAAATTGGAATGAGATGTTATTTGCTAGTGTATTCTAGAATATTCTGTATATGAAGAAAACTCGAAACATAAATGATAATTGGAACAGAAAATGAAAACTGTATAATAAATTTATGTTGACATAAAAAAATTGGTAAAAAAATAGGACTAGAGCTTAATTGACATTTAATAAGTTGAAATATCATTTAAGTTCAAGACTTTTTTTACTAAAAATTGATATTCGAACTAATAAATGTCAATGAAGTTGCCTACGTATACCTTATATTGAGAATCAAAGTCCACGCAGTTCTTTTAATTTACTTACCTTGTGTAGCTGCCTCTAATAGTCGTATTCGTCTTCGGCGGTCCTTGTTCCACTCGTCGTACTCGTAAAATTAGAAGCGTCGTCGGTATCGTCTGATGTTGCATCCTCTTTACTAGTAAGCATAGTCGTTTGCATCATCCGTTCGGCTTTCTTCTAATCCATCAGCAACATTTGTGCTTGAAGATTTTCGGGCGTCAGCCTCGACCATCGTACGTCTAGCATGTAACCTCCCCCACTGAATGCTTGTTCGACCGCAACTGTAGATGCTGGGATGGAAAAAATCTCTTTGGCCATCAAGCACGAAATAGGATAAATGCCTTGCATTCTTGACCACCAATCCAAGACATCGCAATTAAGTGGCGAAGTTGGTTGACGCGCAACCGTAAGTATCAAATTCGACGTAAGGTAGTGATCAAGCTCATAGTATCCAGTCCCCCTTGCCTTTTGGATGCCAGCATTCTTGTCGGGATTCAACGAATCCCACCACTCTGAAAAGTTTATAGCTTCATGCTTCCCCTATTTCCCACCGTAAGAAAAAGACCCACTGGTGCCGGCGCCGCCGCCACGAACAAATGAGTTTGGAGATTCCCAGATTCTGATCGTTGTTTCCTAAACAAATCATACATTAAATTTTTGCATGCTCGGCGAACAGCTGTACGTTAGGGTTTTGATTGTATGTCGGGACATCAGTCGGAATTGGGAGTTGATACATAATATCATAGTACATGTTATGCTGCCGTATCAAGCCAACTTAACATACTGAAGGATTTAACAAACATGCAACTAAAAATGTATCGAAATGAAATCATAATATTTTAACCATTTCTTTAACATGTCTCCAACTAAACCGCCATATTTAATAGTATCCATGCAATAAAGATCTTTAAAACGCCACATTATATCTATAGATTGACTTAACACAAGTTGAGTAATAGGATAGTAAACACCAGAAAGCATTTTAGTAGCATTTTGAAATATTTCCAAAAATTGAGTAACTGCACCACATTTCAGCCAATCATCCGAAGTAAGTCGGATGTCATAGTCCTTACGTATTTTATCATTAAAAAAATTCTCCAATTGCATCATCCACTCAGCTGTGTCATTCAACATTTTATATGTTGAGTTCCACCGGTTAGGGACATCCGGTTGGAATTTTTTAGGTTTAAACCCATGATTTTTACACAATTTAAACCATTCTTTCATTTCATGGGGACGTTTATGTATATAAGTAACAACGTCCCGAATGGGCGTGACCGAGTCTTTAGCAGCATGATAACTAGCTTGCACACAAATATTTAAAACATGACATATATAACGAATATACAAAAATTTTCCCCGACAAATGGGAGTGCAAATATCAGTAAGTTTACGTATAGATGCAGTATTGGCACTAACAATATCAAACGAAAGGAAAAACAAATTTTTACCAATTTTATATTTATCCAAGACCTTTGAAATTAAATGAACAATATTAGAAACAATGTGTCATTCAAGAAATGCAACGTAACCGATTAAACAATTTTGTAAGATTTATCGGGTAAATTGCACCAAACCCCCCTATGTTTAACGAAATGTGCGCGTTTTCCCACTGTGTTTTATAAAATGCACCAGATCCCTTTATATTTAAGGGTCCGATGCACGGGTCCCCCATTTCGTCTAAGTTAACCACGCGTGTATGACACCTTCTATAGCTGCGAGATTTGTTCAATTTTTTTTATTTTACATACTTAATTTACGTTTTTACCCTCTTAAATGTTATTGCAAAATCTAAAATTGTATAAAATGTGGAAAGTGGGATTCGATCCAGGGTTGGGAAGGGAAGAAATGTCCACTCAACCACTAGGCTATATGGAAGGATGTGTAATCTATTGAACATAATTATATTTACACACATACGGAAATGAATTAAATATTTTGAAATAAAGTAAGTAAAATAAAATAACAGTATAATAGGCCAATTTACTATAAATTAAATAATTAATAATAATAATAACTTCCAATAAATTAAATTAACATGAAATAATAAAAAACATTAAATTAAAATAATATAAGATAAAATTTAATATAGTAGCGTCGATTAAAATTAAATAAATTTAAATTTTAATTATTAAAATAAATTCATTATATAAATTTTAAATGAAAAAATAATACATAAATTAAATTAAAATATATATAAAATCAAAATAAAATAATTAAATTAAAATAAAAATATTAACTATATAAGATAATAAAGTAAAAAAATAATAAAGTAAAATAAATAATAAATAATAAATAAAATAACTTATTATGAAATAATAAATTAAATAAATAAAAATCTTAAATTAATATAATAAAATAAAAAATATTATTTATCAAATAATTTTAATATGATTTACTCTTACATACAATATGAAAAAAAATGAAATAAATAACAATTTTTAGTAAATAATTTTAATTTCAAATAAATAATTTTAATTTCTAAATTATTTAGTAAAATTTATTTTAGTTTTATTTCATTGTCTTAAGTTAAACAAAATAAATAAAGTTTGTTAACTACGATAAAATAAAATGAATAATGCAAAAAAATGATATGGAATAATATAAATTAAAATAAATAATAAAATATAAAAATATATAAAAATAATATTAAATAAATATAATAATATTATTATAATATAACTGTAATTTTTATATTTATTTATAATTTTATTTTTAATATTTGTTTTTCAATATAATAAGTTGTTTTAATTTATTTTTTCGTTTAATTTTATATAATTTAGTTATTATATTTTAATTTATTATAAGTTTATATTTTAATAATCTAATTTAATATAATTTACATTATCTTCTAAATTTAATATCATTTATCTATATGCAATGCGATATATATTAAACTTTACTACATCTAGCACTCAACCTTGAGTGGTGTGGTGAAGTGCTTGCTATTCTTTCATGAAGTCTCAGGGTCGATCCATAGAGACATCAAAATTTTTTTATTTAATTTCTCGCGATATATTCAATATATCGTGATAAATGCAATTTATCGTAAATATATATATATAATATTTAGAGGGTATAACTGGGTTTTTTTATAAAAACTAACACCGTTAATGGGACAATTGAAAAAAGGGAAACGTGTGTATCGGACCCTTAAATATAATGGGGTCTGGTGCATTTTATAAAACACAGTGGGAAAACGCGCACATTTCGTTAAACACAGGGGGGTTTGGTGCAATTTACCCAAGATTTATCCAATGACAAGTAATTCCAAGATAATAGTTATTTTTCTAATGATCGGACCAAATATCAAAACAAATGGATACTCCATGGTTTAAGGATTCAAAAGTTTGTTGCAAAATTATTTTTTTTTCACCCACAATTTTTTAAATATTGCAAGTAAGAGTAGAACCAAGAACTTGGTGGGCATCCAGATTCATAGTCATTTGAGCAAAATTTTCATACAAATCACTATCACCAAAACTAAAAGGAAGAGCTGAAGCAGAAACAAATTCTGCTAAATGACGTTTATGATTTTCATACGAGTAATGAAATAAAGAAGGCATACATGCACCAGTCATGGCGGATGCAACACTGCTACTTGGGAGTTGCGTCTGTGTCGTGTCAATCCCCAATTTTGCCGGATGATAATTCTTTAAGTGTCAATTCAACGTTCCGTACCCATCACCTCTTTTGAAATGGTACTTCTTCTTGGAGTTATCCGGACAGTGGTTGCAAATAGCAAAGAAGTGATTCTCACATTTTTACGAATTGGGCACCTTCGTGCAATGTCATTCGAACATGTCAGTCTCGGCATTTTTGATTGACTGCAACGGCCGACGGAGGTCGGGTGTGCCTGCGCCGGTGTCTGTGCCTGCATCTCTTGTTGAGGCTCCGGAGTTCCTTGACCTCCTAAGATATCATCCAAATCGTCGTGATACAGCTGCTGCTGCTCTTGCTCGTGCTCCTCATGTACGACCTCTTGGATATCTTCAATGGACTGAAATAAGCGCTCAATCGTCGCGGCATCAATATCATCGGCTACACCTGAAACATTCACATTTATCGTTGGCCTCACCATTGTCAACAATGGAGGTTTCGAAGAAGATGCACCGGTACTTTTACGCTTTCGTTCAAAGCCCGAGCCACGACCACCACGAGAGCTCGACATTTTGTAATTTCATGAATAATATATAAAATAAAAAAAAGTGTGGAATAGGATGAGAAAAATGAATGAGGATGGGGCTATTTATAGTTTTTTATGAATTTTTTATTGTTATTTATTTTTTATTTATTTACTTATTTTTTGTCTGAAATCCGCCGGGTTTCGGGTCACTCGGCGAGTCGGACGTTTTTTGGCCGTTGGATCTCAACGGTCCAACTGATCCAATGACCTAGGTTAAAAAGGTGATCATTGGTAATCCAACCCCGCCACCAAAAAATAAAAAAATGTATATATTTTTTACCGTTGGCAGATTGGAACCCCAACAGTCAACCAGGCCGGGCTCCAAAAAATAAAATAAAAATGGAAAACCGTACCCGTCTCTTGATCCGGGACCAGCGGGTCAAAAAGGAGAAAAAAGCAACCCAAAACTGGCCCTTTAAGGGTTAGGCTCGGGTTCGAAAACTGGTAGATCCGGGCCAGTTTCAGGCCAGTTCACCAGGCCGGTTCGACTCTTGTCATGTCTCTATCTACCCTAATACATGAAGTAAACGAGTCGTTAATATTTATACTAATCCTATCATATACTCTAGTGCTAATACGTCAATTATAAAAGAGAACGAATAAAAATCATTGATATTCATCTCAAGATGCTACATGCAGCACAATTACCCGTTTTTTAAGCAATGAAAGGGTTAGTAATTTGTAAGTATACAAAAATTAACTAATTTTTTATTTTGTACTATGAAGAGCACATTGTTCTTTCCACATCATTATGCTTTATAACTAATGAACAAACATCTATTCTAAAAAAATTTAAAACTGATGAAATTAATTTTGAAAGGTCCCAAGTCACCAATAAATTATATGTTGATATTATACCATTTGAGCTAAAATGGCTCCTGCGTTTTTCGTTTCTCTTCCCACAATCATGTCTATGATTTGTTTGGGCCCTCAAAGGCATCACATTCATTTGGTAGGGGCCTAGGGAAAAGCTCTCAACTTGTTGCTTTTACACAAAATTGATGGTTAAACTTCTTAATTTCTCAACATCTTTGCGAAATTGTCAACATTAATTAAATTTGAACACATGTCAAATGATGAATGGAATGTAAATCCATGTAATATGAACTAGTGCAATACCCGTGTATTACACGGGTGTTGAATTAGAAAGTTTTTGTAAAAAATATTATTTTTTATTTTTTTAAAAATTAAAATAATTTAATTTTATATAAAACACTACTTTGGGTTTTAATTAAATTGTCAAAGTATATTTTTTTAATCATAATAAGTAAACACTTGTACATTAAATAAAAATGTCCACCCGTGTTGAATTTGTTTACTTATATCATATAATAATATCGATATTATTTACTATTACATAAGCAAAAAAATATATATTTTATGTAAATAGAAATATTAATACTTGATAAATAATTTTATTTTCTAATTAATTGTAATAAATAATTTTATTATTATTATAAAGATAAATATAATTTATTTATTTTATATATACAATATGTATATGAAAATGTCAACCCGTGTTGAATTTTTTTACTTATATCATAATAATATCGATATTATTTACTATTACATAAGTACAAAAATATATATCTTAATAGAAATATTATGGTGATATGTATATGCATAAGTGTAGAATATGTTTATTTAATATTAAGCAAAATATTAATTGATAAATAATTTTATTTTCTAATTAATTTTAATAGATAATTTTATTATTATTATAAAGATAAATATAATTTATTTATTTTATATATACAATATGGATGTCAAATCGAAGCTCATCAAAAGATAATTAATTTGATATATTATATATGTAAAACCGATAAGAAATACAAAAGTTATCAACTTTTAAAATATATTTGCAAT
>BKCP01005350.1:595341-618022 GCA_008636005.1 Striga asiatica | reverse complement strand
GGACCGAAAGACCTTCTAAAAGACCTAAAAATGAGGGAAAATAAATGTAAAATAACAATAAAAAACGTAACAAAAATAATCACAACACAAAACACATGCATCCACACACACAACACATGCACACACACTCACAACACACATACACACCAGGACACAAAATATACACACACAGAAACACAAACAGCACGCCGGCTACCGGAACTCCACTAGCTCCGTCTCACATCGCCGCCCGACCTCCACCCTGACTCCGCCACACATCACTGCCGGTTGCAACTCTTCCTGACCAGATTCCGGCTTCTCCGATGACCGCGTCAAAGCACATGTTACATCCGAGCTGTCCCACAGGGGAAGACGACCTCGTCCCGCCGGAGAAGACGAGCTGTCCCGCCAGAGAAAATGGCCTCGTCCCGCCTTCTAACCTCCGTCGACCTCCGTCACCTTGGATCCAGTCCTCTCGCCAGAAATACGAGTGGAGGAGATGAGGTCCTGCAGCTCGAACCTCGCTATCTCCGGTGTGGGAGGAGATGATTCCGGAGACTGAAATTGAATTGTGTGATTTGGGCATCTTTTTGAGAATTAGATTATGTATAGGGACCTATTTGCAATTTTATCAATTTTAATTATATTTCAATTTAACCCATAGGCAAAATCTGTAATTATTTAATGTTAATAAAAAATTATTTTTTTATATATTTTGTTGTGCATATATTAAATGATAAATAAATTATGAAATAAAGATAATGTAAAAATATTAAAATAATATAAAATTTTCTTATAATAATAAATATATTATATAATAAAAATAATAAATAAAATATATTTTAATTATTTAAGTTATTTCAATGTACAATTATAGCTATTAAGTAGTAATTGAATTCACATTATTTATATGGGAAGGTATAAATTAGTGCAATTTATATAGCGGAATGTTGCACTTTATAAAACAACCCGTTGAACTTTACAAGACGTCACGTTGCACTTTATCAACATAATTAACGTCAACAACTCCAGCCAAAAATATTACGCGGTATAAATCTAAAAAATGGTAAATAATAAATAAATTATTAAATAACAATAATGTAAAATATTAAAACAGCATAAAAATATTTTATAGTAATGAGTAAATTATATAGTAAAAAATAGTAAATAAAAAGAAATTTTAATGATTTAAGTTAATTCTATGTACAATTATATCTATCAAATAGTTTTCGAATACACATAATATATAAATTAATGCACGTTATATAGCGGGATGTTGCACTTTATAAAACAACACGTCATACTTTATAAGACGCCACGTTGCACTTTATCAACATAATTAACGTCAGCAACTCCCGCCAAAAATATTACGCGGTATAAATCTAAAAAACATATCTATATAATTGCACTTTATACATCAATATGTTGCACTGTATAAGGAAATACGTTGCACTTCATAACACGACATGTTACAACTTATAAAACAACACACTGCGCGTACCAAAAAATACGGTAATTCTGCTAATCGATCGAATTAATTAATTGATTAAATATCGAATTTAGTCTTTTTAAATAAATAAAATAACTAAACATGGCAAACTATATGAAAAACATTACCAATTCTTTTTTATTTATATATTTTAATAAAAATTTATACTACTTTTTTTTTATATATTCTTATATGTATTGCGAATGAACATAATGGTTATACTAATTGCATATAAACGTCTACCATATTGCACAAAATCGAACGAGATCCAATGAACATAAATTCGGTACGAAAATTTATATTTTGTTTCGATTATTATTATTATTATTATTATTATTATTATTATTATCAAATAATCTACGAGCCTACCCACTGCTCCAAAGCTTAGCTAGGACTCAAAGATTCAACCCAAACCAAAAATCACAAGAACCTAACAAGAATAAAAAGATACATTAGCTACTAAGTGCAAAGGAGAAGTTTTTCCAATCATTGAGAGCAACCTTAATGACTATGTGGATTGGCATGAGAGTGCCTTGAAAAATCCACAGGTTCCGGGATTTCCAGAGCCACCATAACAGATAAGTGGAATGTTGGATCCTAGCCACAGCCACCTCATTATGTTTAAGTGAACATACTTGATGCCACCATTGCTTGAAAGAGTGTGTGAGGTTAGTCAATCCATCCCAACGCACTGGAGCCACTTCCCACAGTCTTGTGGCTCTGAAACAGGAGAAGAGAATGTGCTCTATAGTCTCAAGGCATTCTCCACAGATAGAGCAGATGATATCTACTTCCATTCCTTTTTTGGATAGGAGAGTTGCAACAGGTAGGATGCCAGAAAGACATTTCCATAAGAAGTGTTTTATTTTTCCTTGAATCTTCAGCTTCTAGTATTTATAGATCTTAGTTCTAAGCCCTACAGAGTTTGAGCTGGTTTCTGGTATATCAAGCTTTAGAATCTTCTGTTGAGAGAGGTAAGAATGAACACTAGAGATAGAAAAGCATCCAGTTTTTTCAAGTCCCCAATACTTCCTGTCAGCTCTATCTGGGTGGATGGACCTAATGTTCAGAATAGCATCACAGTCAGAGGTAGTGAAAAGTTTCCTCACTAATCCTTCATTTCATTCATAGCCATGAGGAAGTGAAAGGTCCTTTACCCAAATCTGATGGCCCCTTGCAAGTTCAATCATTTCAGGCTTTGGTTTGTTGAGGTGAGGAACCCAGTTGATGTCATCCACTTTGGTAGTTGCTCCATCCCTGATTTCAGTTTTGAACCATTTAGCAAAAACAGGCATTACCTCTGTCCAACTGTTCCACATCCAAGAGCCCTTCTGACATTTAACAGCATCAAGAATGGAACCATTTGGGAAGTATCTGTCTTTGAGCACTCTACTGACAAGGAGATCAAGGTTTGTGGCCACTCTCCATAGCTGCTTGCAAATTAAGGCCTCATTGAAGAGTTTTATGTCCAGAAAGCCAAGTTCTCCTTTTGGTTTTGGGAGTGAGATTAAATCTCATCTCTTCCAGTGTATGCTTTTGCTATTATCATTTCTAGATTGCCACCAGAATTGTGCACACATTCTTGATATGTCATTGCAAAGAGTAATGGGAAGCTTGAAGCAGGACATTGTGAATATTGGAAGTGCTTGGATCACTGATTTAAGAAGAACTTCTTTACCAGCTGGTGTCAGAAATTTGGATTTCCAGTTCTGCATCTTGCTGTTGAGAGACTGTAAGAGATAATCAAATACCTCTTTTTTTGATCTGCCAATGCCAAGAGGGAGGCCTAAATATCTTGTTGATCTGTGAGCTGTGATTCCATGAAGAACAGTGCAAATAGTGGTCTGAAGAGACAAAGGTGTGTTCCTGCTGAAATAAATTCCAGATTTGTGGAGGTTTACTTGTTGGCCAGTGAATAATTTGTATTGATCCAACAGTGATAGCAGTAGATTTGCTTGATCAGCTCCAGCTTGGCAAAAAAGTAAAGAATCATCCGCAAAGAGGGGATGGGAGAGAATAGGGTAATTTTTTTTACAGTTTGAAGCCTTTAAAGCGTCCTCTGGCTTGAGAATCCAATATTAGTGCAGACAACAGCTCAACAACAATAATAAATAGATAGGGGGATAGGGGATCCCCCTGTCTAATTCCTCTGGTAAGAGAAATATAACCACTGATATTGCCATTCACCTTAAAAGATATTGTAGCAGTGGACACACAAACCATGATCAAATTGACAAAGAAACCACCGAACCCCATTTGTAGCATAATTTTCTTCAAACTTAGCCGTTCCACACGATCAAAAGCTTTCATTAGGTCAAGTTTGAGGGCCATGAAAAAGTTTTTACCTATTGTGTGTCTGTTCAGAACATGGAAGGCCTCTTGAGCCAAGATTACATTGTTCATAAGTTGTCTGCCATTGATAAAAGCTGACTGGTATGGACTGATGCAGCAGTTTAAGCAGTTCTTGAGTCTCCGAGCAAGAACTTTGGAGAGAATTTTGTAAACCACACTGCATAAGCTGATGGGCCTGAACTGCCTAAGATTTTCAGGATTTAGAGTCTTAGGGATGAGAGAGAGAATTGTATGGTTCCAGTATTTGAGAAGTGCCCCTGTCTGGAAAAAAACTAAGAATTACAGCCATGTTGTCAGGTTTAATGAGACTCCAGAAATGCTGGTAGAACAGTGCACTCATGCCATCTTCTCCAAGGGTTTTATCAGGGTGCTAAGGAAAAGGGTACTTCTTAACTTCATCTTCATCAACTGGCTTTGAGAGATCTTGATTCATTTCAGCTGTTATAGTTGAGGAATGAGGTGCAGAACAGAGTCACCATTCCAACTCCCTTCAGAGGAGAAAAGATATGCATAAAAGTCAAAGATATTATTTTCAATGTCTCTTTGAGTGGTAAAGGAAGTGCTCTGAGTAGATAGTAATCTGGTGATTGCATCGAGTCTTCTTTTCTGCATTGTGTATGCATGAAAGAATTTAGTGTTGCCATCTCCTTCCTTAAGCCATCTCAATCTGGATTTTTGCTGCCAGTGTAGCTCTTCATGAGTGTGAGCTTTTTCCAGGTCTACTCTAGTGTTTTCCCATGTGTCCCAATCAATGTTTGGCATTTCTGATCTCAGGAGTTCAAGTTTTTATGTAAGAATATCAATCTGCTGTTGGCTTTCAGATTTGAATTTGGAGCTCCATAGGAGAAGTGCAAGTCTGGTATTATTCACCTTTTCTTTAAGTCTGAAAAATGGAGTGCATGAACTGTGAGTTGCTCAAGCTTTTTAAACTATGTCTGCAAAACCTTCCATTGTGATCCATCTTCTGTCAAAATGAAACCGGGCTTTCCTTCTTTCAATTGGCTGCCCCATATTCATCAAGATTAAGGAATGGTCAGAAGCACTTCTAACAATGTTTGAGACAGTGGCATTTGGAAAGGAAAAGATCCAGTCAAATGAGTGCATTTTATGCATTATTGTGTATGTATTAAACTCTTATTATATTATCAATTTGCCAATTGTACTCAATTGAAATAAAATAAAATTTTATAAATCGCAATTAGGCCCCTAAATTAAATCAAATTTTCACATAAATAACCCCAAAACTCAAACAAACACACATCATATAACAACTGCTATATTCGTCTAAAAACACAGTGGTCTTTGCCGGCCAACGTTGGCCTGTTATTCGCCGCCGACGTTCACGGGCGATTTTCCAGCGAGCGGCCAAGATGGCGGAAAGTTTCACGACATTAAAATGGCCGACGGCCGTGACGTCGATGGAGGCGGCATGAGCGGACGACGGACGGAAAGGTCTGGAAGCGGGGGTCAGTTTGGAAGCGACGACCGCGACGTTGCCAGAGGCGGGTGGTGACGGAGGTGCTCGACAACGAACTGATTTTGTACGGTGGCGATGGCAGTGGCGGGATGCTGATGGTGGGCTGAGAATGGCGACGACAAGCTGAGAAAGGGGACGACGGCGGGCTGAAAAGCGCCGACAAGTAGAAAGCCGGCGGCGAGATGAGAGACGGCGGTGGTTGTGCAGGTACAAGCGACAGCGGCTGCGCGGCGATGCTCTGATGGCCGGAAGGTGGACGAGAACAGATGGATGTTGGCGGAAGGTGGTGGCGATGTGGTGGTCGAACTGCCAGACTGTGTGTGTGTGTGTGTGTGTGTGTGTGTGTTTATGTGTGTGTGTGTATGTGTGTACTGTGTGCGTTTCAAATCGGGAAAAATAGAGGGAAGAGATGTTGAAGAGAGAGAAAAATGTGTGGTGAATTGATTTAATGAGTGGGTCCCACTTGATATGTTTATTTACTACCTTACCCTTAATTATTGGTCAAATACACATATCTGACCACAATATGGTCAATAATTACCATATTCCCATTAATGATTAACCATAGTTTAATTTCATCATAACCATTGATATGATTGATCTCATGGTCCAAACTTATTCTCATTTCGTTCCTTATCCCTCTTTCTCATATGATCCCTTCTCTCTCTCTATATATATATATAGAAGTGCGCTCAAATGAGAATGAGTCATAGTGAAAGAAATAAGAATTATTGTAAACCATTAGATCTAACATATCAATGGTCATGATAGTAACAAAATTAGTATTTAAAGTTAAACTCATTAAGGGTAATTCAATCATTTGACACTCATTAAGGGTAAACATGCCATTAACCCAATACATTGACCCCCCAACCCCACTCGCCACGTTTCTCTCACCGATATTAACCCAATACATTGATCCACCCCCCACCCAACTCACCACGTTTCTCTCATCTGCACCACCCACCACCAACAACTCACTCTCTCTCACACACTTCTGCACACACACATCATACACATCGACGCATATACACATACACACACACACACACGCATATACACCGGCAACACCACCATCACTACCGCTAGCCGCTGGCCCAACCACCTCCCCAGCTGCCATTAGCTAGCTCTCTGCCCGCCGTTCACGCTCACCCAGTCACACCACCACCTTGGCGCCGCTGGTCTAGCTCGCCACCGACCTCGCTTGCCGTCAGTCCCGCTCGCTTCGCCGACAAGACTCACTCCCCCGTTAAGAGCTCTTCTCCTACAGCAACTAACCCCGCCGCCATCCGCCAACCCCGCCACGCCGCCGCCCGCCCGCCTCCTACAGAAGCTGGCAGTCGGTTCTTCTTCTCCGGCGACCGCTGACATCATGGTTCATCTCCGGCTCCGTCAACACCCGTCAGCCAGAACTTCAGGCCTATCGGCCATTCGCCTCTGTCACCATACAGCCGCAGTCATCCACCACAGACTGCCGACGCGTTTCATCTTTCCGACAACCGATTTGAATGCGAGAAAGCCGTGGATAAACAGGCGTGTCGTCCGCCGTCCATATCTCCACTGCACATTATGCGACGTCACGCCTCTGGCCGGCGAGACTGGTTATGTGACGTCGCGCCGACGTGCTCGACGTTGCCGGAAGCTGAGGATATCGGAAAAAATTCCAGAAGACAGTGGTGACTTCATCTTCGTGGACGGCGGTGGGTGGTGGTGCGGCCGTGGAATAACGACTGTCGGTCCATCGCCGGAGGTTGGTCGCCGACGGGGGAGTGGGGAGGGAGGTTGTTGGGTGTGTGTAGAGTTGGGCTTGTTTTTTGAGAATTTGATAAGTTAAAAGAATTCAATAGCGATTTTATGAACTTTGGTAAATTACAATTGAGTTCAAGGGTGAAATTTGTAATTAAATAAAATATAATTAGTATCTTATCATTTAATGTTTTAATATATTTAAGCTGAAAATAAATAGTATTTTACTAAAAACACATAATAATAAATTTTTTTATTAAAAATGTGTAAAAATAAATAATATACAATTTGGTCGTTCGGCTATTTCAGTTTTTTAAAAATTTCCGATAACTGAGTTTTTAGAAGTAAAAAAAAATAACAATCGCATAGAAATAAAAAACTTCGAACTAAAATATTTAATTTTATAGTTTGGTTCGATGTTGTGCAATCTAATGGTCATTAGAGTGCAATTCGTCTAATACTTTTGTGCACATATATCGCATACATTTTAACGACTTGTTTCAAAAGAAATAAAACCTAATACTAATAATCTGTTACTCGAATTACCCTAATAATTGAAATAATTTATTATTTGTATTATAAAAAAATATTTTAATATTTTATTATTTATGGTTGAAAATACATGACGTATAAAATACAAAATTGATAATGCAATTCTAACATACACTAATGTGCATTTAGTCTAGCATTATTGTGTATAGACTGGTACTTTTGTATGTGCAATTTCAATTGTAGAAAAGTTTAATGTGTATCTCAATTATGATTATTGAGCACTTATAAAAAAAATTATATTATAAAAATATATTTATTATTATTTTTTTAAAGTAAAAAAATAATAACAATCGAATAGAAATATAAAATTTCGAACTAAAATATGTAATTTTATAGTTTGGTTCGATGTTGTGCAATCTGATGGTCATTAGAGTGCCATTCGTCTATCAATTTTGTGCACTTATATCGCAGACATTTTAATGACTTGTTCAAATGAAATAAAACCTAATACTAATAATCAGTTACCTAAATTACCCTAATAATTGAAATAATTTATTATTTGTATTATAAAAAAAGTATTTTAATATTTTATTATTTATGGTTGAAATTACATGACGTATAAAATACGAAATTGATAATATGCATTCTAACATACACTAATGTGCATTTAGTCTACCATTATTGTGCATAAACTGGTATTTTTTATGTGCAATTTGAATTGTAGAAAAGTTGTGTATCTCAATTACGATTATTGAGCAGTTATAAAAAAAAAAATTATATTATACAAATATATTTTTTTTTTCCCAAATCAAATTGAAACCGAATTGAATTACTCTATTTATTTAGCATTTTTGAACATTATACGATTTATACTAACGTGCATTATCGTATGCATTAACGTGCATTTAATCTAACAATCTTGTGCATTCTTACAGACACCAAAGTGCATATTGTTTAATACAATTATGCATTTATATGATGCGTGTTTTCTTATATGCACATCCAAATTTAAATTGAATGATATAATTGAACTAATATAAATAATCAAATCAATTTAGTATCTATATTATAAAAATATATTTATTTATTTATTAATATTTGTTATTTAATATTTTACATTTATTTTTGAAAATACATAATATATATATATATCTATATATATATATATATGTATTTGGTCCTTGTATAAAACAATAAAAATAATATTTTTATATAGTTTTGATAAATTACATATTCGGCTCATGGACCAAATTGAAATTTAACTAAAATTCTTTAAATTGCAATTGGGTCCTTCAAAGTTATCAAATTCTCAACTACAAGCCCCTAAATCCAAGCAAATTGACAGCCATTTTCCGGCGCCTGAAATTCGACAGCGCGCCCTGCCCCGCCGTAGGCAGAGCTTCCGGCGGTTGGAAGGCCGCTGTTGGCCGCGAACGGAATGTCGCCGAAGAAGATTTTGCCAGATTTCCGCTCGATCTCACGCCGGCGACCGGGACGATTCTTCTATCGTAGGCGACGAAAATGGTGGAGCGAGCGCCGTTAACGGAGGCTTGAGGAGTATACGTCGTCTGGCGGAGACGCAGTGGCGCGACGTGACGTCTGAGAGCGGCAGCGAGCGGAGCCACGGAGGCCGACGTCCGTGAGCGTGCCGCTGGATGGTCGGAGTCGCTGACAGAAATTTTAGATGACGGCGGCAGCGGGCTCTGCGGATGACGGCGGCAGCGTGCTCGGCGGAAAATGGCGGCGATGGACATCAGTCGGTAACGGAGGGCTCAACAGATAATGTATGTAGTTGTGTGTGTGTATCAATGTATGTATGTGTGTGTGTGACAGTGTGTGCGCATGTTTGTGTGTGTGTTGTGCGTGTGTATGCGTGTGTATTTTGTGTGTTGTGTGTTGATGTGGCAGTGTGTGTGCTGATGTGTACGTGTGTGTGTGTCACGGGTATTGTGTGTGTGTGTGGTGTCAGGTGTGTGAGAGAAAGAGAGTTAACGAGAGGAGTTAATTAGAGTTAATGGGAGAGAGAGTTAGTGGAGTGTGACCCACACACATGTGGGTGGGTTTGAATTGAGTTGGTTTCAATGAATGGAGAAATTATATTATTATCTTTAATGAATGTATAAATTCTGGATTTTTTTTATTTGTTGGATCACTCAATTTAATGACTAAAATGTATTCTTATTTCTTTCAACCATTTCTACCTACTTTGACATAATTTTATGTATTTTATTTAAAAATAAAATTCAAACAGACTGTTGATATCAAGATAGAATATCTTAATATTAAGATTAAATTAAAGAAATCGTGAAGTTTGATTCATAAATTGGATTCTGGACGACGTCAAATAGGACATATTGTACCTCGGTAATCTCATCTCGGTATCCGTAAATGATACCGCAGAATCTTCGGGAGTTATCAACACAAGTCGTCTGAACCTTGAAAAAGGCCAACTCGGTCAAAGAATTATTTATTAATAAGTCGTAGAATATTGAAGATCTATCAAAATATCGACATCGCAAGACGAACCAACTTCGTTCCGACAGATGTGACACTCGTCACACAGATAGAGGCGCGCCCATGCTAATCATTGCCTAAAAAGTTCTTCTACGTCATCGCCACCCCTAAGACGTCAAATCTTCATTAGAACGGGAATGATTTGTCTAGGGATGTGTGCCAGACTTAACTATATATAGCAGCTCCAAAGACGAGAGAAGGGTTCGAAAAAAGATCATAAACACTCATATATTCAACTCGGCTATCTCACTGTAAACCGACTTGAAATACATTGAAAAACCGACCTCCCTGTACTGAAACCGACTTCAAAATATTCAATAAAAATCTCATTTTCTGCAATCTTTTGTGTTAATTTTACATTGTTAACGTTGATTAAATCCGTTTATCAACATTTTGGCGCTAGAAGAAGGGCTCCATAAGATATTTGGAGTTAATTTTCGAAATATACGCACCACATCTCATAAAATCGAGAATGTCGCAGTCCGGACAAGACAATCCAACAACCATGGGAAGCGCCGTTCGTGTTGTTGAACCGCCAACCGGTCAACATAATCCAGTACCTGTGATGCCGGACATTACCCTGCTCATGCAGAACCCTGAATTTGCTCGTGGACTCACTGCTTTAGTGGCCCAAACCATGCCGGGGCCATCACATAGAATACCAGGACAACCTTTTGCTCCTATAACTCCGGCGAGACAACAAGGTCCTCCCATACCAAGGGATAACAATAATCAAGCGGCGTCCCATGCCACTTCACAACCACGCAATCCACCCCCTCCGCCGGTGAACAACGTACTGCCAGCGGAAATGAACCAACCAGAAATGAATCAGCCAGAAATGGTTGCTGAAAGTCACCCTCGGCATGTTGAAAGTTATCCTCAGCATGTGCCCAGAATTCCCCATGCGGCACGTTCATTATTTCAACAAAACGAGAATCCGGCTGACCTGAGAACGCAGATTGAGCGTAATCGTTGCGTTCGACGTAATGCTTCCGAGGTCGAGGCGTTAAGAAGAAAGGTGGCAGAGTTGGAAGCCCGACAAATCACTCAAATCAGGCCTTATCAGCATCCTCACGTGCCAGAATCGGGCCATGTCTATATGGAAGTCGGTTCTCCCCTAGCAACCGAGTTGACCAGAGGTCCGTTACCGGGAAAAGTCAAAGTCCCCCAAATTGGCCTCTACGACAGAAACGCTGATCCTGATGCCCATCTCGGACATTATACGTCATGGATGGACTTGCATGGTGCTGACGATGCTTTACGATGTCGTATGTTTTCCTTAACCATAGGTCCTAAAGCTCAGAAGTGGTACTATTCACTACCGACTGAATCGATCAGATGTTGGGGTCAACTCAGATCAGCTTTCAGGTCCCATTTCATCGGGGCTCAAATTATCTTGATACCTAAGGAATCAATCACGAACATAGTCCAAAAGGAGGATGAAAGTTTAAAGGATTATATTGCACGTTTTAATGAACGTGTGCAAAACATGGAACCTTGTCATCCAGAGACACTCCTTGTCTCGGCAATCTCTGGATTAAAGCCAAGATCCATGTTTCGCTGGGCGCTATGTCAAAACAAACCCAACACCTTTCAAGAATTCCTTGTTCGCGCTCAACAACATGTTATTGCCGAGGAGTCCATGTCGGTTCCGAACTTCGATTTCTCCCTATCAAAAGAACAGAAGCCGACTTTTGAAAACAAGAAAAAGAAGCACCTCGGCAACTCGTCCAAGAATTTACCTTTCAAAGAACCGTATAAAGGAGAACAGAACGATACCGACATAAAAGCTGCCAGGAGACAATACAAGGAAGATCTAACCACAGGTTACCGATCCATCTACTCGGTCGGTGCCGCAACGGTGTATCAAGAGATCAAAGGAAAAGGAATCATTCCTGAAGCTCGACCAGTCAAGACTCCTGAAAGTCAATTGGACAAGTCACGGTATTGCGATTACCATCGATCTCCAGGTCACAACACCGATGAATGTCTAAGTCTATTGTCGGCTCTCCTGAAGTTGATTGGAAATCCACAAGTGAGAAAATTTACCAAACATGAAGGTAAAGAAAGGAGGCAAATAGCTCATGTTCCTGACCGAGATGAAGAAGACGAAGACGCAATGAATTCCAAAAGAATTCGTCTACAACAAGGAGAAAAGGAGATATTCATGTTCGGGGCAGAAGGATCCAGGTCGGTTGACGACCGACTTGGAAAAAGAAACAGGGACTTCGAGAGTCCCAACTCTAACCGTACTCCTCAAATCCCAATTCGGTTAGGTTCTATCCCCCGAATTAATACTAACCGAGAAGAGCCAACGTCCTCACGTCGGCAGACCAAAGCATACGCCAGAAGGGCGTACAACTCGGGGAAACAAATAATGAATACCGACCTGAGGGACACAATTAACTCACGCACATGTCCGATCACTTTCACATTAGAAGATGCGAGCTTGTTTGATCATCCTCATTCTGATGCATTAATCATAACGCCCCAATTTGCGGAATTCCCGTTCATCGTATAATGGTAGATACCGGTGCATATTCAAGTATCATTATGCTTCAAGCCTTTAGAAAACTTGGGCTCGATACAGCCGACGTCCGTCCATGCAACGATAAAATACACGGATTCAACGGGAGCGTGTCTCTTCCGTTAGGAGAAATAACTCTTCCCATCAGGTTCGGACATGGACAAACTTCCAAGGTCATCATGGAAAATTTCAAAATCATGGACATCAACAACGAATACAATGCCATCATCGGAAGGACAACCCTGTACAAATTGCGAGCAGCAGTGTCCATTTTCCATTATGCAATCAAGTTTCCGACCGATGATGGTGAGGGGACCCATTATGGCGATCAGTTGGGAGCTCGTGAGCTAATCTTAGCCATCCCTTCTCGAGAAATCCATAACTTGGAGATGCACGTTGATGAAAATGAAAGAATGATCGATTGTACCCGAGTTCCACGAAGTTTGATTCCCGAAGACATTCAAGATGTCAATCTTAGAGTTGCCGCGACTCTGTCGGAAGCCCAGCCGACATCGGCGTTTCCAACTTCAGACCCATCCGAAATTATCACAAATATGTCAGAAGTTCAGCCGACGTCAGCAATTCCGACTTTAAATCCCAGTGAGGAAGACCTTACCCGAGATAGAGGGAGAAGACCTGGAAAAGAACCAGTCGTGGAAGAAGATGAGTTAGACCCACGAAGTCAATTTAAAGAGAAGAAGCAAGAAAAAAGAGCCGAACCATATGAAGAGATAGAAGTCATTTATGTTGATGAACCCATCTGCGACAAGCCACTGCGTATTGGGGCCAACCTCCAAGAACCTATTCGAACCAAACTCATCTCGTTTCTAAAGTCCAATGCCGACGTCTTTGCTTGGAGGCACGAAGATATGAAAGGAATAGACCCGAAGGTAGCCTGTCATCGACTCAACATCAATCACACTATCAAACCCGTCATCCAGAAAAGAAGGAAACTCGGTCCAGACCGACAACAAGCCTTGGAGGAAGAAGTCAACAAGCTCATTGATAACAAGTTCATCAAAGAAGCCAAATACCCGACTTGGGTGTCCAATCCCGTCTTGGTGAAGAAAAGTAATGGGACATGGCGTCTTTGCATTGACTTCTCCGACCTCAACACTGCTTGTCCAAAAGACAGTTATCCATTACCTCATATCGACTATATGGTGGATGCTACCTCAGGTCATGAGTTGATGAGCTTCATGGATGCCTATTCAGGATACAATCAAATCCCAATGGATCCCGAAGAAGCTGAACACACTTCATTCTATTCAGCAAGGGGCCTATACTGCTATACCATGATGCCATTTGGATTGAAGAATGCCGGGGCCACTTACCAAAGGTTGGTCAACAAGATGTTCTCTAGGTTGATGGGACGTACCATGGAAGTTTATGTAGATGATATGCTTGTAAAGTCGGTAAATGCTGATGATCATGTAACTCATTTAAATGAAATGTTTGGGATTTTGCGTGATTATTCCATGGTGTTAAATCCTAAAAAATGTACGTTCGGGGTAAAGTCGGGGAAATTTTTAGGTTACGTAGTCAGTCAAAGAGGAATAGACGCAAATCCCCAGAAGATTAAGGCTGTTCTGGATTTGAAGCTGCCGACTTCAGTTAAAGGGGTACAAGGACTCACAGGTCGGCTCGCTGCTCTGAATCGTTTCATATCTAAGTCCACGGATCGATGTAAGCCCTTCTTTGACGCAATAAAGAAAGGGAAACAATTCGAATGGACTGATGATTGTCAAAAAGCTTTGGATAGCATCAAAACAGCTCTGTCTCAACCTCCTACCTTGCAGAAGCCAAAGTCTGATGAGATGCTGTATTTATACCTCGGGGTTAGCAGCTCGGCGATAAGCGCAGTACTTATTCGTGAGGAAGATTCCCAGCAATACCCGGTATATTATGTCAGTAAAGCTCTTCATGATGCCGAGTTGAGATGCCCACCAATGGAGAAACTAGCTTTTGCTCTCATCACTGCAGCTCGGAAATTGCGACCATATTTTCAAGAGCATTCTGTTACTGTACTAACTGCATTTCCGTTACGACAAATTCTTCACCGACCTGACACGTCAGGCCGAATGGTCAAATGGGCCGTGGAATTAGGCCAATTTGACATTCATTACAAGCCAAGAACTGCTGTTAAAGGACAAGTTCTGTCCGACTTCATTGCTGAGTTCACGCCAGGAATCCAAGAAATTATTAACACCAATCCCTGGACATTGTACGTCGATGGATCGTCAAATGCGAACCGAGCAGGAGGAGGGATCGTTCTAATTGATCCCAATCAACGAGTTTTTTGCCATTCAATTCAATTCCTCTTTTCCGCTACCAACAACGAAGCTGAATACGAAGCATTGTTGTCGGGATTGAATCTGGCAGAAGCTATGAACATAACACACGTCAACATCTTTTCAGACTCCCAATTGTTGGTCAATCAGATACTTGGAATCTTTGAAGTCAAAGAACCCCGCTTAATGCCATATCTAGCTCTGGTCATGAAGAAGTTATCCAAATTTCAATTCAAGATTGAACACATTCCGCGAACTTCTAATGTTCAAGCTGATGCCTTGTCACACCTCGCTTCAAGTGCGCGAATTGAAGACGTAGAGTACGTTCAAGTCGGCACTCAAGAACTTCCTTCCACCTCGGTAAAACAAGTCGCTACCACCGAACCAAGTTCTGTAAACCGAATTGTCACCTGGATGGATTCCATCATAGCATATCTCGAAACTGGAACTCAACCACAAGATCCCAAAGAAGCACGAACTTTACGAATTCGTGCAGCTCGGTTCACTCTGGATAATGGAACGCTTTACAAAAGAGGATACTCAGTCCCTTTATTAAAATGTATACCAGAGCAAGAATCATTCTTTGTGCTGCAAGAAATCCACGACGGAGTCTGTGGAAGTCATTCAGGATCTCAAGCGTTAGCTTACAAAATTTTGAGACAAGGGTATTACTGGCCAACTTTGAAAAGAGATGCTGCAGATTGGGTCAGAAGATGCGTCAAATGTCAGATATTCGCGCCTAACGTCAACTTAACTCCAGAACCACTCAGGTCGGTATTCAGCCCATGGCCATTCGCAAAATGGGGGATCGACCTAATTGGGCCCTTACCAACTGGGAAAGGAGGAGTTAAGTATGCAGTTGTTGCAGTCGACTACTTCACTAAATGGGCTGAAGCAGAACCATTGGTCACGATCACCGAACAGAAAATGATCGAATTCATATGGAAAGTGTTAATATGTCGGTTCGGTGTTCCAAATTCTATCGTGACTGATAACGGAAGACAATTTGAAGGAAAAAGGCTCGCAGAATTTTGTGAAGAATACAAAATTAAGCATTTCTTCTCCTCTCCATATCACCCACAGGCAAATGGTCAAGTTGAAGCTGTGAACAAGATCATAAAAAATGGCCTTAAAGTTCGACTGGACAATGCGAAAGGAGCTTGGCCTGAAGAACTCCCCAACGTTCTTTGGTCATATCGAACTACTGCTCGATCCTCAACAGGTGAAACCCCTTTTTCATTAGCTTATGGGTCAGAAGCAATGATTCCTGTCGAGCTCGGATCCCCGACATACCGCGTGCAGAATTTTGAAGAGGAACACAATCAAGTCAACATGAGAGCCAATCTTGACTTGGTAGATGAATTACGTGCTCAGGCCGACCTAAAAAATGCGGCCTATAAACGAAGAAGCGAAAAGTACGTTAATTCCAAACTTCGTCTTCGAATATTTAAAGTCGGTGATCTCGTACTCAAACGAATTGTGGGTCCCGACCCTGGACCACTAAAGCCGAAGTGGGAAGGTCCATTCCGAATAAGCGAAGTTCTAACCAATGGGGCCTACCAGATAGAGTACTTGGACGGGACACCACATCGGTACCCTTGGAATGCCCAATATCTGAAAAAATTCTACCAATAAAAAAGACCAAGCGTCTTAAGTCGGCTTTTCAGTCGACGTTCTGTATAAGTCAACTTTTCAGTTGGCGTTCTGTAAAAAAGACCAAGCGTCTTAAGTCGGCTTTTCAGTCGACGTTCTGTATAAGTCAACTTTTCAGTTGGCGTTTTGTAAAAAAGACCAATCGTCTTAAGTCGGCTTTTCAGTCGACGTTCTGTATAGGTCAACTTTTCAGTTGGCGTTCTGTAAAAAGACCAAGCGTCTTAAAGTCGGCTTTTCAGTAGACGTTCTGCCTTAAGTCGACTTTTCAGTCGGTGTTTTGCGAAAAAAGACCAAGTGTCCCAAGTCGGTTTTTTAAACTGACGTTTTATAAAAAAGGTTCAAAATATCTTAAGTCGACTTTTCAGTCGACATTCTATAAAAATGACTAACAGTTTTAAAGTCGATTTTTCAACTAACTGCAAAAAGATCGAGTATTTTATGTTGGTTTTCTCAAACTTACGTTCTTTTAAAGGTGATCTCAAAAACCTTTAAGTATTTAAACTCGTCTTTTGAATCAACCTTTTACTTTAAAGTACTCAAAATCAGTTTTTTCAAGCTGAAAGTACTTTAAGTTGGGGAATGATTTAAGTAAGTTCGAAAAGGATGTAACCGGCATAACTCAAGGTTACTGACGAATACAAAAGTATACGAGGAAACAAAACAGATCATTGAAAGGAAAAATATTTATTTCATTTCGAGAAAAGCACGTCCATACAAATTGAAAGGAAAATGCGAAAAGATGTGCCAACATGATGGTCCACATCTGAAAAGGAAAATGATGAAAGCAATGAAATTCAACAACATCTAATCCTCAACAACATCATCTACTTCTCGGTATCGCCATCCTTCTCGGCTTCGCCGTCCTTCTCGATCTCGACCTCGATACCACCTGGAGCCTGCTCAACCTCGGCTTGCAGATCTCCCAATTCTTTGCCCACTTCGGCTTCTGGGGCATCCATATCTTTCGGGATCCCTTCATCATCTTCTGGAATTATGGAACTATCCTTCACTACCTGACTTAGTCCAGAATAGATGGCAGCATCCAAGGCCTGAGGATTGGGGATGATCCTAACTTTGGCAGCCTGGTGGTCGCCGATCCCCTGCACCAACTCGGTTCCCTCGAGATCCTTTTCCGCAGCGGTGGCGATGAACTTCTCGGCGTAGTCTACCACTTCCTTCTTAATCTGAGCCGGGGTCAACACTTCGAGATACTTCTCAACAGTAAAGTCAGCAAGGGTGGAAATGAACACATCGGCAAATTCTGCCCTCTTCTCTTTCTCTCCTTCCAGGACCATGTTGACATAGGCCTTTCGCAGAGCAGCCCGCCTGTTGGGGTTCAAAGGAGGATATCCACGAGCCACCACGTCGGCGTCGGTGTTGGCTAAAACCAGCTCACAGTAAGCACGTTCGTCATCATCGGCAGGGATATGAAGTTCTTCGATCTCAGGGTCGAACCCAAACCTATCCATCTTCATAAGCATGATGGCCTTCAGGTCTCCAACGCCATACAGTCCTGAGTCGAATCTATCGATCACCCAATGGAGATTTAAGCAAGAGTTGAGCTCGATGTCCTTCTCCATCTCCTCTGAACCCTTGAACTCTTGTTTCCCGAGTTCCTTGCCTTCTTCCAACCCCTGTACGAACTTCAGCTCACCAAAGGCTTCCTTCTGTTGCTCTAAATTTTTTAACTCGGAAGCATGTGCTTCCGCCAAACGGATCAGTCTCGCCTCCTTTTCAGCTCGGTCTTGACGAGTCTTCTGATGCTCCTCCCGAGTTCGCTGATGGTCCTCCATCTCCTTCTGGTAACGATTCAAATTATTCCGAGCTTCCATCTCAGATGCTCCGATTTGTGCAGTAAGCTTGCGCACCTCGTCCTCCAAACGCCTCTTTTCGGTAGTCAAACTTTCCATCTCGGTTTTTGCTGCAACGAGTTGGGCGTTCTTGTCTTCAATCTCGGTCATCAGGCTGGCCTTATCCGCCTCCAATGAAGCCAGTTGACCGTCACGAAGTTCCAGTTTATCTTTCCGCTCGTTGAGTGCAGCGGCATTCATCCTGAACTCGTCCTCCATCGCGCAAAGGCCCACCAAAGCTCTCCCCAATGTCGCTTTGGCATAACTGAATCTGTAAGAGCTCGACAACCCAGATACTCGAGCTTCAGTCGCCGGATCCCAAGACATCATTGGAACCCGAGCTGCTTCTAATACATGGGGGGGCTGGTGAAATTTATTGTTGAATTTGGGGACGATCATGGAATGGTACTGAGTAAACCACTTCTCCATCACGTCCTCCGGCAGATTCTGTTCCAAAATCCGTTCCTCATCAATTGGCAGATAAGTGTCTCCTCCATCCTGATGGACTGGCGCATTCCTTTCCAAGTCAAGTTGGCCGACGTCCTGTCTAGACTTTGAACGACGTTCCTGATCAACGTCAAACTCCTCACTTGCTTTCCTCTTGTTCTTCTTCTTCTTCTTCTTTTTTTGTTGAGAAGAGGCTTCTTCCACTCCTTTCTGAACGGCCTCAACGTCCTCTGAGCTCGAAACAATGACATGGAGATCAGGACGAGCAGCTTCAGCCTCTTTCTCAACCTCTCGAGGTGGAGAATGAGTAGCAACCACCAACTCGGTATTTGTCTCAGGGGGTGGCTCAACCACGGGCTCAATAACAGGGGCCGGTACTGCAACTATAGCTGGTGTGCCCGACGTGACTCCAACATCGTCACCCGCCGCGGCACGACCTGAGATAGCCTTCTTCTTCAAGTTAGCCAAAAAATTCATGCGACCCATCTCGGTATCTTTCACTGAAAATCTACGGCGATAATCTTTTGCTTCTCGAACCGATTGGAATCCGAAGAATCCTAACAACGGATAATAAACTGAAGAAAGAAAGCAAATAACCAAAACCATATCAATGTTTGATAAATTCATCTAGTCCAAGGCCATGAATTGAATTGATACTGTAGGAACTCACCAGGTTCAAAGTCGGGGATTGCCTTTTTGGGTCCAAGTTTCACCTCAGCAAGCTTAGCGTTCTTTGTCAGCAGATTCCACTTGCGATCTGCTACACTGAGTTTCGCGATCTCCTCAAGTTTTTCCCTAAACTCCCCGCTTAATTTCGGTTCCCTTTTTCTTTTTGCTACAAATATGAAAAGGTCCGACCTGTTAGCGAAAGAAAAACAACCTGTCAGGAAATTCTGAATAAAAGAAAGGAACTTACGGAAAGAAGAGACAACTTGGGTTGGGACAGTCATCCCGTCAATTGGGGCCTCAAGTCGGAAGTCGGGAGACTGCCAATCTCCACCAACCCACAACCATTCGTCCTGAAAGCCATGAAGGGTTTCGGGTATCCCAGTAACCAACTGTCCTATCTTCAATTCGTACTGCGGCCTCGCCGCACAGAAAAAGCAACCTGTTGGGGGAACTCCATCCCGTTCCCTACTTCTCTTAAAGAACAAAATGCTTCTCATTTCGTCGATGGTAGGGAAGGGGATTTTCTTTTGTGCCAAAAGGACCATAATCCCAATAATCTTCTTCCAGCTGTTGGGAGTAATCTGACTGAGACTGAGACCCCAGTCGCGCAAATAGTCAGTTATGACGTTGTCTAAGGGAAACCTCAAACCCGACTTCAAACTTTCGGCAAAAATCCCTATACAACCCGGAGGAGGACAGTGAATCCTTTCCCCCGGATAAGGAGCGAAAACCCTCACCGAGGTAGGGATTCGTACCCACTCGCGGAGGAGAACTACGTCGGCGTCGGTCATGGTACTGGGTTCCCCCAAAAACAGAACATCTTCGTCGGGCCATTGACGGGCAGGACGATTCCAATAACCCGACCTCACAGGAACATCCCGTTCCACCTCGGCATCTCCTTCAATATCACGTTTGCGAATATCCAGACGTTCCACAAAAACAGGGTCCCACCGGTAATAATCCCCCATCAACTCCATCAACTCCTCATCCAACCTCTGGTCCGATATAGTTCGACTGCTGCTGCCCGGACCGACGTTCTCGCCACTCGCCGCCATAATTAAAACTCATAAAAAGGACACGAAGAAATTATAAAGCGAAAAGAAGAAATTAGGGCTTACCGAAAAGTGATGTAAACTCTCAAAGGTTTCGGGATTTGCTGAAATACGATGAAGAAGGTGAAAGAGAAAAGACAAAATATGCAAAAGATGGTTTGAGAGAGCAGTTGCTGAAATGAAGATTTAGTGAATAGAAACCGTGAATTTATCTGTATATATACGCTCGCAGTTTTCTAACCGTTGAAGATGGAGAGGCGCGTGGTTAAATGACGCGTCGATTCAGAGAAGTGCCCCTTTACTGTGACATAACGTTCAGATATAATCTCGTACGTACGCGTGTCCCAAAACCGCCAACGTTAATGTCCGAAAATTACGGTGCGTGGCCATTGAGAACCGTATTGGAGACAACACGTTCATAACCTCTCGAAAACCGCTCAATAAATTTCTTACATCATGGAGCAACTTTGATAAAGGAGCGAAAAGGCGCGAGTCTCGCCTACCTCGGCTTAAGCTTATATGGGAAATCCTTACCTTACCTCGGCAACCGGCAATAATTAGAAAGAAGATGTCATTCAAAAGCATGCATACTCTGCATACTTCTTAATGCCAGGGGCCTCTATGTTGATATCAAGATAGAATATCTTAATATTAAGATTAAATTAAAGAAATCGTGAAGTTTGATTCATAAATTGGATTCTGGACGACGTCAAATAGGACATATTGTACCTCGGTAATCTCATCTCGGTATCCGTAAATGATACCGCAGAATCTTCGGGAGTTATCAACACAAGTCGTCTGAACCTTGAAAAAGGCCAACTCGGTCAAAGAATTATTTATTAATAAGTCGTAGAATATTGAAGATCTATCAAAATATCGACATCGCAAGACGAACCGACTTCGTTCCGACAGATGTGACACTCGTCACACAGATAGAGGCGCGCCCATGCTAATCATTGCCTAAAAAGTTCTTCTACGTCATCGCCGCCCCTAAGACGTCAAATCTTCATTAAAACGGGAATGATTTGTCTAGGGATGTGTGCCAGACTTAACTATAAATAGCAGCTCCAAAGACGAGAGAAGGGTACGAAAAAAGATCATAAACACTCATATATTCAACTCGGCTATCTCACTGTAAACCGACTTGAAATACATTGAAAAACCGACCTCCCTGTACTGAAACCGACTTCAGAATATTCAATAAAAATCTCATTTTCTGCAATCTTTTGTGTTAATTTTACATTGTTAACGTTGATTAAATCCGTTTATCAACACAGACAATATTAGTTTGGATTTTCTATAAAGAAAAAGGTAATTGAATAATCTTGTTGATTAAGCATTCATATATGACCGTTTTTCTTTTAAAAACTAGTACTCAATTATCTGAACATACATATATATAAATCATAGTTATATGTTTATTTTATTTGAAATTATAAATTACATAATGCTGATAACACATTTTAATAATTTTGAATCATTAGAAAAAATTAACAATATACTTCAAAAGATTTTTACTTATATATAAATCAAGTGTATAAAATGTAATGAATAATATAATGTTTACAAATATAAGGTAGCAGAACCAATTAAGTAGTAGAAAAAAATCAAATTGCTATTATTATAGCATATATTTACCTGATTTACAAAAATTTTTTATGTCAATAAAATCAATTAATTATTTAAAAATATCGATGAATGATATAAAAATAGAATGATAATATTAATTTTAAAATAAATATCTTGAAGAAAAAATATTGCTATGGAAATTTTCTAAACATGCAGCTTTCATAAATCATTTAGTATGAATTATAATTAGTTATTATAAATAATAATTATTATATAATAGAATAGTAGAAAAATATTATTAATTATACTTAATTAAGATAAACTATAATGGTCAATTTCCACAATTAAATTAAATAAAATAGACTGAAAAAGTTGCATTATTATTATAGACTACATATAAATTATATGTAGATACCTTAATCATGTAATGTATGGGTAATTACCAAATCAACAAATGTATTTGAGTCATGTAAAGCATAGGCAATTACCAAATCAACAAATGGAGCGCTATATGTGGCAGCAATGGAAAGATGTTTTTAAGAATGAGCATGAATGATATATGGTTTCATTATAT
>BKCP01005350.1:526856-593821 GCA_008636005.1 Striga asiatica | reverse complement strand
AGGCCCGCCGAACCCGCGGCCCGCGGCGGATACGGGTTGGGCTTGCTTTTCACAGGCCCGCCCCGCCGGCCCGTTTTGACAGCGCTAGCTGAGGGAAGAGAGAAGAGGGTTGAGAGGGGCTGTGTTGGGGAGCTGGCTGGGCTAATGATAGTAAAGAAAGGGTAGATTCGGGCTGAAGGATCAACCAAGTTGGAAGGCCATATCAACCGAAGAAAAGATCAGTATCGTGAGGCCCAATGGGCTCTGGCGTCTTGTCTAGAGGTAAGTTGTCCAAGCGATCCATGATAAGGCTTGGCTGAGAGAATGCCACGTTGCCTCCCAACCTATCAAACCCTACCATTTGGACTTCACATAAAATGGAGTTAGGAATTTGAAGCTACTAACCAGTCAAAGCCACCAAAGAGGCAGCGGGCAGGGTCAACCTCAACTGGAGGCCGTTGATTGGCCAAAATATAGCCGACGTGAAAATTGGCAAAGGCCTGCGGCCCTTCTGATGTCGGCAAACTGGCGAGGGAGGAACTGGACGCCAGAACAACATGCGAGACTCCAAGCTCCGAGAACAACGCCACAAGGACGACGACCACACTAGTTATCTTCTATGCATTAGAAGTCGATCCTAAACCTGCCAGGGCTGAGTTTACAGCGATGAGAATGTCTGCCATACGAGCATCAACCTTCGAGAGCGCTGCCGGCTCGAGGCAGGAAATCGACAGGGCTGGTACTGAGTAGCCTGTGTGCCACTTGCTGCTGGCAAGAGAACAAGGCCCGTTGGACCTGAGGAAAAGGATGTTACTGGCAAGGACTGAGCAGCGTCAGGAGACCAACATCTCCTTCAAGATAGCTAACTTTTGGCAACTTAACTGCCAATGAGTTGGCGCCGGCAGGAGCCGGTTTCCGCACTCTAGTCAGAGGGCACCAGTAATAGGGTCATGAATGAAGAGACTGAGACAAAAGAGAAGAGAGGAAAAAAGGACAAAAATCTAAACAACAACAAAAAAAAAAGAACAAAGGAAAAAAAATTCAGAAACCAGCCACTGCCGCCGAAGACCGGCCGGAAAAAAAAGAAAGAGCTAAAAGTTTTTGAGACAGAAAAAGGAAAAAGAAAAGGAAGAAAAATAAAAGAAAAAGAAAGAGATCTAGAGAAAAAGAGGAGAAAAAAACCTAATGAGAGAGGGAACATTGTTCTGAATTAGTTTACTGCATGCTCTTAACCCGTAAGATATAAACAGACACGTGTAGACAGTAGCTGCTACTTTGATTAACTAAAACATGAGATTCATTTAACTGGGTAGTTAGTCTGATGTGTTTTGGGTAGTGATGTTGTGTGTATCATGTGTTGTTTGAATATTTACAGTCATCATGTGAGATAGTATGATGATATCCCCCATATGAGCTCAAGAAGGATTATTCTGTTAAACTCTGCAGGTGGATTACGTTTTGACATAATAATAAAGAATTTAGTGATATTAGTCTCTGCACAAGAGCCAATTAATTTAAAATTCAATAATGAAATTAATTGTCGAAAATTTTAACTTAAGCACAGGGATGTAAATCGAGTAGTTATTATTGGAGGTTCAAAAGTAATTTGGGAGCCGAATAGGGAATGCCATAATACTTCTCTAGTGGACTGAAGTATTATTCAAGTATGAATGTAACTTTAGGCCAGGTCCATTAGTTGTGTCCACACTTGGGAAACCAATAATTTGGTGCCTCATTAGGGTCCCTATTGTAGCTAATACAAATCTTCTCTAGTGGGAAGCCCATACATATCTTCTCTTAGGATATGGAGACACAACACGTGTATCATAAACTTAGGAGTCTTAGAAATCCCAATTGAGATCTCTCCGTTTATGTTGCCCACCAAGACGTACGGAGATCGTGTAAAGGACATACGACAAAAGTCCCGAGGTCACCTGAGGCAACCCCGAGATCACGGTCTTCCAGCTGAGCTCCACCATACCTCAACCGTCGATTGCTGAGTAGCAGCCCAACGATCGCGGCGAGCCGCAAAGCAACGACGCATTGTCGTACGCCACAACCGCAGCCCCTCGTCGTGCACCTGCTCGTGTGCCATGCTCCTCGACCGCATCCCAGGCGACTGTTGTAAATATTTTTCCGGAGTAGAATCGAAAGATTCGAACACCGGGTCGTGTCTCTCGAGGAAGGTCAAGCGGATTACGTTGCACGTTTATTCAAACACAAATGAAAGAAATAAGATTCCTAAACATTCTAAATCAAAGATTGGTTTTAGTTTCATTATCAACTACTGCGAAAATTCAAATTAAGCAATAATAAAAAGAATAGCAAGTAACGAAGGACAATTAGGATTTGAGAAGCTAGGGAGTCGGGAAGATCCGTTTTGGTTCGAATTGCAATTAATGGGCAAGTGATTGTTCAGCTAAATGATTTGAATAATCGACACGTTCAAGTACTCATTCTCAATAACTTTTCGTAACAAGAGAACTGATGGGTCTACTTCCAGATCTGAAGAGAACAGGTGGATTTGAGCTCAGATCTGCTTGAACCGCCTCTGAATCGTTACTAGACCGCAAGAATACCTGCAAAAACTCAACGCCGGAGGTGTTTCCGGCGTAGAGCCTCCGACGCTCAAGTCAGTATGAGAGTGATGAAGGGATGCTGCGCAGCAGCTATGAGGGGAGTGTGAAATGAATGAGAGTTGGGGTTTAGGGTTGCCTCATCTCCTTTATATAGGAGTGAATACTTACCTAAAGTACCCGAAATGCCCAAGTCGGTGGACCTAAAAGGTCCAAAATGACCCTGGTCGATTCGTCTCCCCTCCCTACTGAGTCATCTCAAGATTTCTTCTTATCCATTAATGGTCAAGAGGTTCCAAGAAATATACCAAGTGTAAGGAGTCGTCGGAATGCCTCTCGTCTCGAGGTACAAGGAGTCGACCTCGAGTATAAACAAGTCGACCCAGGATCTCTTGGTTATTCGGAGGCTATATTCTTGTCGGTTTTCTTAGATAGATGTCGACTTTCGGGAAGTCGACTGAACAATGTCGACTTCCAAGAGTCAACTTGTAGGGCATCTGCCACTTCTCGTTATCGACCTTGTTAAGAGTCGACCTGGAGGAATCGACTTCAACGTGTCGACGGGTTCATGTCGACATGACGAATCGGTTTAAGCCATTATCTGGTCGAGTAGGGAGCCTTTAGGCCGGTATATCTTTATATGGCTATATCATCTAGTCCTCCCCCCCCCCCCCCCAAAAAAAAAAAATTACTCTAAGCAGTCGACTGCTTAAGAGTAAATTTGGTGAGGTATGGTTGTGTCGTCTTCCTGCCATACTTGCTCGTACTTGCCTCTTCTATAACTCATCTCGTCAGTTGATTGAGAAACACCTCAACCCCTTATGATTGCTTTTTCGAATAAGTCTGACACTCTGATAGACCCTTTTTGAAGTTTAAATTTCAAAAATTCTGAAGTGACGCGCGTCACCTCAACCGCCGACTCTTCGTATTCCGTGCCTCATCAGGATCGTTGGTTCTTCTGCTCATCCAACGATCAGCGTCTATCATCCTCATGTATAAATATACTTCGGGTTTTCCTCAGAACACTTTTTACGCTCTCAAAGTCTCTAATTCTCCAAATGCTTTCAACTCTCCGACAATCTTCGCTCTTCGGCATCACCGGCGTTCTCCTTTTCCGGAGACCTCCAGCTTTTTCCGAATTCAACCGGTCCAGCCATCATGTGTAAGTTCTACTACTTCCTCTTACCTTTCATACTTTCGTTGGTTTTACCTTTCTTTGATTTTTCTGGCCTTTTTTGAACCTGAAGTTCATGTGTGTTCTTCATGTTCTTCGAAGATTTTTTATGGATTTCGTGTTGGATCTTTGACTGTGCATGTTTTGCTTGGATTTGTTGTTTTTTGATTTGTTGATTGTCTACTTGTGAGATGGAGTCGACTTTTCATCCTTCGCTAAGTATATCCCTGTCGACCTAGTGGCCTTCTCTTTTCTTTCTCTACCCCTTCTTTGTTATTCTCTTGATCGACTCATGTCGACTTGCTGGTCTATCTCTTGTCGAATCGACTGAGTAATGACTTCAGGGGCTTCCTTGTTTCCTTTTGACATTGCAGAAGTCGAGTCGTCTTTCGATGACTTTTGGAAGTCGACACTGCTTGTTGTGTTCAGTGTATTATCCCATAACTTTGCTAATTCCAACCTTTTCTTTTTCTTCTCTTTAGCTTCCGACTCGTCTTCGCTCTCTGGCTCCCTTGGCCGTCAAATCAACGAGTATACTCACCAAGTCGATGAGTGTTCAAGCTCTGACTCTGTTCAAGTGACCGGCATTAAGATGGTCTTTCCACCTCCCAACTCTCTTTCTTGCCCCTTGGCTTCCATCACCGATTGGAACGAATACGACCAAGCGCTCTTGGCGGGCGGTTTGGTCGACATCTCGAATAGCCCTTCTCGAGGAGGCTCTCCTCGTCTCAATCTGATCCCTCGAGGTATACCTCTTAGGTTCTTAGATATCCCCGTATATAGAACGAGTTTTGTGCCTGTACCATTAATTGCTCCTCTTCTCGACTCTCAAAATACTGTTTCGATAGCTTGCCCCTTAGTTAGGTTAGCTGTTCTAAATCCTTTTTCTTATGCCTCTGCAGCCGAGGTCGAGGGTTTCAGACAATTCAGTGGGCTTCCCTCGGACTGGGAATTGGTCGCCCTTGGTCCCGACAGTGATTTCGCCCATCCCCCTTCCAGCTGCCATGCATTTTTTGTGGACCAAGTCGTCTGTAGTCTTCGTTTTCCTATACAAGACGAGCTCCTACTGATAAGCAACTTGTACAATATACCAATTAATCAATTCTCTCCTAACGCCATTCGCATCATGATAGCCTTTATAGTCGTCTCTCGCATAGTGCTTAAATTCTTTTCGCCGGAGTTTTTCTTTTACTATTATGCCTACCGACTTTTCAAAGACTCCCATTGCTTGGGTCGCCGTGCCGGCGTCACTTTCCTCGATGATCTTTCGTCGAACGTAAATGAATGGAAGTCGAAGTACTTTTTCATTCGACCTGCTCTCGGCATGTACCCTTATGTAAATACCTGGATAACTTCTAAAGTAAAACAAAATAAACGGCCTCGCTCTGACGAGTTCGCCATGCTGTCGGCTGAGCTAAATAAGCACACTTACAGTGCTCGTCAATTGATCAAGGACCGCAAATTGGTCAATCATGCTCGCATCGTCATTTACGAGGATCTTCCTCGTCTCGATGACCCTCGTAAGCTTTTATTATTTCTTCTTGTGGAGTCGACTTTTAATGTTAATTATCCGCATCGCGATTGCTAACTGTCTTGTTTGATTGCTAATTTCCACTTGTTGTATTTTAGTTAAGGCACTCAAACGTTTTGAGTTGAAGAAGAAACAGCCGACCGGTCAGTCTTCTGGCGACTCTGCTCCTCCCCCTTCCCGCGGGCGGATCTGGGTCAGGGCCCAACGCTGCGGCAGTCGAGACGACGGCTGCCCAAAAATCTAGGGCCGAGAACCCTAGTGCTGCCCAGCAACACAAATTGTCACGCTCTGCTTCCTGAAAGAGGGCCCAAGACGAGCGGGCCGCTATACTGATTCCCAGTGACCTAAAATGCCACAAGGTCGATAAGGGAAAAGCAAAAGCGTCACTGTCAAGGACGTGACTGTGAAAATGCCTTCGAGGCTCTGGAACCACCCTCAGCCCTACAAGGTGGCTATGTAACTTAACTCCCTCATCCCTGAGGACGACAAGGAGCGTGTCGTGGGGAACCTGTATGAGCATTCAAACTACGCTATTCAGTGTCTTTCCCAAGTATTTTTCCTATCCTTCAGTCGACTTGGTATCGCATTTTTCTTAAACTTTATTCATCTTTTTCTCATCTGTCTTTGATGCTTTCTCGCAGTTTCTGGCGGCGGCGCTTCCTTGCCTCGAAGAGGGGAGTAAGGCTTTCGCCGTCTCTACTAAGTCCCTTGAGGACAAGTGCGAGGCCCAGCGCCAGGAGATCAAGGCGCTGAAGGAGGACCTGGAGGCCTCGAAGGCCCTTGTCGACAAGCTAAAGACCGACAAGGCCTTGGCTCTGCATCTGAACGGCAAGCTCAAAGACGACCTCGACAAGGCTCGTGATTAGTGCATGGTCGAGAGAGAGAATGGCATCAAGGAGCGGCGCAGAACCTTCTTGAAGTCCCCCATGGGTGCCATCTTTCTCGAGACTTATTGCCAGGAGGTCGTCAAAGCCTTCTGCAACTCCCCTGCTTTCCTCGACAAGCTTTGCCCTGCCATCGTCCAATACTTCGATTATGACTTTGACGCATGGCGGCGGTAGTAGAGGGGTCTGAGTTTGATGGGAAACTCGACCGCGAGACGGTTAAGGAGACGCTCCCCGACCCCGAGGGCTATGAGGGTGACTCGTCTCTTCCCGATGACTACCCGTGGTGGTCGGGACTCGAGGCTTGGGCCATTCGCAAGGCTGGCCTAAGTTCACAACTCGAGGTCCCCGTCGCCCCCCTGGCCGGTTTGACCGAATTAGTCAGGCCCGAGGGGGTTGGTCATGAGGAGGAGGTCGAGGAGCAAGGGACTGAGCCGCTTGTCGACAGGGATGCTGAAAGAGAGAACCTCGAGAAGTCTACTACCGTTGTGATGGAAGGTGGAGACGACACTGTTGAGAAGTCGGATGCCGACTCTTAGCCGTGTTTGTCTATTTTGGGGCTGTGCCAATGTTTTGCTAGCTGTTTGTTCTGCTTTATTACCGTTGTTTGTTATTGTTGTTATTATTTTTTTTNCGACCTGTTTTTCGGAACTAGTGTGTACCCCGTGGGATGCACGGGAATAATATTAAATTAACAATATTATAAATAGATCTCGAGTTTGAGTCACTGACGGAAGTGGAAACTACTATTGATCCTATTTAAACAGAGGAAGAAAAAAAATAATTATAAAGTAAAGAGGAGGATAAACAATACTTAATAATTATAAATTAAAGATTCGGGGTCAAACAATGTAAAACTATTTTGTATAAGAAAATATGAAATTTACATTATTTTGTATAAGAGAATATAAAATTTGTATGTTTAGTATTAAAAAACACCTAAAATATTATATTAGTATATATGTAAAAGTATTCAAAATTTTCTATATTATTTTTGAAAGATGTGAAGTCACCTACAACTTTTCTAAACAATTTTAGAAGGAAAACATAACATTTGAATTTAACATTATGTAAAAAAAAGATTTTTCTAGACTATTTTGTAAAGAAAACATGTCTACAAATATTTAAATTTAATATATGTATATGTACATATATATATGCGTATGTTCTGTATAGCTTTTTAGAGATAATAATTCAACACGTGTATTTGTTTTAGGAAATGAATAACAAACTTAATATCAGTTTTGAATATTGATAAGGTGTATGAATTTTGTTTTTGAATCTTAAAATTATCCCAAATATCTTCTCCTTGTAATACGATTTTTTTTTCTTCAATTTATTGTTAAAAAAATATGTTTAAAAGGCGTGTGAAATGGAATTATTTCGTTACCATAATAAAATATGTGATAAGAATGCTCGTGTGAAATGGGATTATTTCGTTACCATAAAAAATTATGCGATAAGGACGAGTGAATTGGGGTTATTTCATGAGAATTAAATTGGTATAATTAATGATTTTAAAAGGCGTGTGAAAAGGACATAAATGCTGACTTAATAAGCTGTGTGAAATGGACATAAAAGTTACCATTTTAGAAAGTAATAAATGCAAAACTGACTTTGACCATTAATTAAGTTACTAATTTTGATAAATGTTAATTCTTATTATATAAGTATAGATTGTAAAGGTGGAGGTGAGTCAGATGTAATGAATTCTTCTTATTAATATAACGCCTCTCTTTTCTTCGCTGTTTGCCTTGTTTATTGTACTTCCTTTAATTCTCGCTTTCTCAGGTTATTGCATTACCTTTGTTTCGAGTTCTCTTGTTGTTGGTTCCCTTTTCCTTATACCTTCTCTCCAACCCTTCTTGTGAGCTGGTCGAAGTCGAGCAACGATTTGAACAGCTTCATAGCTGTGAAACGTAAGTTTATCAACTCGTCTTCTCCTCAAACCTTCTTGCGAGCTGGGCGAAGTCGAGCAACGATTTGAACAGCTTCATAGCTGTGAAACGTAAGTTTTTCAACTTGTCTTCTCCCCAACCCTTCTTGCGAGCTGGGCGAAGTCGAGCAACGATTTGAACAGCTTCATAGCTGTGAAACGTAAGTTTTTCAACTCGTCTTCTCCCCAACTCTTCTTGTGAGCTGGGCGAAGTCGAGCAACGATTTGAACACCTTCATAGCTATCTTGATATTCTTTGTGTAGATGTGAGTTAAAGTTGGTTGTACGAGATTCTTCATTTTTTTAAGTGTGACAACTGCACAATTGTGTAAATCGACTTCATAGGTGTGAGCTTTGTAATGTGCTCGAGATTTCGCTCGAGAATTGCAATCTTTATAGTGGCGTTAGTCGACTTCATAGTCGGGGGCATCATAGCCTGCTCGAGATTCTGCTCGAGATTTTTCAACTTCGTATTGTGTTAGTCGATTTCGTAGTCGAAGGCTTCGTAGCCTGCTCGAGATTCCACTCGAGAGTTACAACTTCGTAGTTGTGTAAGTCGACTTCGTAGTCGAAGGCTTCGTAGCCTGCTCGAGATTTCACTCCAGAATTTACAACTTCGTAGTTGTGTTAGTCGACTTCGTAGTCGAAGGCTTCATAGCATGCTCGAGATTCCATTCGAGAGTTTACAACTTCGTAGTTGTGTTAGTCGACTTCGTAGTCAAAGGCTTCGTAGCCTGCTCGAGATTCCGCTCGAGAGTTTACAACTTCGTAGTTGTGTTAGTCGACTTCGTAGTCGAAGGCTTCGTAGCCTGCTCGAGATTCTGCTCGAGAGTTGACAACTTCGTAGTTGTGTTAGTCAACTTCGTAGTCGAAGGCTTCGTAGCCTGCTCGAGATTCCGCTCGAGAGTTTACAACTTCATAGTTGTGTTAGTCGACTTCGTAGTCGAAGGCTTCGTAGCCTGCTCGAGATTCCGCTCGAGAGTTTACAACTTCGTCGTTCAGTTGATTTCATAATCATTGGAGAGTTAGTCGGCTTCATAGCTGTTTTGAAAAATTCAATTTTTCATGCAATCATAATAAAGTCGACACATAAACATAAGAAACATAATTGAAGCATAAACTTTGAGATTCATTTCATCATTGAATTCAATTCAAACATCGTTCAATACAAAAAGTAGTGTGAAACATTGCCTTAAGCGTAAAAGCGTTTGAGATGGATCACGTGCCAGAATCGCAGGAGTTGTCGACTTTCTCCGTCCTCGAGTTCGTATGCACCTCTCTCGAGCACCTTTGTGATGGTATAGGGTCCTTCCCAGTTAGCTTCGAGTTTACCGACATGTTTGAGAGCGTCGGCTCGCTTGAGCACGAGATCCCCAAGTTGAAAACGCCTGGTTCGGACCTTCTTTTCGAAGGCTGCTCGCATCTTTTGCTTGTATTCGATAAATCACACCCAGGCTTCCTCTCGGCCTTCTTCAATTAGGTCGAGAGCCTCTTCGATCATCTCTTCGTTTTTCTTTTCCTCGTAGAACGTCGATCTGTGGGAGTCCAGGCCGACTTCTACCGACAGTAGTGCATCCATCCTATAAACCATGTGAAACGGAGATTGTCCCGTCGAGCTCCTTGGAGTCGTCCTATAAGCCCATAGGACTTTCGTCAACTCGTCGACCCAGGCTCCCGACGCTTTCTCCAGTCTTTTCTTCAACCCTTGGAGAATAGTTCGATTGGTTACCTCGACTTGCCCGTTTGCTTGTGGGTGTGCGACCGATGCAAATCGTTGCTTAATTCCCATGTCGAGACACCATGCTTGGATCCGTTTTCCTTGGAATTGCGTCCCGTTGTCTGAGATTAACACCATTGGGATTTCAAATCGACAACAAATATTGTTGAATAAGAATTATATCATCTTTTCTTCGGTAATTTGAGCCAAGGGTTCCGCCTCGACCCACTTGCTGAAATAGTCAACTGCGACTACTAAGAACTTTCTTTGTCCCGTCCCCATCAGCAACGGGCCCACCAAGTTGATTCCCCATTGGGCAAAGGGAATTGGGGAGCTGATTGTCGTCATGTACTCGGCTGGAATATGGGTAACTTGGTCGTGTCGCTGGCATTTATCGCATTCTTGCACAAGTTTTTCTACCATCGTCCGCATTTTAGGCCAATAATACCCTGCTCGCAGTGCTTTACCCGTTAGGGCTCGAGATCCTACATGCGCTCTGCAACATCCTTCATGGATTTCTTTTAGAACATGAATTCCTTCTTCTTCGGAAACACACTACAAATGAGGCCCGACTAGCGACTTCTAATATAGGATCCCGTCGACTTCGAAATACTTGCTTAAATATCGAGCCATCTTTTCCGCTTCTTGCTTGTCTCCTGCAAGGACTCGACCTTGCAAGAGTTCGCGAATCGACTTCCTCCAATCATCCTTCTCGTCAACTTCCATGGCCTCGCTTAGAACACTGCCTTCCAGGTGCATTGTAGTGATATGATTTTCCACATTTCCATCGTTCGAGCTTGCAATCCTTGCGAGCCAGTCGGCTCGTTTGTTTTATTCTCGTGGGACTTGTGTCAATTCGAACTTCTCCAAGCCTTGTAGGAGGCTTTGAATCTCCTTGACATACTTCATCATTCTATCCTCCTTAATTTCACAATTTCCCAGCACTTGTCCGACGACGAGTTGTGAGTCAGAATGTGCTGCGATCTCTGTCGCTCCGCCACCGATTGCCAGTTGAATCCCTTTGATAAGTGCTTCGTATTCGGCTTCATTGTTTGAGGCTTTGAACCCCATTCTGATGGCAAAGTCGAGCTGCTCGCCCTCTGGGGATACGAGGACGACTCCCAGACCGGATCCCTTGGCTGCAGAAGACCCATCGACATGCATTATCCATTTCCTTTTCTCTCCTTTGGTGCCCTCCTGAATGAAGTCAGCTAAAGCCTGGGCTTTAATAGCTCGCCTAGGCTCGTACTTGATAGAATATTCGCTCATCTCAACTGCCCACTTCACGAGTCGACCTGAGACAGTAGGTCGACCCAATGTTTCTCCCAACTGGAAGTTTGTTCTCACCACTATCGTATGATTCAGAAAATATGGCCTCAGTTTTCTGGCCGTTATAACCAATGTCAGGGCGGGTTTCTTGACTTCGGGGTATCTTGTCTCTGCCCCTTGGAGTACTCGACTTGTATAGTAGATCGGCTGTTGGGAACTTCCATCCTCCTGCAGCAACACTGAACTTAAAGCAATCTCTCCTACCGAGATGTACAATATCAATTCGTCACCTGGTTCTGGTTTGGTCAGCAAGGGCAACTCGCTCAGAAACTCCTTCAATTTTTCAAAGGCCATCTGTGCCTCGTCACTCTATTTGAAACCGTCTTCTTCTTGAGTAATTTGAAAAAAGGGAAACTCCTCTCGGCCGCTCGAGCAATGAATCTGCTCAAGCCCGCAATTCTCCCCGTCAGCACTTGTACTTCTCTGATGTTTCGTGGTGGAGCCATGTCGAGTATGGCCTTCACCTTGTCTTTGTTCACTTCAATTCCTCGTTCTGTGACGACATAGCCTAGAAATCGTCCCGCCCTTACTCCAAAAGCGCATTTGGTCGGGTTCAACTTCATCCCAAATGTCTTAAGGGTTTTGAATGTTTCCCTTAAGTCGTCTGGGTGTGAAGTCGAGGACTTGCTTTTCACCAAGATATCATCAACGTATACTTTCATATTTTGACCAATCTGAGGTTTGAAGATGCATTCCATCAATCGTTGGTAAGTTGCTTCTGCATTTTTTAGGCCAAAGGGCATGACGACATAGCAATATGTCCCCTTGCTCGTCAAAAAACTCACTTCACTTTGATCCTCCGGGGCCAAGGGGATTTCGTGGTACCCTTGGGATGCGTCCATCATGCTCAGCAATTCGCAGCCAACTGTGGAGTCGACTAGCTGGTCGATTCTTGCCAAAGGATAATGATCTTTTGGGCACGCCAGGTTTAAGTCATGAAAGTCGATACACATACGCCATTTGTTCAGTGCTTTCCTCACCATTACTGTATTAGATATCCATTCGGGGAAATGGATTTCCTTGATGTGTTTGGCTTTTAGCAGCTTGTCCAACTCGACTTCAATTGCTTTGTCGATTTCAGCGCCATGGTGCCTGAGTCGCTGTTTCATAGGTTTTCTGAGGGGGTCGACATTGAGCTTGTGCTCCATAACATCCGAGTCGATTCCGGTCAACTCCTCAGGAGACAAAGCAAATATGTCCCTGAATTCCTTCAACAACCCCACCAACTGTTCTCGTAACTCGTCTTCTAATTCTCTCCCGACTTTGATGATTCGGTCCTCCCTTTCTCGAATTTGGATCTCCATCAATTCCCCATGTGGCTCGAGGTCACTCCCCCTCGGCCTCTTCTCACTCGTCATTGGCTTCTTACCCTCCTTGATCTCCGCCAGCTGGTTAGTTTTCACCGCAATTTGATAGCATGGTCTTGACAACTTCTGATCCCCTCGAGCCTCTCCCACTCGATCTCCAACGGGGAATAGCTTCATGTAGTAAGTCGACACCACTGCCTGGAAAGCATTAAGCGCTGGCCTCCCCAAAATTACATTGTAAGCCGACTCGACGTCATGAACCACGAATTGCACCATCTTCACTTTCCTGAAGTCGCCTTCCCCTGGGACCACAGCCAACATGGTTTCTCCCAGGGGTGCGACATCCGAGCCGTTGAATCCGAAGAGAGATGTATGTCGAGTTCCATCTGTAGCGCCCCGTTCGATTTATAGAATTTCTCGGATTATTCTATTTATCGAATATTATTTGTAAGGTTATTATTATTTTATTAGTCGCGATGTCGACTTAAATATAAGGTTGGAGTACTCGATCGTTTTACGTTGTTCGACGATTTCGATTCAATCGCGTGAACCGAATATAATCCGTTTGATTATGAAATTTTGCGAATTATTTATTATTATTATTATAATAATAATAATTATTATTATCATTATTATTTATCTTTATTTGTTGTTATTATTATTAATTGAATGCTAAAATATTATTAAATGCCTAATTGTCTAAATATGATTAATTGCCAAATTGTCTAAGTGTTATTATTTAATTAAACTGTGTATTTGTATTTTTACTAATATTATTATTATTTTAAAACTTAATTGAGTGTAATAAATATATATAAATATATTTTACCCGATTTAATGTTGCGTTTAATCGAGCCCGAGAGCCAATGTGAACCGGCCCATGCGCCCAGCCCAAAACCAAACCCGTGAGCCCAACCCGGTCCATCCTTAGTGTGAGAGTGTGTGTTTTGTGGAGAAAGAAAGGAGAACCCTAGCCTCTTAAATTGTACGCTCTCCTCTATGATCATTCACACATCACCCGCAAACATAACTCCCATCTGCTCTCTTTAATTTCTCTCGCCAAACGCCCGTCATCTTCTCTCGCGTCTTGCAGAGGAGAGAAATCTGTCGTCTTTCTTCTTTCCCTTCCCATCGCGCCACCATCCCTCACCCTCTCCCTTCGTCTGCAAATAATCTGATCCCTTCCGTCATCATCCTCGCGAAATCCGTCGCCGCCTGCAACTCCGGCGATTCACGCAAGGAGGCCCTTCTCTCACGAGCAACCACTGCTCGCTGCTCCTCTGCGCAACACCTTCACGGCGTGAACTCCATCGCGGGTCCCTGCTCGCACAACAGCCCTGCGAAGTTTTTCCGGCTACCAAATCCCCTCCACGCCGCGACGCCACCAACCTCCTCGCGCAGCGATTCCGGCGACTTCCACGTCGTACAGCGACCTTTAGTCGCGACCTAGCCGCTGCCCTTCTTCCCCGGCGAGCCGTCGAGCTCGTTCGTCGCCGCTAGCCACCGCAAATCGAGCCCGTCAACCCTACGTTCGTTCCGTTTTTGATCGATTCTCGAGAACGGTACAAGGCTCGACTCGTCTTGTTTAAATTTTTCGTCTCGTTTATGTTGTGTATTTGATTGTCATATGTGAAGGTCTAATTCAAGAATATATGCCTATGTGATTTTATGTGTATTTGTTAGATTATTTGTGTCGTTTATGAGATTGTGCGTTGACGAGACTTTCGATTTTGGAAAATCGAAAGAGGCCTCGTCAACTCGTGAATTTGTCGCTGTGGACTGGAACTTATGTCGTCCATAGTCTTATGGCGAAGACTTCGGACGGATTAGTCGTATAACGAGTCGGTTATGAATTGTCGATTTTGTATTGTCGCTGTTTTGGTAGATAAATTATGATAAATTTTGTGATGCTCATATTGCTACGAAATTTTGTGTGCTCGACCCTCTGCTGCAAATACATGTTGTGTAAAACTTTCAGATTTAAATAATAAGTTTAGCTATTTTAAATAATTGTTTGGGAATCTGAGCCAAATCTTGTAAAATGCATATTAAATTCAGTTGTACCTAGAAAATTATGAAATTTGAATATGTTGTCTTCCTGTGTGGTTTCTAGGTCGTGTAAAAGTTTTAGAATTTTTGGACTTTGTTTGCTATATTTAAAAATTAGTTGATGTATTCTGCAGCTTCATAATTTAATTTTAATAAATTGAATTATTGATGAAAAATTCTGAATTTTTGCTGAGATGCTTATTTTATGTGTACAAGCATGCTGTTAAAAGATGGGAATTTTTTGAGTCCATTCTGATTTGATTTTAATTTAAATTTGATAAACTGCTGAATCTCGTATGAATTTTTATAAATAGCAGCAATTAATGTTAAGGGCTTAGATTTTTATATGTTGTTTACATCATGCTGTAGTGCATTTTGTAAAATTAAAAATCCCTGAATCATTCATTAAGTTTGAGTATAAATTCATGGCTTGGTTTTGCCAATATCTTGTGAGAATTTTATAAAATAGTGTACTTGGGATTTGAAGCTGAAAATTTGTGTATTTGCTTAACTCTGGGAGGTGAAATTTATGTTAAAATTTTAGAGCTAAACTCATATGGCAACTTGGTCAACTCATTTTTGTGATTTAAACTTGTATAATCGTAAATGTGGTTTTTAGAATGAAAACTGTTAACCGACTCGTCATTTGTTTCATTAAGTGTTTGACTTGGTGAATGTTTAGGTTTGGATTATGTGAACTCTCATGTGTAATTGGTCGAGTCTAGATGCCAAGTCTAAGTGTTCCAACGTCCACAGGACTTCACGAACAACTTAATTGAATCAAGTTCGACTAAGTATGATTGTGATTTTCCGTCTAAGTCAGAATAGATGTTGATTATAGCATCTGGACTTAATGTAGGTGTTTGACGAGTTGAGCTCAGCCTAATCGTGGTTTCGTGATTATCTCCTTTTCGCTACCAGGTGGGTTATTCAAAATTTCCTATGCATTAAATTCTTTATGAAAGTCGAATGGTATGATCAATGTATGCATGTGAACCTGTAACCTTCGATGTGTGCGGTTTTGACCTTCGAACGGTTATCCCCGTCGTCGTGTGCGGTTTCGACCGTCGACAGTGCCAATGATAGGCAGTCTCCCTAGCCTAATGATAGGCAAGGTCGAGGGGAGTTGTACACCCTTCAGTATTTACTCCCATTGTTGTGTGCGGTTTCGACCTTCAATGGCTAATGATAGATGTGCACATGAGTAAAAGGTTATGATTAGGAGATGTGATATTTGAATGATTCGTGTTCATGCTGCGACCATGCTTATCTGTTTTTATTTACATTATTTATTGCATAGCGGTGAGCACTACCTTTTCCAAATGTGCTCATCCCCACCTGAAATTCACATTTCAGGTTAAGCAAGGCGGGCACGACGGCAGGATGGCGAGTGGATGGTCATATTTACATTATTTGCTTCCGCTCTATTTTGAATAAGTTAACCCGAACTGATGAACTTGGAAATGTTGGGTTATGAACATGTTATTTCATTTCAGACCGTGTCGTTGAAATTATGTCGGTTTGAACATATGATTTGGTTCTTTTCATGGAACTATGTTTGGGTATTCATATTGAATGTGTCATTTGGATATCATGTGAACTGTTGATTTTAGGGCAATGAAGTCCATGTGAAAAACCGGGTAATGTATAACCGTGAGGTTTCAAATATGAATTGAAATCAAGATAATGCCCTAATGTTATGGATTTTGAAAAATGAATTTCGAAAATGTAAACTTGATTTTTGAATAAGCCATGGATTATTTCTTAAATCAAAGTGGGGCGTTACACCATCCTTTTGAGACATTCGTAAAAGATAACATTCACCGAACTCCCTGTGTCGACAAACACCCTTTGCACCTCGTACCCCGATATCTGTGTGGTTATCATCAGGGCATCATTGTGTGGTCTCTCGACTTCCCCCACGTCCGCAGGTCCAAAGTTCATCACCGGCCCACTCTCGTCGACCTGCTACACCTCGGCTTTTGCATATCGGCCTCGAGCAAATGCCTTTCTTGCTCGATTGGAATCTCCATCTGTCGACCCTCTGAAAATCATATTAATTACTCCCCTTTTCGGTGGGAGTTCCTCCTTCTCCGGTGACCTTACCCACTTTCAAGGGCTTTTGCTTCTCTCCCTCCTTCTGCTCGACCTCTGTCGATCCTTGTATATGAATTCTTTTAGATGGCCCGCTTTTATCAACCTTTCGATCTCGTCTTTAAGGTGTCGGCAATCGTCAGTGTTGTGCCCATAATTTTCGTGAAATCGACAGCATAAGTTGCTCTTGGGCTTCACTGGTCCATCCTTTCTTGTCCGCGGCCATCTCACCACATCGTCACGGATCTCCCTTTCCATCACTTCAAGAATTCTCGTGTGAGGGGCCGACAGTAGTGTGTATTGAATCGGCCTCCATCCTCTAGATCGTCCTTCACCCCTCTAGATCGTCCTCTCTCGATCCTGTCGACTGACTTTTCTTCTCCTTCTTGCCGTCTCGACTATCAGTCTGGGATATTTTCACGCTTTGCAAGTAGTCGGCTTCTGCTTCCTCGACATTCATATACTTGGCACACCTCCCCAACACGTTATCGAAAATCCTACCAGGTCGTTTGGCCAAAGAGTTCTTACATAGCCCTGGTAGTAGTCTCCTCGTCAGTCCTCCTGATTTGATTTCCTCTGTTGCCGTCGGGCACTCGACACATGCCTTTGTAAACCTTGCCACATATTCTGGCAACGACTCACCCTTCTTCTGCTGCATGTTAATCAACGAGAGGTAGGACTTCTCTTGCACCCTTACACTTGCAAATTGATTAAGAAAACTCGAGCTGAATCCATCAAAGTCCTTAATCGACCCAGCTGGTAGTTGGTGAAACCAGTCCTGGGCCGACCCTGTCAGAGTCATCAAGAAAGCGCGACATTGCACCGGGTCACTGTAGCGGTGGAGCACCGCCATGTTCTCAAAACTCCTTAGATGACGGGACGGGTCAGTGGAGCCATCGTACCATATGTTCAACTCCCTGAAGACTTTAGGCAAGTCGACTCTCAAGATCTACTGCGAGAATGGGTGTTTCTTTGCTCCTCTGCTCTTCCTCCCCCCGACTCGAGCCTGCAAGTCGCGGACCTGGGCCAGCAATTGTTCCAACGTCTCATCCCTCGCCTGCGGATTGACAGTTCGAATGGAGGATTCCTCCTCGTCCACCCTTCTGTTCTGATGTACATTCGACTGAGCTTGTTGCTCGACACGAAGTTGTTGCTCGACCCGCGGCTGCTGCTCGACCCGCAGGTTCTGCTCGACCTGGGGATTCGGCTCGACTTGCGTCAATTGCTTCATCTGAGCGGCCACAGCTTCAACAATCATCTTTTGCATTTCGGCTCTCGTCATCGTCAGCATTTGCTCCTCGACGCGGGGTTGCGTCTGCATCTTCTCCAGCACCTCCTGGATCTGCTTTCCCTCCCGTCGAGACATCTCCGTTGGTTCCATCTCTCCAACGTCTGGGTTGGGGTTTTGACCTGTTCCTATCTGGGTCAACACTTGCATCTTTACTCCGGCTGGAGTGATGGGCGTTTCTCCACCTAGAGTCAACCTCGGTGGTGGAGGCCCTCCAAACGGTGGTATTCCCATCATCTGCATCACTGGGTGTCTAGGGGTGAAAAATGGTGGTGGCCTCTTGTCCGTCCATGCTCCCCTAAACTCTTCATTCAAGTTCCTCTGCAAACCTTCCTTCTCAGCCATCGGCAAACAGATCAGAGCTAGGTGTGAAGCTCTTACTTCCTTTAAGAACTTCCCACAGACGGCGCCAATATGATGGGTCTACTTCCAGATCTGAAGAGAACAGGTGGATATGAGCTCAGATCTGCTTGAACCGCCTCTGAATCGTTACTAGACCACGAGAATACCTGCAAAAACTCAACGCCGGAGGTGTTTCCTTTTGTAGAGCCTCCAACGCTCAAGTCAGTATGAGAGTGATAAAGGGATGCTGCGCAGCAGCTATGACGGGAGTGTGAAATGAATGAGAGTTGGGGTTTAGGGTTACCTCATCTCCTTTATATAGGAGTGAATACTTACCTGAAGTACCCAAAATGCCCAAGTCGGTGGACCTAAAAGGTCCAAAATGCCCCTGGTCTATTCGTCTCCCCTCCCTACTGAGTTATCTCAAGATTCCTTCTTATCCATTAATGGTCAAAGAGGTTCCAAGAAATATACCAAGTGTAAGGAGTCGTCGGAATGCCTCTCATCTCGAGGTACAATGAGTCAACCTCGAGTATAAACGAGCCGACCCAGGATCTCTTGGTTATTCGGAGGCTACGCCCTTGTTGGTTTTCTCAGATAGATGTCGACTTTCGGGAAGTCGACTGAACAATGTCGACTTCCAAGAGTCGACTTGTAGGGCATCTGCCACTTTTCGTTATCGACCTTGATAAGAGTCGACCTGGAGGAATCGACTTCAACGTGTCGACGGGTTCGTGTCGACATGACGAATCCGTTTAAGCCATTATCCGGTCGAGTAGGGAGCTTTTAGGGCGGTATATCTTTATATGGCTATATCAAGAACAAACTAGAACAACAAATTAACAATTCATTTAGCTCCTAGGCAATACAGTTACGAACAAGCCTAGTTCATACGAGCCTATTTTGACCGACTCCTCCCCTTTCGGTTCTAAGAGTCGATTAAAGTAGACTAGAGGGTGGTTAACCGTCTAATCAAATAGATTCATCAATTTCAAGCACGAACAAATCAAATTCGATTGAAACAATTGTAAGTTGAAGTGTCACCCTTCAACAATTATCAATACTCAAGCCTGATAGTTGAAAAACCCTAATAAAAGATTAACTCGCATAAATTGAACAATCTTGTGCCCGAAAATCGCAAACGATTCCAAAACATCAATCCCCTATCCCTAGCATACAGATTTAGCTACTCATTAGAGATTCAACAATAAAATACACATCAATCAAAGCCATCATCATCATAGATAAAATGGAAATGAAAGCTTACAATTGGATACGAATCCAATGTCGAAAAAACAACGAGTAATCCAAATCCACAAGTAGAATCTTGGAGTTTTCACTATCCAAGATCGAATCCCAATGAAAATTAAGAGAAAGTTGAGTTTCAAAAGTGAAAAAAACGAAATACAAGTGTTCAGAATGATTAACATTTGCCCTAGGTTCGATATTAAAAGCTCCTCCAATTCAGAATCTAAAAAAATCGCGTCTGCTTAAAACAGACCTTAGCACCTTAGAGTCGCTAAGGTGCCTTAGCCGTTCGAGCCAGTATCGTGTAGCGCCGGTATCCTGTGTGCCTTAGCAGCGCTAAGGCTCTGACAGCCTGTTAGACTTTGCTTCTCGGGTCCGTTTGGGTCCGTTTCAACTCAGAATTCAATTCTGCTTTTTCCTGTGTGTTCCCAACGAGCTCCTCTATTTAATTAAGCTTGCCCGACTAACTTTCACCTGAAATCCGATCCTCCCGAGGCTTCCGACCTACACACCATAAACAAAGAAAAATCAGATAAATACACGAAAAACACACGAAAGACTAAAATAGAGCGAACCACGAAATAAACTACAAAATGAACTAAAAACCAACTAAAAGACCTGATATGGGGTAAAAAGAAAAGAAAAATAATGAAGAAAAACACAACAAAAGTGGGAAAAACAACTCCCCCACACTTAAACCTTTGTTCGTCCCGAACAAAAAGACACGAAAAGAAACGAAAAGAAACGAACGAGCGTGGATAATAGTTTCAAATAAGACAAGCCTCAAATTAATCAACTTAGCTGAGGAGACTTCCAATGACCAATATAGCACACCTCAAATACAACTCGAATGCAACGCCTTGAAAAGACAAACTCTCAAGCACAGAAGTATAATACATACATGCCTCACTCAGTTTCTTGCATAAATATGAAGTGGATACGCTCAAGTTGGTCGATCATCATGAATCAACATAAGCTTGCTTATCGTCTATTCATACTCTAAATCAATCCAAAATCATGAAGTGTAAATCAAGAGGACTTTTGGGGTTGCAATAAAGGCAGTTTGCACAAGGGAAAGACAAAATGAGGATTAAGCGGCTCAAATAAACAATCAAATCCTTGAGCATATAAACTACTCGAATGCTCCACCATCTATCCAAAATCAATATGAAACCAATCATTCCCATCGAAACTCCATGCGACACTCATAAACGCTCAAGGTGAAATGCAAATTAAGTACTCGACATCTTTTTTTTTTCTTTTTTTTAAGGGAGTATGCTTTTTCCTAACAAGACTGAGACGTAAGGACGACATTCTCTAGGTTTAAACATTGCAGGTCATCCAAGTTTCCTAGAGTTGTTTCTTAATACTCATTACTCGTGAAAAATTCCACAAGTAAGCGGAGTAGAATCCTTTTAGTCCGTCCTGCGAGTTCCCATTTTTTTTTTCTTTCTTTTTTTTAGTACTCAAAATGCAACTCAACAAGTTCTCAACCTTCTTCAAACACATATTAGAAAGCTCCGTCATCATATCAAGTATACTGTCAAATCTCAATTAATTCATTCGAATCGGTTGACAAGAAATACGATTCAAGGCTCAACGGGCTACTAGTGAAAATATAAGTTCAAGGGTCAATGGAAAAGGCTAAAACGAGCTATGTCAAAGAGATGCCTCAATCATTTTCGCAAATCACAACTTCAATCGCTTCATTTCAAAACAGACTCAAAGCAAGTTCTGATCAACAAAGATTTCGACCAATATCTCTTAAAAAACAACATAAGGCTCAAACCTCGTAAAGGGTAAATAAATGTCCAACAAAACAACACATCAAGTTCATCAAAATATACTGGTCATGATCATCATCACATCTCCTCAACATCATCAACAAATCTTAAAATTCACCATAATTTATACTCAAAAACATACAGTTGACTCAAGATAGACACTCAAATAAAACAGAAAATAAAAAAAACCTAAAAAAACCTAGACCTGGTCAACCATATAGACACATAATCATGTATAAACTTCCCCACACTTAAAACTGAACAATGTCCCCATTGTCGATCATCAGTGTTATGAAAGTTGACCACATAGTCAACCAACATGCAAAAACAGAAAAAACAAAACCAAATACGAAAAATAAAGAAAAGGGAAAAGATACAGATGTACAGGGCACAGTGAGTAGACGAGTCACTGTGAATCCGGTGGTGCAGGTGGAGGGTGGAGGTAGTCAGGCCCCGAACAGCGGTGGGCCTCCATCAGCTCAAATCTCTTGCCCCATTGGGATCGGGGCAACTCTCTGGAACTCGGCTGGGGTGGTGTAGTGTGGCGGTCAGTACGGCATACTTTCTCAACACAAGCTCGATCCTGTAACGACCTCTTCGCGTAAGCTCTCTCACACGCTTCATCAACAATCTGCTCAATCGCCCGAATGGACATGCATTCTTCCACCAAATTTGCCTGTGGCTTAGTCTGGGTCTCACGAACAGAAATGGTGATGGACTCGCCTAACACTGCCATGCTCGCCGTCCCTTTTTTCACATCGATAACAGTACCAGTCGTCGCCATGAATGGTCGTCCAAGGAGAATGGAGTGCTTCTTCCCATTCTCTTCCACGTTCCCCACATCGAGCACTACGAAGTCCACGGGGACTATCAACTTTTCTACTTGTACGAGCACATCCTCCAGAACCCCTTCTGGTCGACGGTATGAGCGATCAGCCAGCTGTAGGCGCATGCCAGTGGGCTTCAAGTTTCCTAGCCCGAGACGGTGGTAAACTGCAAGTGGCATGAGGTTGATGCCTGCTCCAAGGTCAAGCAATCCCGATGTCTCTTCCCCATTCCCGAAGGCCATAGTGATCACAAAGCCTCCAGGATCCTTTTCTTTCTTCGGCAAGTCATGCTGGAAGATACTCGCCGCCTCACAGATAATCACCGCTTCACCATTCTCAAACCTCTTCTTGTTCGTGGCCACTTCCTTGAAGAATCGTGCATAAGCCGGAACTTTCTTCAACACACGGGAGGAGATAAGTCGACGTTGGCCTTGGCCAACATCGCATGAAGGTCCCGAATCATAGTGCGATCCTTCTCCTCCAACAATCGGCTTGGAAAGGGAATTTTTGGTCTGTAGGGGTTAGAGGACTTGTGTGAAGTTGGGCGGTACCGTAATTACTTGGTTTGTTGCGTTCACACTTAAAGAGTTGGTTAATTACGGTACCGCCCCTAGTGTGAACACTCTTACCGATTCAAGCAGGACGAGGTTGTTTACATACTGCGAGTGTTCACACTAGGGGCTGATAGGCAGTTTCCTCGAGGCCTCCACTCTTCACTCCTTAACCACGGCCTTCTCTTCTTGCTCGGGCATAAGCACTGTAACTGAATTCGCATACTCGGGCTGACTCGACAACTTTCCCTTGTTACATTCAGTCTCGATGGTCCCGACCCATGTGGCCAACTGTCCCACTTGCGTCTCGAGGCGTTTAATGGAAGCCTCGTTGTTCATGGTTCGTTGCTGGTTGTCGGCCAAAAACTGGAGGATCTTATGTGGCTTCTCATTTGAGTTTGACGGGCTCGGTCCGGTTTCTGGCGCTGGCAATCTTAACATTTTTCCCCTGTGTTGCTGCTGATTGGGGACAAAGTTAGGTTGAGGCAGCTGTTGGGAGTTGTTGTTTGACCAGAAGAAGCTTGGGTGGTTTCTCCACTCGGGGTTGTACGTTTTAGAGTACGGGTCATTTCCAGGCCGGTTCTGACATCCTTGCACAACATTTACCTCAGCTCCTTGCCCTCCATAATTTGGCTCGAGAGCCATAGGGCACACCTCAGAACTGTGTCCCTGTACTCCGCATGCTCCACAAGCATTTACTGCCATCGTCTGAATTGGTGGGGAACTTCTAGCATTCAGTACCCTCATTTGCTCCGTGAGCTCGGCTAGCTGCTGGGCCATGGCATTGTTGCTCGTTCCGATCTCATGCACCATCGCCCTCTTTCCTCTGATGCTCTTTTGAGATGATTTTGCACTCATCGTCTCGTAGATCACAATCATCTCTTCAGCTGTTTTGGCCCCAATATCCCCTCCGGCTGCGTTATCCACCATAAACTGCAGGTTCTGGTGGAGGAGTCGTAGAAACAATTCGCTAATAGCCCTGGAGCGAGGTTGTGATGTGGGCACTGTCGTTGGAGGTCCTTGAATCGTTCCCAGGCCTCATGAAGAGGCTCGTTTGGCAGTTGAGCAAAATAGACTATCTGGGACCGGATGTCTTGGGTCTTCTGATGGGAAGAATACTTCCCGACAAATTTCGAGTAGACCTCGGCCCAAGTTGTGAGAGAATCCGATGTGAGGGTCATGAGCCAGGCCTTGGCCCGGTCCTTCAGAGTCTCCGGGAAGCACCGCATCTTTAACTGGTCCTCGGTTAGTCCGTGTAGAGGAACGACTGGAAGACATTGTAAAAATCCCGGAGGAAGTGGAGTGGATCCTCATTTGGAAGACCATGGAAAGACGGTAGCTGGTTGTGTTAGATCATCTTAAGCTCGTAGTTCCGAGCTTCTTGTGGCAATCGGATGCATGAAGTGATTGGCCCGATCATGGGTTGGACCAAGTCTCTGAGGATGTTGCGAGGCGGTTGTTGTTCGGCCATGTCTGAGTTACTCCCCTCGGATGACTTGGGGGAAAGCTCCTTTTCTGTGTGTGATTCGAGGGTCAGCTCTTCTAGCAGCTCTCTCAAGCTCTCGTTAACTGACTTGTTGATTGGGGATAGTATACATCCACTCCTGGTACACATACACTCAAGAAACAAACAGGTTACGAGCACCAATAGTAAAGAAAAGAAAATAAAATAAGAAAAAGAAACACCAAAAACAAGAAAAACACAAAATCAAAGAGGAACACGAAAAATAAGATGAATAAGCGCACAAAATATGTCCTAAACCTTCCCCGGCAACGGCGCCATTTTGTTGTAAATACTTTTTCGGAGTAGAATCGAAAGATTCAAACACCGGGTCGTGTCTCTCGAGGAAGGTCAGTCGGATTACTTTGCACGTTTATTCAAACACAAATAAAAGAAATAAGATTCCTAAACATTCTAAATCAAAGATTGGTTTTGGTTTAATTATCAACTACTGCGAAAATTCGAATTAAGCAATAATAAAAAGAATAGCAAGTAACGAAGGACAATTAGGATTTGAGAAGCTAGGGAGTCGGGGAGATCCGTTTTGGTTTGAATTGCAATTAATGGGCAAGTGATTGTTCAGCTAAATGATTTGAATAATCGACACGTTCAAGTATTCATTCTCAATAACTTTTCGTAACAAGAGAACAAACTAGAACGACAAATTAACAATTCATTTAGCTCCTAGGCAATCCAATTACGAACAAGCCTAGTTCACACGAGCCTATTTCGACCGACTCCTCCCCTTTCGGTTCTAAGAGTCGATTAAAGTAAACTAGAGGGTGGTTAACCGTCTAAGAAAATATATTCACCAATTTCAAGCACGAACAAATCAAATTCAATTGAAACAATTGTAAGTTGAAGTGTCACCCTTCAACAATTATAGATACTCAAGCCTGATAGTTGAAAAACCCTAATAAAAGATTAACTCGCACAAATTGAACAATCTTGAGCCCAACAATAACAAACGATTCCAAAACATCAATCCCCTATCCCTAGCATACGAATTTAGCTACTCATCATAGATTCAACAATAAAATACACATCAATCAAAGCCATCATCATCATAGATAAAATGGAAAAGAAAGCTTACGATTGAATACGAATCCAATGTCGAAAAAACAACGAGTAATCCAAATCAACAAGTCGAATCTTGGAGTTTTCACTATCAAGATCGAATCCCAATGAAAATTAAGTGAAAGATGAGTTTCGAAAGTGAAAAAACGAAATACAAGTGTTTGCTTGTCCCATTTTTGTTATGATTTTCGTGCTTATTTTACCTTTCTTTTTCTCCATTTTAGGTAGTTTCTTTTATTTTTAGTTCATTTAGTGTTTGAGTATGTGTTTTCTTCTCATTTGAGTCTTTGTGAGTTTTTCGAGTATTTTTCCCGTTTTATGTTTCGTGTTTTGTTGTGTATGATGGTAGGTTGGAAGTTCGGGCAAGTATTCTTTTGAAGGAAAAATTGTTTGGAAGCATAAATAAATAGAGGAGCACGTAGGCAACACGTAGCAAAAAACGGAAGTCAATTCTGAGTTCGGACAAGCATACGAGCCCGAACAATGAATCGAAAAATTCCTTCGTCGCTGGCCATGAGGGACGTCGCGGGCAACGAGTGAGGTCGCGGGGAGCGACGGATGTCGCGGGGCGCGAAGGAACACAAAAGATTTTTCTGCTCGCTGATGTCACGGCCGCGGGGCAAGTCGCGGCCGCGAAGTTGCCTTCGTCGTGGGCCGCGAGATCATCTTCGTCGCGGGCCGCGAGACCTGGATTTTGCTGGTTTTGTGGATTTTTCCCCTCTTTTTCTCCTTAGTGGATGATAGTGGCGATTTTTGGGCATGTTTTGGGGAATTTGCATCTGAAATTTGGGGCTAAACACTATAAGAACACCCTCCATTTCCATCTATGATCATCCCACACTTTGATTCATAATTCTCTTCAAGATTTTCCTTCATTTTTCCTAAGTTTTTCTTAAGTTTGTATTTTGGTTTGTATTGAAGACATTGTTGTACTTAGATTAAGTTTGCATTTGCTCTTGTGGAATTCTCATTACACGTAAGTTATCTATTTCATTTTATCTATGTTAAAGATGGCTTGTTCTAATGTGAATGATTATGTTAAACTTATTATGAACAACTAATCTTCTAACTAGGATTAGGGGATAATCGTTTCGGTTTGTTCTTACTTATGTGTATGTCAATTGATCAATCTTTACGAGTTTTACTTATTTCACAATTGAATGCTTGATCACCATTTTAATCTAAATAATCGATTTCAAAACCGAGAGGGGCGAAATTGGTAGAACTTGGCTCGTTTAGAGTAGACATGTTCGGAAACGTATTGTCTATGTGTTAATTGTCTCGTTAATTTACTCATTGATGTTTTTCCGTATATTACGAGAGTTTGTAAAGTAAAACCCCTAAATGAGTTAGTTAATCGAGCCTTTTAACCGAGTAATTGATTGCCGTCAAATTTATGTAAAACCGAAGACAATTGTCCCCGATACCCTAGTCATTTACATCCCTTGGAATTACCTTCATAATTTTTGCTAGTTTATATCTCTTTGAATCATTTTTATAAGTTGTGATATTAAATTTCTCTAGTTAAAAATCATTAGTAAAAATAAAAACCAACAACTTGAATTAGAGTGTGTAGGATTGTTTTCGTTTTAGTTTTTGTGAACGAATAAACGTACCAAATAGTCCGGCTAACCTTCCTTGATAACACGACCCGGTGTTCGAATCTTTTGATTCTACTCCGGTAAAATAAACTACAAAAAAATTGGCGTTGTTGCCGGGGATCGTTTAGGAATTATTTCGTGCGTCTATTCACTTGTTTTCATGTTTCGCTTAATTCTTGTGATTTTCTCGTTTTTGTGTTTCTCTTTGTTTCTTGTTTTATTTTCCGAATAGTAGTAGTATTCTCGGGGCGTTTATCATTTGCTATTTTTTGTTAAAGGGTGCTCGTAACGCATTGTTGTTTTTGTATGCGTACTAGGAGTGGACGTGTACTCATTCCGAGCAACAAATCCATCAATGAGGTTTTACGAGAATTGTTCGCCAACCTTTCTCTCGAACCATCAAATTCCGACAAGCAAAGCGAGATGGCCCGACATGAAGAAGAGGAAGTAAACAATCCCCCGTGATATCTCCTCCGGAACTTTTCCCAACTGGTGATTGGACCGGTGACTTCGTGCATCCAATTGGGACCGGCGGCTCGGAATTACGAGCTCAAGACGATACACTACAACCAACTCCCATCCTTTCACGGCCTTCCCAACGAAGATCCACTCCATTTCATCCGTGAGTTCTACAACGCCCTTCAAACCTTCCCACTCCACGGACTCAATGAGGACAAACTTAAAATGAGGTGCTTCCCCGAGACACTCAAAGACCGAGCTAAGGCTTGATTCATGACACTTGCTCCCGATTCCCTCACCACTTGGGGGCAAGTGTATTCGAAGTTCATCGGGAGGTACTATTCCCATCAAAAGACTCAAGAGCTCTAATCGCAAATCGTCTCCTTCGCCCAACAGCCACACGAACAACTCCATGAGGCGTGGGAACGCTTCAAAGACCTTCAGAGACAATGCCCACACCACAACTTTCCACCCGGTTTGTTGGTGAGCAGCTTCTACGACTCCCTCCACCAAACCCTTCAGTACATGGTGGACAATGCGGCCGATGGAGACAACGGGGCAAAGACGGCCGAGGAGATGATGGAAATTTTTGAGACGATGAGTGCTAACTCGTCTCAAAAGAGCAGCCGAGGGAAGAAGATGTTTGTACTATTTTTGTTATGTTTTTCGTTATTGTTTTGTAATTCTTTTTCCCCTGTTTTAAGTCTTTTTGTTAGTTTTTAGTTAGTTTTGTGTTTTATTATGTATTTTGTTCCATTTTGGTTTTCTTTGTGTTTTTCGTGTGTTTTTCCGGTTTTTCTTCGTTTTTGGTGTGCAGGTCGAAAGTCTCGTGAGGAGTCGACTATAGACCGGGCAATCATGGTGGACTAATTGGCTACACATAGGAAAAACCGGAATTTGATTTCGAGTTCGGATGAATCCGGACGGAACCAAAATGCGAAGCCGCGCAAGTTACCGACCCTTTTAAAAGTTGGAAATTCCACAAAATTTGTATCCTGGGAAAAAGTGTGGTTTTAAATCATCATTGGATAGAGGGGTTTGTTAGCTACGCGTAGGAAAAAACAGAACTCAATTCCGAGTTCGGACGAGCCAAAACGAGCCAAAAACGTAAAGTCGCGCAGTGCAGTCGCGAGAAGGCCGCGAGTTGGCAACGATTTTTCTTACTTTTCTTCATTTTTCTTCTTTTTTCTCCTTGGTAGATGATGGTTGTTGATGATAGTGTTGACAATGGTTGATAGTGTTGATATTGGTATGCTACTTATCATCTATAAATACCCACTTCATTCATCATCCAAACCATCTCCTAAAAATCCAAATTAATCACAATCTAAATTTATCACAATCCTTTAATCCTTCCATTACTTAGTGTGTTTCTAGATAGTTCTTGTGTTGAATTTTGGAGGTGTTCTCCAAGGCTTGTACTTGTTCCGGTTTGGCGTGTATTTATTCTCAGTTTGGCGTTTGTATCAACTTTATTCATCAAATTGGATTACATGTAAGTTTTCTTTCTTGTAATTATAATTTACAATTAATCTTATGTTGAGTTTAGTTTTTATATGAATAGCTAAATCATTAGCTAGGGGTAGGGAATAATTATTCCGGTTTAAGCTCGTTTATACGCATGTTGATAATTCCATCTTGACGAGTTGTTTTAATCATGAATTAATAAATTAAACTTGGTAAATCTTTATAACCTAAGAGTGACACTTGGGTTAATGATATAATCAAAGAGTGACACTTTGATTTGTGCTTGATATTGATTTATTAAGTTAAAGTTTGTTAATTTTGTGAATTACAATTTGTAGAACTGAGAGGGGAGGAGTTGTAAAAAAATAATCTATTTCATAACCGAAAGGGGAGAAATTGATAGAACTTGGCTCGTTTAGAATAGACATGTTCGGAGACGTATTGTCTATGTGTTAATTGTTTCGTTAATTTGCTCGTTTATGTTTTTCCATATATTACGAGAGTTAGTATGGTTGAACTGCTAAATGAGTTAGTTAGTTGAACTACTTAACCGAGTTATTGATTGTCGTTGAATGAGTGTAAAACGGAAGTGATTTATTCCCGATTCCCTAGCTTCTTTATTATTGTCTTGTTTATATTTTTAGGTAGATTATTATTGTTATTTCTTAGTTGATATTTTAGTTAATTATTATTCAATCCATTTTGATTAGAGTGTTTAGGATTTATTTTCATTATTTTCCGTAATCGACGTATAAGTTAATCGACATCAATATTAAATTCCGAACAGTCTTCCTCGAGAGATCGACCCGGGAAACAAATCATTTGATTCGGTGCTCGGTAAAAAGAAAATAATTTGTACACAACAAATTTGGCGCCGCTGCCGGGGAAAACGAGTAGGACGCAAAGTTTATTAACTAGTTGTCGATTGTTTCCGTATTTCTATTGTTCTTGTGAATTTTATTAATTTCAGTGTTTCTTTTGATTTTTTTTAAATTAAAAAAAAAATTAAAATAAAAAAAAATCTTTTTCATTATATTCGTTTGAAAGTTTTTACGAGTAAAACGACTTTTTCGTTTGAAAGTTTTAACGAGTAAAACAACTTTATCGTTCGAAAGTTTTTATGAGTAAAACGATTTTTTCGTTTGAAAGTAGTTACGAGTAAAACAATTGTATCGTTCGAAAGTTTTTACGAGTAAAACGACTTTTTCGTTTGAAAGTATTTACGAGTAAAACAATTTTATTGTTTGAATGTTTTTACGAGTAAAACGATAGTAAAAAAAAAAAAAAAAAAAAAAATCTTTCTTTTTCGTGGCTACGTGTGGGTGTTTTGTTTTGTTGTGTAGGTATTATGAATTTCAATCGTGCTTTCCCATATCCGCACAACCAATCATGGGAGAACGAGCCGAGTTATCACACCGGGTACCACAACCAGTCATATTCATATTCTTCCGAGCAGTATTGGGATCCATACATAGTCGAGCAAACTTATGAGTCCCAGCAGTTCAATAAGAAGCTCGACTGTATCTATGAAATTGCAACATCTCGGTTAGCTCAGGAAGAGGAGACCGCAACTCGGTGTGCACCTCTGAACCAATCACCTCCATACCACGATTCTTGGGACTATGATCAAACTTGGACATACTCCTACGAGCAGCAGTGGGATTCTTGGCCTATCGAGCAGTCACACGAGTCCCTCGAGGATTCCTCAGAATACAATGCAAAGCTCGACCAGGTTCTCGCTCTTTTAGCCTCCCAAGCGGCCCAAATGAGCAATATTGAGTCCCGAATCGAGAACCTAGTGGAGCGCGTGCAAGTCCTGGAGGATCGAGTTACCAATGTCTCTCCCCAAGTCGAATATACCCACTTTATGCTTGATACTCAAGCCCGTATGATGAAGCAAATGTGTGAGGCAGAAGAAGAAGAAGATGATGAGCTCCACCAAAACGTTGATATCTCAGAGGAGGAAATCCATGGGTTTGATTCTCAAGTCACCCTTCCCTCCTCCAAGTTGGAGTATTCGTCTCCGAAGCCGTTGCACTGTGATACAAAGTGGGTAGGATCTAGTTCGATTTGCTCCACAGATAAGCTTATACTTCCGGAGGTTGACGACATAGCTCGAGTGAGAAAATCTTTGTGTTTAGAGTTGGGGATTGCTCGTACCCGTGCCTGTTTCATTCAGAACATAGCCACACAGATCCACTATACGTGCCGTCTTGCCACATTGCCCATTCTGCCGCTTCTCGAGAATACGAAGGCGTGGCACGACCGTCACTTTTTCTTGGACCCCGACTGAGTTGTACAGGTTTCGTCAAGCTAATGACGTTAAACAAGCGCTTCTTGGGAGGCAACCCAAGTGATTTACTGCTTTCTTGTGTGTTTCGTTGATTTTTATTTTATTTTTTTTATAATGGGAGTTTTGGAGTTTTGTGATTTTCTTGCCAGGAGCGAGCTTGCAGGTTACGGCATAGACTGAGCTGAACGCCCAGGTTAAGCATGCGCGAATATTTCATATGGGAAGACTTACTCGACTTGATACATTTTCGGTTTGCACACACTTTTCTTTTATTTATTTATTTTTCTCTTATTTGTGTTCTTGTGTGTTTGATTTTTTAGTTTATGTTTGTCGCATGAGTGCTTGTGTGATTGTGTGTTCTTTCCTACGTTTTTTGGTCAAGCAATGAGGACATTGCTTTGTTTTAAGTGTGGGGGAGTAATCTCATAATTATGCATGCTTAGGCGTCATTTTAGGTGTGTGTTTGTGTCGATTTCCCCGTATGAAGCTTAATGTTTGTTTGAAGTCAAAATGACTAAGTGATTAGTTTGGATTGTCGTTTGGTTTCATTGATAATTCTCATGCTCGATGTACTTGATGAATTTGACGGTTCCCTTAAAATTAAATGAAGATTTGTTGACATTGGAAACCACAATTGTGTTCGAAAAAATTGTTTTGTCCCTTGGTTATTCTCGATTGGTGATCTTGAAACAATCTTGTCTTATGTTTGATTATTGTTAACGTGTTATGCTATACACTTGTGTTACGTCTTGATTGAATTATGATGTTCATGTTATTATATTCATGATGTATCCTTGTGTTACCATCCCTTTAAAAAAAAAAATAAAAAAAAAATAATAAAAAAAAAAATGTGAATAAGATGTGAGTTCGCAAGGAAGTACGAATTAGGCTCCTATTGTTTCGGTCCATTTTATGGAATGAGATAATGAGCCCGGGAAATCGGTCTAGAAAACTCGAGGAAAACCCTCGAGGCTAAACCTAGATAATAATCATTCGGAAACCTTGTTTGGAAAAATGTAGCTCACGAAAAAAAACAAAAAAAATGAGCTCGTAAGAGTTGAAAGGATTAGACTCCGCTTGATCTGAATAATCTCACTCGAGATAGATATGGTCAATGAGTATGGGAAACCGGCCTAGGACACTCGGGGACAAACTCTGAGGGTAAACCTAGGTAATTATTGTCCTAACGACTCTCATTTGGAAAAAACGACTCATTAAATAGAAATAATAATAAAAAAAAAAAGGAATTGGACTTTTGGGTTGGTTCTTATTGTTTCCTACATATTGAGTAAACCATTTATAGCTTTTTGCACGTGTATTTGTAAAAAGGAAGTTTGAATTAAGTAAATCATTTGTAGAATAACTTGGGACGAGTTTTTGTTTCGTTTGAACTCATTTTGTGGGGACCGTGTTTTCAAATTTGAGTTGAGTTTTATGGATAACCGGAGGAAGACGAGAGTTTCATTTTGCATGATTATTAACTTTGGACTTTTCGATCTTTCTTCTCGAATTGCTTGTTGTTTTGTTTGCTTGAGGACAAGCAAAGAGTTAAGTGTGGGGGAGTTGTTTGTACTATTTTTGTTATGTTTTTCGTTATTGTTTTGTAATTCTTTTTCCCCTGTTTTAAGTCTTTTTGTTAGTTTTTAGTTAGTTTTGTGTTTTATGTATTTTGTTCCATTTTGGTTTTCTTTGTGTTTTTCGTGTGTTTTTCCGGTTTTTCTTCGTTTTTGGTGTGCAGGTCGAAAGTCTCGTGAGGAGTCGACTATAGACCGGGCAATCATGGTGTACTTATTGGCTACACATAGGAAAAACCGGAATTTGATTTCGAGTTCGGATGAATCCGGACGGAACCAAAATGCGAAGCCGCGCAAGTTACCGACCCTTTTAAAAGTTGGAAATTCCACAAAATTTGTATCCTGGGCAAAACTGTGGTTTTAAAGCATCATTGGATAGAGGGGTTTGTTAGCTACGCGTAGGAAAAAACGGAACTCAATTCCGAGTTCGGACGAGCCAAAACGAGCCAAAAACGTAAAGTCGCGCAGTGCAGTCGCGAGAAGGCCGCGAGTTGGCAACGATTTTTCTCACTTTTCTTCATTTTTCTTCTTTTTTCTCCTTGGTAGATGATGGTTGTTGATGATAGTGTTGACAATGGTTGATAGTGTTGATATTGGTATGCTACTTATCATCTATAAATACCCACTTCATTCATCATCCAAACCATCTCCTAAAAATCCAAATTAATCACAATCTAAATTTATCACAACCCTTTAATCCTTCCATTACTTAGTGTGTTTCTAGATAGTTCTTGTGTTGAATTTTGGAGGTGTTCTCCAAGGCTTGTACTTGTTCCGGTTTGGCGTGTATTTATTCTCAGTTTGGCGTTTGTATCAACTTTATTCATCAAATTGGATTACATGTAAGTTTTCTTTCTTGTAATTATAATTTACAATTAATCTTATGTTGAGTTTATTTTTTATATGAATAGCTAAATCATTAGCTAGGGGTAGGGAATAATTATTCCGGTTTAAGCTCGTTTATACGCATGTTGATAATTCCATCTTGACGAGTTGTTTTAATCATGAATTAATAAATTAAACTTGGTAAATCTTTATAACCTAAGAGTGACACTTAGGTTAATGATATAATCAAAGAGTGACACTTTGATTTGTGCTTGATATTGATTTATTAAGTTAAAGTTTGTTAATTTTGTGAATTACAATTTGTAGAACCGAGAGGGGAGGAGTTGTAAAAAAATAATCTATTTCATAACCGAAAGGGGAGAAATTGATAGAACTTGGCACATTTAGAATAGACATGTTCGGAGACGTATTGTCTATGTGTTAATTGTTTCGTTAATTTGCTCGTTTATGTTTTTCCATATATTACGAGAGTTAGTATGGTTGAACTGCTAAATGAGTTAGTTAGTTGAACTACTTAACCGAGTTATTGATTGTCGTTGAATGAGTGTAAAACGGAAGTGATTTATTCCCGATTCCTTGGCTTCTTTATTATTGTCTTGTTTATATTTTTAGGTAGATTATTATTGTTATTTCTTAGTTGATATTTTAGTTAATTATTATTCAATCCATTTTGATTAGAGTGTTTAGGATTTATTTTCATTATTTTCCTTAATCGACGTATAAGTTAATCGACATCAATATTAAATTCCGAACAGTCTTCCTCGAGAGATCGACCCGGGAAACAAATCATTTGATTCGGTGCTCGGTAAAAAGAAAATAATTTGTACACAACAGAAGACGATGGTGAACGAAGTGGCCCTCGGAAAAGACATGATAGCTCACCAAATAGCCGAGCTCACAGAGCAAATGAGGCTTCTCAACGCGAGAAGCGTCCAGCCGGCACAAACTATGGCGGTGGAAGCTTGCGGAACGTGTGGAGTCCACGGGCACCGATCCGAGGTGTGCCCGTCGGCCTTCGACCAAGACTTCGGGGAGCAATATGCGGATGCCAACACCTTCCAAGGGTACCAAAACCGACCGGCTAACGACCCTTACTCGAACAACTACAATCCTGGGTGGAGAAATCATCCCAACTTCTCGTGGTCCAACAACAACAACACTCAACAACCCTGACCGAACTACATACAACAACAAAGCCGTCCCAACTTCATTCCACAACAACACATGCGACCAAACTACCCTCAACAACAACAACCGCAAAGAGGCCCGATCGGAGAAATGCAAAACCAAGGGGCCGGTTCTAGCTCGCTCACCCAAGATGACAAACTAGACAAGATCCTCCAATTTATGACGAACCAAGAGTCGACCGTAAAGCGTTTGGAGACGCAAATTGGCCAACTCGCCACGAGAGTTGGAAACTTGGAGGCCGAATCTGACAAAGGGAAGCTCCCTAGCCAACCTGAGCAAGCTAAGGCGATCACCGTATTGCGGAGCGGGAAAGTGGTCGACAACCACGTCGAAGTGCCCGAGTTGGAGCACCTTACACCGACCGACCAACCCAAGGGTGCGGAAAATGATATCGAAAAGAGCACACAGACCGACACGAGAAAATCAGTGGAGGGTTCGAATCTACACGAATCCTCAAATCCATTCAAACCAGGTTCATTCAAACCAAACATTCCTTTCCCAGGCCGACTTCGGGATGATAGACAAGAGAAGCAATTCCGGGACCTTTACAACATGCTTTCGAAGGTTAATGTGAACTTGCCGCTTCTTCATGTTATCAAGAATATGCCATCTTACGTGAAGTTTTTCAAGGACTTGGTGACGAAAAAGAGGAAATTCGAAGACGGGGAAAAAGTCTTGGTGTACGAGGCCGCGAGTGCGATGCACCAAGATCTACCGAAGAAGGAACGTGATCCCGGGGGCTTCGTAATCAAAATAGCCCTCGGGAATGGGAAAGAAGCTTCGAGGATGCTTGACCTCGGAGCCGGAATCAACCTTATGCCATGCTCAATCTTTCAGCGGCTCGGTCTCGGGGACTTGAGACCAACTCGTATGTGCCTCCAACTTGCCGACCGGTCTATTCCATATCCCAAGGGGGTGGTGGAAGATGTGCTTGTACATGTGGGGGAGCTTATTGTTCCCGTAGACTTTGTCATTCTAGATGTGGGAGATGTGCACGAGAACGGGAAGGACAACACCATCCTTCTCAGGCGACCATTCATGGCCACCACCAACACTCTCATCGACGTGAAGAACGGAACCCTCAAGATGAAGGTTTTGAGCGAGTCTGTGTCTATCTCCGTCCGGGAAGCCACATCCTCATCTTCGGTGGATTTTGTTGAGGAGTGCACATTTGTTGATGTGACCGACCATTTTATTGAAGCAGTGGCCATACAGGAGTTTGAAGAAAGGAACTTACCCGACCTCGATGATGACAACGAGCCGACCATTGACCTATGTGAAACCAACCAGCCCACCCCACGAACCATTCCCACATTCGAGCTCAAAGAACTGCCCGTCACCTCAAGTACGTGTTCCTCGATGACAAGGAGCAAAAGCCGGTGATCATTTCCTCCGAACTCACCCGGGAGGAAGAGAGCAAGTTACTTGAAGTGCTTCGGAAGAACCATAAAGCCATTGGAGCCTTGGAGACCTCAAAGGCATAAGTCCCTCCACATGTATGCATCGTATCGTCTTAGAAGAAGGTGCCAAACCCTTTCGAGATAGCCAACGGCAGCTTAACCGGAACATGATGGAGGTTGTGAAGACAGAGGTCCTCAAGCTCTACTCGGAGGGGCTTATTTTTCCAGTTGCCGATAGTGAGTGGGTTAGTCCCATTCATGTGGTGCCGAATAAAGGGGGCATCACCGTTATCGTGAACGAGAAGAAGGAGATGGTCCCTACCCGCATCACTACTGTGTGGAGGATGTGTATCGACTACCGGCGACTCAATGCCGTGACAAAGAAGGACCATTTCCCGCTGCCATTCATCGATCAAATTCTCGACCGTCTCTCCGGCCACCAATTCTATTGCTTCCTAGATGGACTTTTCGGTTACTACCAGCTAGCCATAGCACCCGAGGACCAACCGAAGACCACCTTCACATGCCCATTCGGCACATTTGCTTTCAGGCGGATGCTCTTTGGCTTATGCAATGCACCAGGAACTTTTCAGAGGTGCATGTTCTCCATCTTTTCCGGCATGCTCGAGGATTGCCTTCAGGTATTTATGGATGACTTTTCTATCTTTGGTGATTCATTTTCTCACTGTCTCCATAACGTATCTCATATCCTTGAACGTTTCATTGAATCAAATTTAACTTTGAGCTGAGACAAGAGTCACTTTATGGTTAAGAGTGGAATTGTACTAGGCCATTTGGTGTCTAGTAGGGGGATTGAAGTTGATAAAGCAAAAGTTGATGTTATTGAAAAACTTCCCCCTCCGGTGAATGTGAAAGGCGTTAGGAGTTTTTTTGGGCATGCTGGTTTCTATAGGAGATTTATAAAAGATTTTTCAAAAATTAGCCAGCCGTTGTGTCACTTGCTTAGTCAAGATGTGCCTTTTAATTTTGATAATGCTTGTTTGAGTGCTTTCAATGACTTGAAAAATAAGCTTGTGACTGCTCCTATTGTGATTGCTCCTGACTGGTCTTTGTCTTTTGAGATTATGTGTGATGCATCAAATCTTGCCGTGGGAGCCGTTTTGGGTCAACGAGTCAATAAATTACTTCGAGTGATTAATTATGCTAGTTTGACCCTTAATGGAGCCCAACTAAATTATACGACCACCGAAAAAGAACTTCTAGCTGTGTTTTTCTCTCTTGAACAATTTAGATCCTACATTTTAGGGTCTAAAGTGATAATACATTCAGACCATGCAACCTTAAAGTATCTTTTGAATAAAACTCAATCAAAGCCGAGGCTTATTCGGTGGATTTTATTGTTGCAAGAGTTTGATGTTGATATTCGGGATAGAAAGGGTCCGAAAATGTTGTAGCTGATCACTTGTCCCGCATTATACCGGCTGATCATTCTCATTCCTTGCTTGAGCAAAATGTTATTAATGATGATTTTCCATACGAGCATGCGAATGAAGTGACTTCTAACCCTTGGTATGCGGATATTGTGAATTATTTGTCTTGTGGTATTGTGTAGCCTAACCTCTCTCCCCAAGAGAAGAAACGTTTTGTTTTAAATTGCAGGAGCTACTTCTGGGACGAGCCCTTTCTGTTTAAGATCGGAAAAGATGAATTACTTAGGAGATGTGTGCCCGATGACGAGCAACTGGGAGTCCTGACCTTCTGCCATGAGCTTCAGTTTGGGGGACATTTTAGTGGTCGAAAGACCGCTTTCAAAGTTCTCCAGTCAGGTCTATTCTGGCCGACTTTGTTTAAAGACGCTCATGTTTTTTGCAAATCTTGTGACCGATGCCAACGAATTGGGAACATTGGTTCCAAAAATGAGATGCCCCTTGTGAACAACCTTCAGGTTGAAATCTTTGATGTTTGGGGCATTGATTTTATGGGACCATTTTTCAAATCTTGTGGTTTTGAATATATATTACTTGCTATAGATTACGTGTCCAAATGGGTTGAGGCGATTCCCACAAGGACATGTGATGCTAATGTGGTCATCAAGTTTTTGCGACGACATATTCTAAGCAGGTTCGGATCGCGGGCTATTGTGAGTGATGGTGGGAGGAATTTTTGCAACCGTATTTTCGAGAAGCTGATGAAGCAGTATGGCATTTCACACAAGGTGGCTACCCCATACCATCCACAGACGTCGGGTCAGGCTGAGACGAGCAACCGACAAATCAAGACTATTTTGGAGAAAACAGTGAACTCGTCCCGGAAGGATTGGTCAAGTCGACTTGACGATGCGTTATGGGCCCAAAAGACAGCGTACAAAGGAGTTTTGGGGATGAGCCCGTTCCGGCTCGTCTACGAAAAAGCGTGCCACCTCCCGGTTGAGATCGAGCACAAAGCGTTTTGGGCAATAAAGAAGATGAACTTTGATCTTGATACCGCCGGAAGAGAGTGAATTTTGCAGCTCTCGGAACTCGAAGAATTGAAGAACGAGGGGACAAGGTCAAATGACTCCATGACACTCGAATTGTCCGGAAGGAGCTGGTACCGGGCATGCAAGTGCTCCTCTTTAATTCCCGACTTTGTCTATTTCCGGGAAAACTTAAGTCTCGGTGGAGTGGCCCGTTTCTTGTTGATGAAGTATTGTCTTTCGTGGCTGTCCAACTTCGGAACCCATCTAACGGTGAATTATTTGTCGTGAACGGACAAAGGATCAAGCCGTATTTTGGAGGAGAAATCGTTACGAAGCACGTCGAGACCGTCAATCTCGGCGACCCACAGTAAACTTGATCGCGCGAGTGCCGAGCTCACGGCAATAAAATCGAGCACCTTTGTATATATTTTATTTTTATATCCATAAAAAAAAAAAATTGAAAAATGTTCGTCGCGGGCCGACGAGAGTCGTCGCGCGTCGCGAAACAGGTCGCGAGGATCCATCGATTTTTCTGCCCTTTGAAGTCGCGGCCGCGAAGAAGGTCGCAGCCACGGAGGTTTTGTTCTCCGCGGGCAGCGAGATTGGTCGCGTGCCGCGACTTCGCAAAATTTTCTGGTCTTTTATGTCGCGGCCGCAAACCTCCCGATTAAAGCAGCAATTGAGGAAGGAACATTGTCATTTTTTCTGACCTTCTTTCTTCTCTTAACCACCGGTGATTTTTGTTCCTCCCAACGGACCTCATACATCTAAATTCACTTCAACTCCTTGCCAAATTTCAAAGAATCCATCATCCACGCCTCCTCACCGGACCTATACGCGCCTTTCCACCACAATTGGGGCTCAAACTCGGGAAACCCTCGGTCATCTCCTCCGACAAGAGCACTTACCGGCGTCAAATTATCTGGCCATCTTCGCCGTTGTGATCTCATACACCGAGCAGCAACACCGACCACGTCCTACCACCTCATCTCATATGAGTTTCGAGTCCATTACTTCGCAAAACCTAGTCGACGACCCTCTTACGGTAACCGCACTTCTAGTTATCACTTCAAAAAAATTACATGGTATAGTTGTTGCTTCCTACATTGCTGCGATTGGGTTGAGATATTTTGGGAGACACCATTGTTTTCTACCTCTAAGCTCTATCATCAAAATTACCGCCCCCAAGGTGTTTGATAAATTGCCCAAACGATTGTGCCATGGGTAAGAAGTCGGGACGTCAATCGAATGCCGATCAAGCCAGACCCTCCAATCCCGGGAAACGAAAATTGGCCCAATCCTCGGGCCAAGGGAACCACGACGCCCCTCAAGGAAGTGACCGGGTAGACCTTCGGCAACAATATGGTGCCTCTTTCCCAATTTACTCGAGGAAAGAGGGCGAAATATTTTCCCGTCTTTCACAAAAGGAGTTAGTAAGGCCGAAGGCAATTGATTGGGACTTGTTGAGGAGCTTGGGAATCATTGCCGACGTTAAGAAGTACCTAGGGGTGCTTAATCTCCTCAACTACGCCCAGATCGAGGAAAAGTCGTATCGGAGCCTTATGCTCGAGTTTTTTAGCTCGTTTGTACTCGCTGATGGTAACGAGTACTTCACTTGCCGGATGTGGGGGAAAGATGTGAAAAAAGTGGATAACGATGTGATAAAGAAAGTCTTCGGGTTCAACCTAGTAGGCAAACGAAGCAAACCGGCGGGCTTCAACGCCAAGAATAGTTGGACATAACTTTCTTTACTTACTACGTGGGACTCCCGTGGCCCTCCGAACGGGCTCATTAAAGACTTAGCCACAGCTATTGTGCACAGGTTCATCGCATATAATATCACAAGGAAAAAGGAGGAAAATAAGGTGAGTGAAACCGAGCTTTACCTTTTATAGGCGATGCGTGCGGGAGTAAAGGTGTGCTCGATGACCTTTTTGCAAAACTCCTTGCAAGAGGTGGCACTCGGTAAACGTGGCATTCCGGCTCTTGGGCATGTTGTGACGCCATTGGTCAAACACTTCGGAATCCCTGATCAACCTGTCTTTATCGACGCGACATGGTCATTGGAAGGCGAGCCAATGCGGTGTATTAATGAACATGAGCTCCGGAACGCCGACCTCATTCAAAATCGAACCACCCCATGGGAGTACACAAAGCGCAAGCCCTACGATACTTATTTCAAGAAGCTCAATGAAGGTGAGGCACCTACCACTGATCAGGCCGGGACATCTCGACAACCGGTTGACGATAACGAGCACGACCCAATGAATACGGATGAAGACCATTTTTTCCTACCACCACCCGATCCGGAACCAGCTGAGCACCATCAAACCGAGATCCCAGCACAACAACCGCTGGAATTGTGGGCGACTTACCAAAACCAATGGACCTCATTCCAAACCCAATACATCGCCGACATCTGAGCCATTCATACCCGCTTTGATGCCCAGGACAATAGGTGGGCTAACCTCGAGAGCCGACAGACCACTCAGTGGGCCAATTGGGAGACACAGCAGACATCCCAGTGGACTCATTGGGAAACACAGCAGACGAACAAGTGGAATACCTGGGAGAGCCAGCAGCAGACCCAGTGGATTGACATGGGTTCCCGTTTCGACGGCTTCACTGACGGTCTCCAGTCCATTCGCGAACGCCAGGATCGGCAAGACGCTCGCATGGACCGTTGGGACCAGCGATTCACTCAGTGGGACACCTATTGGGGTTTGGGATCGAGCAACCCCTACCCTCCACAACCGCCACCATCGGATGCACAGTGATTTCTCACTGTGCCTTGTACGTTCTTCTTTCCATTCTCTTTACTTTTGTACAGTTTGTTTTATTTTCGAGTCGATTGATTGCGTGGTTTAACCTTTTTGCACTGCGGATAGACAATGGGGACATTGTCTAATTCTAAGTGTGGGGGAGGGGGGGGTTGCGTGTTTACGTGGCTATGAGGTTAATCAGGTTTAGTTTTTAGAATTGTTCTTGTTTATTTTCTTTTTAGGATTATGTGTTGTGTCTTTTTGAGTTTAGATTGTGGTGAATTGTGGGAGTAGTCAATAACGGTTAATTGTGTAATATCCCGCTCTTTTGTTAATAAAAGTAATATTCTTAGTTCCGAGTTTGAAATACTTTTACTTTTATTAATATTGCTCGTTTTAAACTTCCGAGCCAAGCTAGTAAGTCATTCAGTTATAAGTTCAACTTTAAGTCGGGAATCGATTCGGTTTTAAGTTTATTCAGTAACCGAGTAAATTCCGGTGATTAATTCCAAACCGTTTATTTTTATAAATGGAGATTAATAGTCGGGATTAATTATTTTAAGTCGACGAGATAATCGAAGTCGAGAATAGTTCGATAAATCGTCGAGATTGGGTCGTAAGGAAAAAATCGAACAAGTTCGGTTCGATTAATGTCGATTTCTTTTGCAAACACTAGCCGAGTTTATATATCACTTCCTTAGAATTTTCTTAAGTTATTAATATCATTATTTTGAGTTTAAAGTATGATTAAGATGTAAGTCAAACTTGGTCCAAGAAGTTCATTCACAAAGTAGGTGCCGTGTAGGGTTGCTCTCGCGCCAGCTCTTGTCTTCCCCGCGCCACCGTTCATTATTGTGCATAAGTGAGGTTAGTCCCAATATTAATGACCTATCTTAAGGTTAGTATGGTCAAATTTCTTAGAATACCAAGAATTCTTGGAATTTTTATGAGAAATACACCTAAAACCATGACTAAGTCAACATAAGGACACTTGTTTTTACCTTAAATTTTCTTAGACCATTACTCATCTCCCACCTCGTAACCACGGCTATATGAGCTAAAAATCAGATGAAAATGAAGTCTTTTACTTCAAAGACGCAGCAAATACTTAGAAATTAGGAACAAAATCGAAAAATAGCAACCGAGTTCGTGAACGTACGAAATTGTCAAGAGAAGAAGCCCTAGCACCATCTTCTTTGATCTTTTGCTTAGTGATTTGAAGAGGTAAGAACCCAAATATTAGCTTGTTATATAGCTGAGTTATAGAGATTTAATATGTGCTAGGATAAGCTAAAAGTTCAAGTTTTCCAGTGAGCATAAATTTATAATAAGTATAAGGGCTCTTCATTCATGTACATGAAGCATAGGTCCTGTTTGAGTTCAATTCTGTGCATGCTATGATCAAACTAGTAAGTAAGTTTAACATATGTAATTCTGGTACTTGTGCTGAGTATTTTCATGAAAGAATCATGTTATTTGAATAAGTATAGCTCGAGTTACAAGTATTTGAAGTTTAATGTGGAAAGTGATTTCTTTCAGCTGCCACTTAAAATGCGAATATCTCAGTCCATAGACATTCTATTAACATGAAATTTTTATGACATATTAACATATGAGTTAAGAGTATGACTGTTCAATTTCAGCTCAAAATGATGAGAAATGAACAAGATAAAAATGTTAGACTACCAGCATGTCAAGTTGATATTAGTTGCAATAGAACTCAGTCTACACTCATTCTTTTGATGTGAAACTTTTATGAATATTTCTTGTATGAGTGATGATCAAGATGACCAATTTTCAGCTTGATATGATAAGTATGGGATTTTATAAAATTCTTTGAGTTATGTGTATAATTAGCATGATTATATGTTAAGTTTAGCACTTGAGTTGAACGAGCAAATGAAGTGCTATTGAGCTAAAATTTGAACAAGTATTTGAGTATGTTAACTATTTAACTACCAAGTTACAGAATTTTTAGAATTGTTTATGATTTTTCAAAAATCATGAAGTTTAAAGGCTCGGTTTTATTCAAATTAAGTGATTTATGTGCTAAGTTGGTGCATAGTTGAAATTTACAAGTGTATATTGTTCAAGTTAGACCGGTTCAGCTAATCCGATCCAATTAGCGAGTGAACCGGCCGGTTCGGCCGGTGGTTTGAGTCATTTTTGGGTTCGTGTGTTCGGTCCGAGTCGTATTTCAAATGTTTAGTAATTGTCGAGCCAAAATCAGTTCAGTTCAAGTTATATCAGTTAAATCCGGACTTATTATAATTTTATATCGAACCCTTAGAACGTTCCAATTAATCAGGATAAGTTAGGAATTAAAGTCAAGCATTTTAACATTTTATTGAGTATTCTGAGCATAGTACTTAGTATATTAATTGCTTATATTTTTATACAGTTAGACGAGACAGTTTTCAAGTTCAGCACTGCCATTTTCATTTTCAAAAGTACAGGTAGGAGCCCAGACTGGGTATTACATTGACTATAATATCTGATATCACGTCCAAGGTATGTATATATATTAAGTTTATCCGCTTAGGGTGGTGGCCGCTAGTTGCCATGAGTTTTTCCCCTAAGTTCTGGTGGTGGCCGCTAGTTGCCTTAATATTCTACTAGAGTGTGCACATGGTTACCGGCCGAGTTTTCAGATTGTCGGGAGATTGAGTTACAATACAATTTCAGTTTCAGTTTATATATACTGGCGATCATGATATTGTTATTATTATTGCTGTTTACTTTAGTATGGGTTTCTGCGGAGCATTTTGCACTTTCGTGCTCACGCCCCATTATTATGTTTTTTTTTTTCAGATGTTCGGGTCGGGCCTCCGGCGTGAGTTGAGCTGCTGTGGTGGTGGTCGTGGATACGACTCAACCAGCCATTTTGTGGACTTTTGTATATACTCAGTACGTATATATTTTTGCCACGCTTTACATTTCCGCTGACGTTAATTTCAGTATCAAACTTGCATGTCAGTTTTCAGATTTTTTCGGATCTCTAGACAGGTCTGGTTGAGTTACATGCTAGTTTGATTAGAATATATATAGTCTGTTTTCTTTATGTCTAAACCAGTATCTAGACCAAATTAAAGAAAAACATAATTTCAGAGTAGATAAGTTTAGTAGCATCCCGAATTAAGTTAAATGATTTCGAAAAATTTATATGTATTTTCGAAATAAAGTTGCGAAAAATTTACTCTGATACTAGTAAGTTAGCGGGGTATTACAGTTGGTATCAGAGCACGATTTCGTGTATCTGAATACTTCAGTGAGTCAGAAAGTTTTCAGAAAACCCGACCACACCACGCTCACGCCTCCCCGACTATCAGGTAAGTGCTGAAATTTATTCATAAGCAAATTTTTACTAAGTCTATGCTCAGTAGGATGTCAGATATCCATATTTCAGAACCAGTATTGATGCTCAAATCAGTAATAGAAATTCCTTTAGCAGTATTAGATTTTAATCAGAAGTGAGAAGTCTAGTTGAAATTAAGTTTATCGAGTTAATTTTAGTGACTCGTCAGGAAATTGGGCTTTATTAATAAATTAACACCTTTTCAGTTATATTATATTTTGTTTTGATCAAATTGTACGTGTGTCTGTTCAGATGGCACGTCGTTGAGACCAGGAACATCAGGAAGTACAACAGTCGATTGTAGTCGCCCAGTTTCGTGACTACAATCCTGAGAAGTTTTCTGGTCAGGGAGATCCTAGACTTGTAGATGAATGGATCCAGGGCCTCGAGATGATTTTTGAGGTCATGGATTGGTCTGAACGACTTCGTATACTCTGTGCCTAGCTTCACATGGTTGGTGATGCACGTATTTGGTGAAACTCTTACTGGGGCATGTGTCCTGGTGAGAAAGAAAATTGCACGTGGGCTCAGTTCAAGGAGATGTTACGCGAGAAATACTATCCTAATCATTATGAAGCTAAGATGGAGCGTCAGTTTCTGGCACTAAAACAGGGTGCTCGTTCAGTTGACGAGTATGAACGTGAGTTTACTCGACTCGGATCCTTCGTTACCTCTCTAGTGGATACGGAGAAGAAGAGATCGAGGCGTTTTAGTGACGGACTTCGACCAGATGTTCGCCACCATGTAGCTGGGTATGGTCTGAGATCTTATGCCGACACTGTTCCTCTTGCTCAGGAGGTTGATGCTAGTATCCGGATGGGTGCCGATCAGACCCAGATACAGCCAGCTGCTCAGCCATCTTCATTTCCATCATCACAGCCAGTGCCTATCCAACAGGCGAGAAACAAGGGCAAGAGGAAGTGGAGAGGTCCCCAGTACGATGGGAGAGACAAGCAAAGGCGAACAGGTCCAGCCAACCGACAACAATTCTCACCATGTCATACCTGTGGACGTATGCACCATGGTGAGTGTCTTGCTGGACAGAATGTCTGCTATCATTGCTAGAGACTCGGTCATTCCATTCAATACTGCCCAGACCAATTACAGTAGCAGCGGCCACAACAACAACCACAATTTCAACCCCGACAGCAGCCTCTGAGACAGCCCCAACAGCCGAAGCGAGCGGGACAACAGGCTCATGTTTATGCGGTGGAGCAGGCCGAAGCATAACAGAATCCAGGTACTATGTCTGGGATGATTATTCTTAATGGTGTACCTGTTTTCGATTTATTCAACACTGGAGCGACCCATTCTTTCATATCAGCTAAATGTTTAGATGCCATAGGAGTTCGACCCACCAGCACTGTCGACTCTCTTTAGGTGAGCTTAGACTCAAGAAAGAAGATAGTGACGAGCTCTAAGGTTGAAGATCTTATTCTTTCTATCGCCAGCCAAATTCTGACGGCCGATGTTTATGTTATCGAGATTAAGGATTTTGACCTCATTCTCGTATGGACTGGTTGACACGTTTTTTTGCAGATATTCGCTGTCACGACCGGGAGGTGAGTCTTCATCTTTCGGAGGACAGATCTATTATTTTCTATGGCACGAAGACCTGCACTTTACCTCATTTTATTTCCATGGCGAAAGCCAGAAAGATCCTGCGACGAGGAGATTGCCAGGGCTACTTGGTGAGTCTTGTTGAAGAAGATTCGAGAGCACTAACACCTCACGACATTCCTATTGTTCGTGAGTTATTGAATGTGTTCCCGGACCAGTTACCAAGAGGACCGCCCAACCGACAGGTGGAGTTTGCTATTGATCTCATTCCAGGAGCCGTACCAGTATCTAAAGCACCTTACAGGATGGCCCCAAAGGAGTTACAGGAGTTAAAGACCCAAATCCAGGAGTTGCTGAAACTCGGGTTTATTCGCCCGAGTGTATCACCTTGGGGAGCGCCCGTTCTTTTCGTCAAGAAGAAGGACGAATCCATGCAATGTGTATTGATTACCGAGATCTTAACCGGTTAACAATGAAGAATAAATATCCACTCCCCAGAATAGACTACTTGTTTGACCAGCTGAAAGGTGCCTGTGTATTTTCCAAGATTGATTTACGTTCGGGCTACCACCAGCTGAAGATCAAGGAGTCTGATATTGCCAAGACTGCATTCCAAACGAGATACGGTCATTACGAGTTTGTGGTTATGCCGTTTGGTCTCAGCAATGCGCCAGCGGTGTTCATGGACCTGATGAACCGTGTATTTCATCATTATTTAGATCAATTTGTTATCGTGTTCATTGATGATATTTTGGTCTATTCTCAGAGTCCAGAAGAGCACCGAAGAACATCTGAGGGTTGTTCTAGGGACCCTTAGACGCGAGAAGTTATATGCCAAATTTTCTAAATGTGAGTTTTGGCTGAAAAGAGTGGCTTTTCTCGGCCACGTTATAACTGAGCGAGGCATCGAAGTTGATCCATCAAAGATTGCCGCTATCCAGAACTGGTCAGCGCTAAAGAATCCAACCGAGGTTTGTAGTTTTCTCGGTTTAGCAGGCTACTATCGCAGATTCATAGAGGGGTTTTCGAAGATTGCCCTGCCTTTATCTCAACTAACGAGGAAATCTATGAAGTTTGAGTGGACTAGCCGTTGTGAGGCGAGTTTTCAGGAACTCAAGAAGAGGCTTACGACGGCACCGGTGTTGACTATTCCGGATCCTACTCGAAGTTTCACGATCTATAGTGATGCTTCGAGGCAAGGTCTGGGATGTGTACTTATGCATGACGGCCAAGTTGTAGCGTATGCTTCGCGCCAGTTGAAGCCACATGAGCATAACTATCCTACGCACCACTTAGAGTTAGCAGCAGTAGTACACGCACTTAAGATATGGCGGCATTATCTTTATGGAGTTCGGTGTGAGATTTATACCGATCATAAGAGTCTGCAGTACATCTTCACACAGAAAGAGTTCAACATGCGTCAGAGACGGTGGTTGGAGCTTGTGAAGGATTATGATTGCACTATTCAGTATCATCCGGGAAAGGCGAATGTCGTAGCTGATACCCTAAGCTGCAAAGTGAAGGGTGAGTTGGCCTGTTCTATCACTCAACAGGACCAACTTATTCGAAATTTCGCCCGGATGCAGATTCAGGTCGTCGAGTCACTTCCTGCGGAGATCACGGGGAGTGTTAGCTCGATGCGAGTCCAACCCACACTACGAGACAAAATTCGGCAGAAACAGACTTACGATCAGATTGTTCGTTCTATTGAGGCGAAAGTTCGCGCCGGAGGAATCGAGGGCTTTTATCGAGGCACCCATGGTGCCTTGGAGTTTAGAGGCCGGATTGTCGTACCGAAAGTCGAGGCCTTACACAAGGAGATCTTGAACGAGGCACACACTGCACCTTATCTAGCTCACCCCGAAAGCACAAAGATGTACCACGACTTGAAAAGGTCGTTTTGGTGGCGGGGTATGAAGAATGACGTAGCCGACTTTGTAAAGAAGTGTTTGGTCTGCCAGCAAGTAAAGGCCGAGCACAAGAGTCCCTTGGGCCTTCTACAACCACTTGAGATTCCAAAGTGGAAGTGGGAGGAAGTTACGATGGACTTTGTTACGGGGCTACCTAAGTCGTCCGAACATCACGATGCAATTTGGGTAGTAGTGGATAGATTGACAAAAGTTGCACATTTTATGCCCGTGATGATGACCATGTCGATGGAGAAGTTGGCCGAAATCTATACCCGTAGGATCATTCGACTCCATGGAGTGCCTGGTTACGATTATATCAGATCGAGATCCCAGATTTACTAGCAGGTTCTGGGAGAGTTTACACGAGGCGATGGGCACACAGTTAAAGTTCAGTTCGGCTTACCATCCTGAGACAGACGGCCAATCTGAGAAGACGATCCAGACGCTCGAAGATATGCTCCGAGTTGTGGTTCTAGCAAGAGGTGCCAAGTGGGAATCATCGTTACCTTTAGTCGAGTTCGCCTATAACAATAGTTATCATGCGTCAATTCAGATGGCTCCTTACGAAGCACTTTACGGCCGCAAATGTCGATCGCCCCTTTATTGGGACGATGTTGATGAACGTCGAGTACTCGGTCAAAAAATGATCGAGGAAACAGTTGAGCAAGTTGAGTTGATTCGAGAAAGGCTCAAGACAGCACAGAGTCGGCAGAAGTCCTCAGCCGACGAACATAGACGAAACATGCAATTCGAGGCCGGAGATAGAGTCTTCCTGAGAGTTCAACCTTTTCGAGGGGTCATTCGATTCGGGAAAAGGGGGAAGTTACATCCTTGTTACATAGGCCCGTTCGAAGTTCTCAAGCGAGTGGGCGAGGTAGCCTATCGTTTAGCTTTGCCTCCCGAGTTATCTAATGTGCATAATGTATTTCATGTATCGATCTTACGAAAGTACGTGTGCAATCCCGATCATGTGCTCCAACACAACGGGATTCAGATTCAGCCAGATTTGACCTACGAGGAGCAGCCGGTAACAGTATTGGACCGAAAGGTCCATCGGCTTAGGAATCGAGATATTCCCCTCGTTCGTATCAAATGGAATCGCCACGGAGAGTTCGATGCTACTTGGGAGCGCGAAGCTGACATTAGGGCTCGATTTCCAGATTTTCAATTTTGAGATGTATATACAAATTATGTATCTTTGTAGATATTTTGAGTTTTAAGTTGTACATATTTTCAGTCTTAGTATTTCCGAGGACAGAAATAGTTTAAGGGGGGTAGATTGTAATATCCCGTTCTTTTGTTAATAAAATTAATATTCTTAGTTCTGAGTTCGAACTACTTTTACTTTTATTAATATTGCTCGTTTTAAACTTCCGAGCCAAGCTAGCAAGTAATTCAGTTATAAGTTCAACTTTAAGTCGAGAATCGATTCAGTTTTAAGTTTATTCAGTAACCGAGTAAATTCTGGTGATTAATTCCAAACTGTTTATTTTTATAAACTAGATTAATAGTCGGGATTAATTATTTTAAGTCGACGAGATAATCGAAGTCGAGAATAATTCGATAAATCGTCGAGATTGAGTCGTAATGGAAAAATCGAACAAGTTCGGTTCAATTAATGCCGATTTCTTTTGCAAACCCTAGCCGAGTTTATATATCACTTCCTTAGCATTTTCTTAAGTTATTAATATCATTATTTTGAGTATAAAGTATGATTAAGATGTAAGTCAAACTTGGTCCAAGAAGTTTATACACAAAGTAGGTGCCGTGTAGGGTTTCTCTCGCGCTAGCTCGCGTCTTCCCCGCGCCATCCGTTCATTATTGTGCATAAGTGAGGTTAATCCCAATATTAATGACCTATCTTAAGGTTAGTGTGGTCAAAGTCCTTAGAGTACCAAGAATTCTTGGAATTTTTATGAGAAATACAGCTAAGACCATGACTAAGTCAACATAAGGACACTTGTTTTTACCTTAAATTTTCTTAGACCATTACTCATCTCCCACCTCTTAACCACGGCTATATGAGCTAAAAATCAGATGACAATGAAGTCTTTTACTTCAAAGACGCAGCAAATACTTAGAAATTAGGAACAAAATCGAAAAATAGCAACCGAGTTCGTGAACGTACGAAATTGTCACGAGAAGAAGCCCTAGCACCATCATCTTTGATCTTTTGCTTAGTGATTTGAAAAGGTAAGAACCCAAATATTAGCTTGTTATATAGCTGAGTTATAGAGCTTTAATAAATGCTAGGATAAGCTGAAAGTTCAAGTTTTCCAGTGAGCATAAATTTATAATAAGTATAAGGGCTTTTCATTCATGTACATGAAGCATAGGTCCTGTTTGAGTTCAATTATGTGCATGCTATGATCAAAATAGTAAAGTAAGTTTAACATATGTAATTCTTGTACTTGTGCTGAGTATTTTCATGAAAGAATCATGCTATTTGAATAAGTATAGCTCGAGTTACAAGTATTTGAAGTTTAATGTGCAACGTGATTTTCGAGTACTTTGTTTCAGCTGCCACTTAAAATGCGAATATCTCAGTCCATAGACATGCTATTAACATAAAATTTTTATGACATGTTAAAATATGAGTTAAGAGTATGCTTGTTCAATTTCAGCTCAAAATGATGAGAAATGAACAAGATAAAAATGTTAGATTACCAGCATGTCAAGTTGATCTTAGTTGCAATAGAACTTAGTTTACACTCTCTTTTGATGTGAAACTTTTATGAATATTTCTTGTATGAGTGATGATTAAGATGACCAAGTTTCAGCTTGATATGATAAGTATGGGATTTTATAAAATTCTTTGAGTTATGTGTCTAATTAGCATGATTATATGTTAAGTTAAGCACTTGAGTTGAATGAGCAAATGAAGTGCTATTGAGCTGAAATTTGAACACAAAGTACTTGAGTTTGTTAAATATTTAACTATCAAGTTTCAGAATTTTTAGAATTGTTTATGATTTTTCAAAAATCATGAAGTTTAAAGGCTCGGTTTCATTTGAATTAAGTGATTGATGTGCTAAGTTGGTGCATAGTTGAAACTTACAAGTGTATATGGTTCAAATTAGACCGGTTCAGCCAATCCGGTCCAATTAGCGAGTGAACCGGCCGGTTCGGCCGGCGGTTCGAGTCATCTTTGGGTTCGTGTGTTCGGTCCGAGTCGTATTTCGCATTTTTAGTAATTGTCGAGCCAAAATCAGTTCAGTTAATGTTATATCAGTTAAATCTGGACTTATTGTAATTTTATATCGAACCCTTAGAACGTTCCAATTAATCAGGATAAGTTAGGAAGTCAAGCATTTTAACATTTTATTGAGTATTCTGAGCATAGTACTTAGTATATTAATTGCTTATATTTTTATAAAGTTTGACGAGACAGTTTTCAAGTTCAGCACTGCCATTTTCATTTTCAAAAGTACAGGTGGGAGCCCAGACTGGGTATTACATTGACTATAATATCGGATATCATGTCCAAGGTATGTATATATATTAAGTTTATCCGCTTAGGGTGGTGGCCGCTTGTTCCCATGAGTTTTTCCCCTAAGTTCTGGTGGTGGCCGCTAGTTGCCTTAATATTCCACTAGAGACATGGTTACCGGCCGAGTTTTCAGATTGTCGGGAGATTGAGTTACAATACAGTTTCAGTTTCAGTTTATATATACTGACGATCATGATATTGTTATTATTATTGTTGTTTACTTTAGTATGGGTTTCTGTGGAGCATTTTGCACTTTCGTGCTCACGCCCCACTATTATGTTTTTTTTTTTTCAGATGTTCGGGTCTGGCCGCAGGCGTGAGTTGAGTTGCTGTGGTGGTGGTTGTGGATACGGCTGAACCAGCCGTTTTGTGGACTTTTGTATATACTCAGTTTGTATATATTTTTGCACGCTTTACATTTCCACTGACATTAATTTCAGTATCAAACTTGCATGTCAGTTTTCAGATTTTATCAGATCTCTAGACAGGTCTGGTTGAGTTACATGCTAGTTTGATTATAATATATATAGTCTGTTTTCTTTATGTCTAAACCAGTATTTAGACCAAATTAAAGAAAAACAGAATTTCAGAGTAGATAAGTTTAGTAGCATCCCAAATTAAGTTAAATGATTTCGAAAAATTTATATGTATTTTCGAAATAAAGTTGCGTAAAATTTACTCTGATACTAGTAAGTTAGTGGGGTGTTACAAATTGAGTTAAGAAGTTGCGATAATATGAACAAGCGATATATCTCGATGAAATACTTGGTTGTTTTGTTTGACAAATATTTTACATTGTGAGGTTTGAGCCATGTTCGTTTCTTTTCTTGTGTGATATTGGTCGAAATTGTTGTCAATCAGGATTTTCCTTGAGTTTATTTTGAAATAAATTAGTCGAATTTGTGCAATATGAATATGATTGAGGCATTCTTTGTATTACCCTTATTTTGTGAAAATAAATCCGCTAGTCATCCCCTTTGAGCTGTATTGCTTCTTTCTTAAAATACCCCGTGATGATGATATTTTGAGTTGCGAACGGTATTGTAGAGATTTGGAGGTGATTAGTATCGGTGTTGTATATATTTATATTATAAAAAAAATAATCGAAATGAAACCAAAGGAAAATGAATATCCTAAGGTTATCATTTATATATATATATATGTATATATATATATATATATATATAGATAAAAGAAAAAAAAAAGAGATTGAATAATGAGGATATCATATTGGGTTTAAAGATATGGGAGGAAACGGTTGATATATGACAACCAGAAAAGTTTATGCTCATGGTTAGGTGAATGAATGGAGCAAATTCGATTTTTATTTAGCCACTTAGCCTATATTTATCCTACTCGATCCAAAGAGCCTACGTTACATCCCTAAAAAGTCCTATTGATTCACTATTGCATGAATATGATTGTTTTAAAGTAAAAGTTAGACGATAAGCAAATTTATGATTGATTCGATTAAAGACCAATTTGAGCGTATCCCGTTTATATTTGTGAAAAGAAATTGAGTGAGGCATATATGATATAATTCTGCATTTGAGAGTCCATGTTTTTCAAAATAACCAAGTTATTATTCGAGGTATGTTCTTGTGATTATTTGAATTCTTCTTGACTTGATTGATTAGTTTGAGATTAGTTTTGCTTGAAATCATTGTCTTTACTCATTTATGTGTTTTCTCTTCTTTTCTTTTTGTTCGGGACGAAAAAAGGTTTTAGTGTGGGGGGGTTGTTTGTCCCATTTTTGTTATGATTTTCGTGCTTATTTTACCTTTTTTTTCTCCATTTTAGGTAGTTTCTTTCATTTTTAGTTCGTTTAGTGTTTTAGTATGTGTTTTCTTCTCATTTGAGTCTTTGTGAGTTTTTCGTGTATTTTTTCTCGTTTTATGTTTCGTGTTTTGTTGTGTATGATGGTAGGAAGGAAGTTCGGGCGAGTATTCTTTTGAAGGAAAAATTGGTTTGGAAGCATAACTAAATAGAGGAGCTCGTAGGCAACACGTAGCAAAAAACGGAAGTCAATTCCGAGTCCGGATAAGCGCATACGAGCCCGAACAATGAATCGAAAAATTCCTTCGTCGCTGGCCATGAGGGAAGTCACGTGCAGCGAGTGAGGTCGCGAGCGAGGGATGTCGCGGGGCGCGAAGGAACACAAAAGATTTTTCTGCTCGCTGATGTCACAGCCGCGGGGCAAGTCGCGGCCACGAAGTTGCCTTCGTCATGGGCCGTGAAGCTAGTCGCGGCCGCGAGATCATCTTCGTCGCGGGCCGCGAGACCTGGATTTTGCTGGTTTTGTGGCTTTTTCCCCTCTTTTTCTCCTTAGTGGATGATAGTGGCGATTTTTGGGCATGTTTGGGGAATTTGCATCTGAAATTTGGGGCTAAACACTATAAGAACACCCTCCATTTCCATCTATGATCATCCAACACTTTGATTCATAATTCTTCTTCAAGATTTTCCTTCATTTTTCCTATGTTTTTCTTAAGTTTGTATTTTGGTTTGTATTGAAGACATTGTTGTACTTGGATTAAGTTGTGCATTTGCTCTTGTGGAATTCTCATTACAAGTAAGTTATCTATTTCATTTTATCTATGTTAAAGATGGCTTGTTTTAATGTGAATGATTATGTTAAACTTATTATGAACAACTAATCTTCTAACTAGGGTTAGGGGATAATCATTTCGGTTTGTTCTTACTTATGTGTATGTCAATTACTCAATCTTTACGAGTTTTACTTATTTCACGATTGAATGCTTGATCACCATTTTAATCTAAATAATCAATTTCAAAACCGAGAGGGGCGAAATTGGTAGAACTTGGCTCGTTTAGAGTAGACATGTTCGGAAACGTATTGTCTATGTGTTAATTGTCTCGTTAATTTAGTCATTGATGTTTTTCCGTATATTACGAGAGTCAGTAAGGCAAAAATGCTAAATGAGTTAGTTAATCGAGCCTTTTAACCGAGTAATTGATTGCCGTCAAATTTATGTTAAACCGAAGAAAATTGTCCCTGATACCCTAGTCATTTACATCCCTTGGAATTACCTTCATCATTTTTGCTAGTTTATATCTCTTTGAATCATTTTTATAAGTTGTGATATTAAATTGTTCTAGTTAAAAATCATTAGTAAAAATCAAAACCAACAACTTGAATTAGAGTGTGTAGGATTGTTTTCATTTTAGTTTTTGTGAACGAATAAACGTACCAAATAGTCCGGCTAACCTTCCTTGAGAACACGACCCGGTGTTCGAATCTTTTGATTCTACTCCGGTAAAATAAACTACAACAGTGTTCAGAATGACTAACATTTGCCCTAGGTTCGATATTAAAAGCTCCTCCAATTCAAAATCCAAAAAAAAATCACGTCTGCTTTAAACAGACCTTAGCGGCGCTAAGGTGCCTTAGCCGTTCGAGCCAGTATCGTGTAGCACCGCTATCCTGTGTGCCTTAGCGGCGCTAAGGCTCTGGCAGCCTGCTGGACTTTGCTTCTCAGGTCCATTTGTGTTCGTTTCAACTCGGAAGTCGATTCCGCTTTTTCCTGTGTGTTCCCAACGAGCTCCTCTATTTAATTTAGCTTGCCCGACTAACTTTCACCTGAAATCCAGTCCTCCCGAGGCTTCCGACCTACACACCATAAACAAAGAAAAATAAAAAAAATACACGGAAAACACATGAAAGACTAAAATAGAGCGAACCACGAAATAAACTACAAAACGAACTAAAAACCAACTAAAAGACCTAATATGGGGTAAAAAGAAAAGAAAAATAATGAAGAAAAATACAACAAAAGTGGGATAAACAGCGACCATCGTGCATTGTACGCTATCACCACACCACGCCAGCGCTTGCCCAACGCATGCCAGGCTAACGCAACAAGTACCCAATGATTACGCACGCCACCTACACACGACCCTGGAAATAACATGCATCCCTGACGAAGAAGTGCAACTCCCAGTGACCGTCAAGTGTTCAGATGAGACACGTGGTCAAGGCCTGAAGGATAAAGAGTGAAGATCATCACATAACTGTTCATCCGGCCTTGTAGGTTGTGCAAGTCTATACAATTCTTGCAGAATTTTAAGTCGTAAACATTATATCATAACACTAGTCCGTTGTGCTTTAGACTTACTTTCGTAGATTAATACGTGTCTTGCACGATTACGATGTGCCTCATAGAACCGTAACAAGTGTTATCACGACACTTGGTTTAATACATTTTTGTGCAATGTTTGAATTTTTAGGCTTTATATGAATTCTGTACATAATTGTGTTCAAGTCACAGTCATATCTTGGATTATTTGCATAACTCAGTTTTGTAGGTAATTAGTTAATCCACTATTATGACCATAAATGTATGTTTCATTTTATGGATGTTTAAATGTCCGATCGAGGAATTATATTGATTGTGAATGATTGTAATAATTATTTGCACGGTGGGGCACCGTATAGTATAATTGTTTTTCTAGACAAGCACGTAAAGCTATCAAAGTTATAGGGTCGATTTTATAATTGTATTATATTTTTTATCGTGGCTACATGTTTGTGAAAACAGAAGAAACAACGATCGACGATCCTCGACAACTCGGCCAGCCATGTCCCGACTCGATCACTGTGTATGGCCACGCACAGCAACACGCTGGTTGCTGGCCATTTGCTGCCGCAAGACCCAGGTGCGCGGGCTGTGGTGCTAGCGACGTGAGCGTGAAGATTGTCGTAGCAAGGGTGTGGCGGATGGCCTCGAGGGGCTCAGTGCATGTCCGACGACGTTGGGCTACCTTAGGTGACTCGACAAAGGCTTGATGGAGGCACTAAAACTCGGCGATGGTGGCCCGATGAACACGACACGAGAGACACTGATGACGCGGGCCTTTTTCAAGTATTCAGAAAAATTACCCCGACAACGGCGCACTCCGGCAACGTCCGGCGACAGTTTGGCTACTGTGGAAGGATGCGCCCTATTAGAGAAAGGAGACTGGGTGTCTTGAGTGGTAAGAATTCAAATTCTAGAAGGAAAACGACATTTTAATTTGAATTAGAATTTCTAGTTTCCAACTAGAAATTGGATTCTTCAATAATGGCCTTAATTGGGGATTCTTCAATAGTGGCCTTAATTAATTAACTAAATTGCCAAAATTGCATGGAGACAGAATTGGAAAGCATATTTAATTAATTAATTGCTAAGGTGGCATATAAATTAATTATGGAATTGCATATTAAAAATCATAATTTTATAATACTAAGTAGGAGAAAGAAATTTTAGAGTTTAGCTTATTTAAAAAATCCTACGACCTCAGTTATTAGCTTTTAGATGATACATTTAATTGTGTTTCAAAAACAANAAAAAAAAAAAAAAAAAAAAAAAAAAAAAAATTACTCTGATTTTTCAAAGCTAGTAAGGCGGGGTGCCACAGAAGCTGGTACCACGACCAAACGAGGACACTGTAACAAATTAATTGTTTGACATTAAATCGTAAATACCGAGTCATATCTTGGAGTCAAGAGCAATTCGACAAGTGGAATATTCTCCAAGTCAAATTTATTATATTTCCTTATTCCATGATTTAGTTAATTATTGACTAAATTCTTTTAATAATTTCATAGGAATATGAAAGGATTGTTTACCATACGAAGTCAAAGATTGCAGAATGACGACACTTACCATATTAAGAGAGAAGGATGCATATACTGAAATGATTAAAACAACTTACTATATGCGAAGAGAGGAGATTGAAACAGATGAAATTATTGAACGTAAATAAGGAAAGAAGCAGACTGGAAGAACTTACCTTATGGAGCAGCGTATATAAGGCTTGCACATACACTATCTTTTAACTTACGTCTTCAGATTATCTTCATAGGGCGGTCTGTGCAATTTGAGCAATCGGTGACTGACTAGAGTTATATTTCTTTTAGTTTATTGAATACTCGAATCAGAGAGCATGTTCTTTGATTTGATCATATGTTTTTGTTTGAACATTCTTGGCGTTTAGAAAATATACACCGCAAGGGAGTCATGTTGTAAAATTCTCCGAGGAGTGGCTCGAAAGTAATTGAGCGAAGTGATTCTTGCGTTGATTAGGAAGAGGGAGTCTTCTGTATAATTCCTAGTTGTAATGGGCCAAACATTTTCTTTAATGAAAGAGTTCCAAATGGAGAGTGGAATGCTCTCCTAAAGGTCCAATTTTTGGTTGAATTGCTTTCGCATTTGAGTAAAGGAGACGGGCTTATCAACCTTATCCGGGCCCTTGGTCTTAGCCGTCGACAAGGCTCCTCCGACTTCTACCACTCCAATCAACTCACTATTGGATTCATGAGCTCTGGTTCTCCGGTTTCTTGGAGCCCTCAGGCGACGGCCGCGAAAAATTATCCGAGTTTCCCGCCAGCCATGGGGTTTCTCCGGTGCTCTTGAGGATGACGTCGGTCTAGTTTATGGGTGAAAAAGGCCAGCAATGTCGTCCGGTTCTTTTCGGCTCCCTGCCGCCGGAGCTCTTATTGAAAAATTTCTCCCTCCCAGCATTTGACCTTATCCTTACTTTGACCTACCAACAAGGTATGATTGGAGGCGCCCCACTCGCTAACCCTAAACCTCAGCTAACTGACGTTTTTCATTATGGGCTGCTCCTGAGGCCCACTTCGGCCCCAGATCTCTGCCATTCTCTTGGGCCAACGCCTAAGGCCCAACGTTTTCAACCCGACCCATCCCAGCCCACCCTCTTAACTAAACCCACCTATCCAAATCAGACCCCAGCCCACCCTTCTCACTTCCAAAACAGATCCCAGCCCACCCTCTTATCTAAATTGTCTAATCAGACCCTAGCCCAAAAAGCCATCTTTACCTTTTCCCAAACTTCAAGCCCTTCCCCGGTGGCAACCTCTTCCAGCGCCCTACCGGCGGCTGACGGGCCCTCACCTCTAGCGAACGCCCAGACCTCCGGTGCCAGCTCCGGCGGCCCCAACCAACCCCTCTAGCATTTCTTATTTGGCGACTGATCTTCTTAGCCCTGGACGCAATTTTCTGACGGGTACTGATTTTATGGCTTCCTACACCTTAGCCCCGCTCCCTGGAGACCCACAGTTTGCTCAGCCCCCGACGGGCTCCTCTCCAATCATTTTCGATCTCTATTGTGCAATATGATAGTCGTGATAAAGTGCAACATGTAGACCTATAAAGTGCAATAATGTAATTTTGGTACGTTAGCTTGATTGTGTTTTGTGTTAATAAATAATGTGATTGTTGTTAAATAGTTATGTTTATCTGTTTTTAGATTTGGTTGTGTGACATTTCAAAGGGAGATGTAGACGTTAATTGTAGAGCGTGTTGAAGTACAACATGTTGTTTTATAAAGCGCATCAAGCTGATATATAAAGTGCACTACTTTATTTATTATTATAAAAGTATATTTATTATTTTAAATATTTTTTATATATTAAATTTACAAACAAAAATTTTATCAAATTATTTGTATTATAAAAATATATGTAATATTTACGATTTTGTTATTTTCTATTTTATATTATTGTTCGTTGAAAAACAATAATGTGCACTCGCAGTCAACTGAATTAATATAAATATTCGAAATGAATTATTATGTATATAATGTGCATTTTATTTATAATTAGAATATATTTATTAGACTTTCTATAAATTACAGATTTGGCACTTGAACCAAATTGAAATATAATCAAATTTCATGAAATTTAATTAAGTCCTTGCGATTTATCTAATTTTAAAAAAATGACCTAAACCCAAATTCCTTTTCCTCTACCCCACCACCGTACGCCAGCCCCTATCTGGCCGACGACATTCGGCGACGCTGACTTCAGTGATCTTTTGTCGTTCACCGTGTAATTCCTCCCGCCATGACCCAACTGTTGTTTAAAAAAAAAAAAAACGTCATTAATGGCCGCGTGCCATTGTATGTCGGCTCTTTGGTGTTAGCACCAGCTGCACCTTAAGCAGCGAGGTGGAATAAGGGTAACAGTTACGATGGCGGCCAGTTACCGGATGGAGGAGGATGTCGGAGATGTCGAGTTTGACGACGGAAATTCGGAACTCCAGCGGAGTGTTAGCACGACTTAAAAGGCGGACGGGCGGCGGCACCTAAGCTGGTGGTCAGGCCTAGTGCCTGCATGGGTTGGGATATGGCGCCGGTGTTGAGTCCGGCGGACACTCTGTGTGTGTGTAACGGGACACTATGTGTATGTGTGTGTCCCGGTGTATATATGTGTGTGTGTGTGAGAGAGAGAGAGAGAGAGAAAGAGAGAGAGAGGTGTGAGAGAGAGTTAATGAGAGAGAAACGTGTGAGAATTTAATGAGAGAGAGAGAAACGTGTGCGTGTGAGAGTTTATTGAGAGAGAGAGAGAGAGAAACATGAGGGGCCACGTATGAGTTGGTGTTGTGGATAAATAACCACATTACTGATAATTAAGGCATAAATTTGACTTTTTTTTCAACCATTAGATCATGCGATCTTACGGCTACGATGTATTAGCATTTCTTTCACTGAACACCTTTTTTCATTTTTTTTTAAGTAAACAACACCCTGGAAGGGTGGAGGGTTAAGACCAGACCTCCAACCTGTATATAAAAAGGCCCCAAAATGGGATAAATAGTCATAAGTCTACAAGTCTAATATCCAAGCAACATCCTTCCAAAGTAAAGAGATCAAACAAAAAAACAAGAAAAAATAGACAACGATGGAAAATAACACCAAAAAACTCAATCCTAGTCCGGGAAAAGTCCATGCGAAGAGTCAACATCACGAGAGGGCAGAAGCACCAAAATGTAGGACCAACTACCCAAATCTGAACGACGAGTATCCCAACTGGTCCATCTGTATAAGGGTACGAAGACGGAGAGAAATATCGTCAGGATAAAGGATGCGCCTTTGGGGGATGGAGGTCCCGATGCAGGCAAGAAATTCAGTAAGCCGATTTCCCTCACGAAAGATGTGTGAGATCCGATAGCGAATCAACTGAAGGTGGCTCTAATACGCATGAGTGGATGCTGAATCTACCACACGCCCTGATGGCCAGAGATCAAGAGTGTAATGACAGCGGAAGCGTCCGACTCAATCCAAATGTGAGAGGAGATCGAGGTAGCAATCTGAAGACCAATCTGAAGCGCCTGAACATCCGCAACATAGCTCGAGGAGGCCCGAAGAGGGGCATGGAAAGCGGTAATAAGAGCACCGATATATATAGGGATGGGTTCACACGAGAATGATAATTCATGAAAGAAATGACAATAAATATCAGCCATCAGATTGAACAATCTATTGGTTGATAAAACAGCTGAAATTATAACATCATTAAGGGTAATATAGACATTTTGACTAATCATCCACCACATCAATCGGTCCCACAAACTAACAGTCCCATTAATTCCGTCCATAATTCCAATCTCTCTCTCTCTCTCTCTCATGCACGCACACACGTAGGCCCACAGATCTTCCATTGTCGTCGTCCTCAATCGCCTACCCATCAACCTCCGACTCAGCCTCGGCATCCACCTCCCTAGCTCCTCCGATCGCCGCCTGTCTCCAACTCTTGTATTCTTCCCGCCTCCTCTTCCCCCATCTCCGCTGCCGACAACGAGAGTCGAGAGGATCCCGTTCCTCGGCCACAGTAACGGCGACACAGAACACAAGGTCCGAAAGCACCGCACCTCCGCCATATACGCCCTAAAAGTCCTACAAGATTTCGCCGGCCCGCCGTCCGCCACCGGGCTCTCGGCGTTCCATTTTCGCCTCACAGCGACTCCCCTAATTTCGCTAGGAACAGATGCACGTCCGATTCGGGAGAAGAAGAGGACCAGGCCGTCAGAGTTGGCCGGAGCCGGCGAGATTTGGCAAAATTGAGTTGTTTGATTATGAGAATTAGATTATTTTTAGGACTGAATTGCAATATTAAATTTTTTTATTACATTTCAATTGAATTCATGTGGTCAAATCTGTAATATTTAAAAATGTATAGAAATATATTATTTTTTTTAATATTTTTATACATGCATATATTATATTATTTCTAAAATTAATATAAAATCCTAAATAAATATAATATAAAATATTAAAATATTATTGGACATATTGCACATTATTGACAGACAGGTTGCACTTTTGTGCTAGTGATATTGCACCTTAGCATAACAAATGCATATGTTTATCAAATTAATAATATAAAATATTAAATACAAAAATCATAAATACTACATATATTTTTTATTTCATATATAATTTGATAAATGCACTGTAATTTTAATTAAATACATATTATTAAAAAAATTTAACATCGAAATGCACATTATCGTTTGGTTTCAATTTGGTTGGGACGAAAGTTTGGTCCGTACAGACTGTCCATAGCTGCAGAAAAACATGCAAATTAATGACCGTCAAGTTGCAATTTTGCGTATGTGATATTGCACTTTAGTGTATGTATCGACCGAAATGAACCAAAATATATTTTTTTCTATACGGATTATATATATCGGTTCGATGTTCGTTCTTTACTTTTAAAAAAGTGGTTATTTCGATTAAGTTTCTTTTTTTTGTTTAACAATCAATTGACATACGTATATAAAAATAATTTTTTTAAAAAATTTTATTATAACTTTTCAACCAAATAATAATTAAAAATATTAAGCTACTAAATATATTTGTATGATATAAATTATAAATTGTTTTGTGTTTTAAGATTAATTTGGTTAATTGAACTAATAAAGCGATTAATTCGGTTACGTTTTAATTTGTTTTGGACAAATCAGTAAAAAAGAATGCACTGCGATTGCACATTATTGCATTACGAGTTGCACATTAATACCTATGGTATTAACAAACTAAAATTACAAAACTTATTGTGCATTTTCTCACCTAATTTTGTGCGTTTTATATATCATTAATGTGCATGTGTTGGACTTTTAGTAAATTACAAATTTGCCACAAATACTAAAATGCAATTATACTAAAAGTTATGAAATTGCATAAAGGTCCTTGTCACTTATCTAATTTTCTAAAATAAGTCCCTATCTCTAAGATAATGCTTCACCTTCCTGTCTGTCACTGTCGCTCACCACGTCGACCTGAAAACTATCCCTAAAATACTCTCGCCATGAAGACTATGCTGACGTTGGCTCTCCCTTCGCCTGGAGCTCTGGCGAGAATGGCGAGCTCGTTCTTTGTATATTCTCGGCGGAGATACTCTGCACTCCAGCGGCTATCTCGACGGTGTCCGATGCGGTGGCTTGTGGCGTATTTCGATGGCCCTGAGCAGGGACACATGGTTTAGACATTTTCTCCGATTGATTCTCGCCGGAGTTTAGAAAGTCTGCCTTGGCCAGCGAGTCTCCGACGAGATGTAGGGACGGGTCATATTGCAAACGGCGACGGGAAGGTTTTGTCGATGGGTGGCGGAAAGCTTCTGTCGATGGCGGGGTGGTGGACAGCTGCCGGAGGCGAAAATGTGTGTGTGTGCATCTGTGGCGAGTGGCAGCGGACGTGTGGCTGTCAGAATCTGGCGTTGGCGGCTAGCAGCGGGTGGTGGCAGGCGGCATTGGACGGCGGCTAGCGGCAGTGGAGATATTGCCGCTGAGATTGTGCAGGTCGATATGTTTCAGAGAATTGAACATGTGTGTGGTATGTGTGGGAGAAGGTGTGAGAGAAAGATATTTTTTATTGGTAGTGGTGGGGCCCACTGGATACAAATGAGTGAGTAAATACCATTATGCCCCCATTTAGTAGATAAATGTGTATATTTGACTTTGAAATATACACTTATTTAAGAAATCGCCATCGCATGTTTGACTGACATATGACAAATACGTGAACCCCAATTCGTTTCCCAAAAACCCTTGCTTTTGATATTCACAGGAGCCGAATATATAATGATACAAAGGAAGCCCTAAGACCAATATACACCAAATCTCTAAGATACCAAAAATTTATCTATACCAAAAATACAATATTCACAAAATCACTCTAACACCCCTCCCTTAAGTTGGAGCATGCGGATTCCGGATGCCCAACTTGCCAAGAAAAAAATCAAACTCGCATTTTCCCAAGGCCTTGGTGAAGATGTCCGTCAATTGAGAATAAGTGGAAACATGAGCTGTAGAAATGAGACTTTGAACAAGAGCATCATGAAGAAAATGGCAATCGACTTCAATATGCTTCGTGCGCTCATGAAATACAGGATTCGCAGCAATGTGCAGAGCTGCTTGGCTGTCACAATGAATCCGCATGGGCTGAGAATGAGTGACGCCAAGGCTGTGAAGTAAACCCTTCAACCATTTCAACTCACAAGTAAGGGTTGCCATAGCTCGATACTCGACCTCGGCAGAAGACCGGGCTACAGTGTGTTGTTTCTTGGTGCGCCAAGAAAGGGGTGAATGACCAAGCTGGACAAACCAGCCCGAAAGAGAACGGCGTGTAGTGGGACAAGTCGCCCAATCAGAGTCACACCAACCGTAAATCTGCAAGTCACAATCTGAACGAAGAAGAATATCCTGACCTGGAGTACCCTTCAAAGAACGAACTACCCGAAGAGCAGCATCCCAGTGGGCCTGACGAGGTTGCTGCATGAACTGAAACAGAGTATGAACTGCATAAGACAAGTCAGGACGAGTGACTGTCAAATAATTCTATCGCCCAACGAGACGCCGATAATGCTCGAGGTCAAAAAAGAGAGGACCGTCTGCTAAGGAAAGCTGGTGATTCTGTTCCATGGGAAAATCCACCGGTTTACCGCCAAGTAGACCAGTTTCGGTCATAATGTCAAGAGTGTACATCCGCTGGCACAAGAAAATGCCCGAAGAATTCCTAGCAACCTCAATACCCAGAAAATATTTCAACAAACCCAAATCATTCATATGAAAACAGCGACCCAAATAATCCTTAAAGGCAGTAATGGCGAATGGATCGCTTCCAGAAATGCGCAGATCATCAACGCAAACCAGAACATGTAAACTCAATGAGTAACGGTGAAAAACAAACAGTGAGTAATCAGAATATGACTATTGAAAACCGTAGTGTCGTAGAATAGAAGCAAGCTTCGCAAACAAACATCGAGGAGCCTGCTTTAAACCATACAAAGAACGGCGTAACCGACACACCTTACCAGGATCAGGCGAATGAAAACTAGAAGGAAGCTTCATATAGACCTCCTCAGACAGATCCCCATGTAAGAATGCATTGTGCACATCCATCTGATGAACCTCCCAATGTCGGGCAGCTGTAACAGCAAGAAAAGTCCGTACAGTAACCATCTTGGCGACAGGTGCAAATGTCTCCTGATAGTCAATGCCCTCCACCTGCCGGTTACCCAAGACAACCAAACGTGCTTTGTAGCACTCAACAGAACCATCAGAGTTATATTTAATCTTATAAATCCACTTGCAATCACTAGCGTGTTTTCCAGTAGGAAGAGAAACAGTATCCCACGTACGGTTCGATTCCAATGCTCGAATCTCTAGTTGCATAGCCGAACGCCAGCGACTATCTCGAACAGCCTCAGAAAAGGTCTGAGGCTCAACAGCAGAAGAAATGGCTACTAGAAATGACGATGTGCAGGTGAAAATGAATCACAAGAAACATAGTGTGCGAGAGGGTAAGGAGTACCAAACGATGACGCGATGAAGGAGGTAGAGTGGGGGGACGAGGAACAAATAGTGTTAGAAACAAAGTCAGCAAGACGGGAAGAGGGCCTCTTGAGATGATGACCACGACCCAGCACTTCCTCGTCGGGAGGATTACCCCCCCTATCGACAATGACCTCAGAACCCCCTGTGGCAGCAGCACATGTTGTAGTGGGAAGCACCACATCATCATCGTCGTCAGGAATAGCAGACCATGGAACCATAGGTACGGAGGCAGTATCAATAGCAGGAGACGTAAAATAAGGGAACTCTGATTCACAGAATTTCACATCACGTGAGACCAGAAAAGTGTGGTTGTTCAAATCATAAACACACCACCCCTTTTGACAAGAGGGATAGCCAACAAAAACACATCGACGACTCCGACTTGCAAACTTGTCACGTTCTCTTTTCTGATTGTGAACGTAACACAGACAGCCAAAAACACGTAAGTGCGCATAGTTAGGAGGTTCTCCATACAAAAGTTCATAGGGAGTCTTGTCGGATAAAAGAGGAGTAGGCGTTCGATTAATCAAATAGCCAGCAGCAAGTACACAATGTCCCCAGAACTCAATAGGTAAATGGACTTGAAAGCGTAATGCTCGAGCAACATTAAGAATGTGCTGATGTTTGCGCTCAGCACGCCCATTTTGTTGCGGAGTTCCGACACAAGAAGTTTCATGAACAATCCCCTGTTGACGGAAATAATCACGCATACAAGTAAATTCAGTCCCATTGTCACTGCGAACAGTTTTAACCAACACACCGAATTACCTTTTGACAAAAGCAAAAAATTGCAGTAAAGTGGAAGACACCGAAGATTTGTCATCCAATAAGAAAATCCAAGTACCGCGAGAATAGTCGTCAACAATAGTTAAAAAATATCGAGCACCACTAAAGGCATGAACTCTATACGGTCCCCACACATCACAATGAATCAGACCAAAGATGGAACTACTGACACTTCGACTAAGAGGAAAACTAGCACGAGATTGCTTCGCCAGACAGCAAACATCACAAGTTTTATTCGAGACCAAAGAGGAGACTCAACAAAAGGCAATTGACCAAGGACAGCAGAAGAGGGATGACCCATTCGCTGGTGCCACAAGGGCTGCATAACGGAGGACACCCGAGAAGCATTGGCACCGATTGCCCCTCGAAAAAAATATAATCACCACAACTGCTCTCCCGCTCCAATCACCATCCTCGAAGCGAGGTCCTGAATAGCACAATATGTACTAGTGAAGGTAGCAACACAACCAGATTGCTCCAACAAACGAGACAATGATATCAAGCTGCACTGAAGACTGTCAATGAACAAAACATCATATAAAATAATACGAGAACCGAGATGAACAGTGCCAGCTTTTCACGCAGTTGTGAGCGTGCTATTAGGTAACTGCACAGATCGGGGAGGAATATCCCGAATATCGGAAAAAAATCCAAATAGCACGTCATATGATGTGAGGCACCAGTATCATACATCCACTCATAAGGACTATGCTTAGCCGACAAAGGAGCAGAGGTGCAAAATAGACTCCAATTGGGCACCAGTCAATCCAGAAATAGCCGCCCGATCGGAGTCCGTCAATGAGGATGTTGACCCGCCATGTATGGAGCCAAAGGTACTAAGTGCAACCCCGTTAGCGAAGGCGGAGTTGACAAGGGCTGGACCACCGCGACTGACAACAGCTGGTCCGTCAACCGAGGAAGAAGAAGAAGCCATGATGTCTCAATTGGTCGAGACTTAATAGAAGCAAATTTTGGAATTTTTTTTAACCACTCACGGCAACTCACAAAAAAAATCAAACAC
>BKCP01005350.1:415647-525429 GCA_008636005.1 Striga asiatica | reverse complement strand
CCAAGGCGATCATTTGACTACCCACTCTGGGCAGTGATCGGAAACAACCTCTGCTACTGGAATATGTCCCTCGTTAACCTCAGTTATCCTCAATAATGAAGCCAGGGTATTTTTCTGCTTCTATTTTATTAATTTTTTTTTATTTGTTATGGGACCAATGAGTTGCAGCTTTTCATTTAGTGTCAAAATAATCTAAACAAATAAATAACAACGATGGGGGTTTGTACAGAACCAGCAGAGAGCTGCTCAGGGTTTAGATGTGCGGCGGCGGCGTGTAAGATCGAGCAGCTGTCTAGGGAGGGCAGTCAGTACAACCTTTCGACCGGGATTCTTTCTTCTCTTGGTACCAAAGGTGACCGGATCGGAGTTTCTATCCGCTGACAGCCCGATTAGAAGCCATCGTCGAGGGTCTGCATGAGCTTGAGAGCTTTGTTCAATCTTTTGAGGCAAGCCTCTTCCGGATATCTCGATTTCTTAGTTACGCTGGTTGGGATTTTCTTGGCCTGCTCTATGAATATGGATTTGAGTAAGGGTTTGGCAGCGGAGGCAAAGGGGAGACGTGAGGTATCTCCACTTTCCAGCAGGGGTCCAACCAATTCAGCCGTGCACCACAGAGGGAGAAAAAAGGTAGAATCCTAGGTAAAAGACCAATGGTTACTCTTTTTTTTTTGTTCGCTTTGATGATGCTATCGAAAAGAGGTTAAACGACTCCATCTTTATTAACGGGTTTTGTGTCTTCTTTTCTCTTTTGTTGTTGTATAGCTCCCGTTGAGGAAACTGGTGGTGAGCATGATAGGCGGAAAGCGCCACGATAAAGAGCGACCTTGATGGTGGTTGAGATGACAACGGAAGCATAAATTTGGATTTTCATTATAAAATATCCTTAAATTCCAGTGTCAAAGATTCCAAATTCCAATCTTTACCCTTCTCTGGGAATCTCTTTAATTCCCTTTTACTAGATAGGGGTTGTAAATCACCTTGCTTCTCACGCAAATAGTCACACACACGTGCAGATTAGCAAAACGAGCTTTTGTTATTTTTATTTTCTTCTTACATTCTTGTTAGAAGAAAGACAATAACTGCAGAAAGAGGTGGACATGGTGGGGAAAAGCGAGCCTGAAGCTTGTTGCGTAAACCTTTGGATATGTTTTTGACGGTTAATTTGGATGGGAGAACGGCCAAAAACACTGTTGCTAATAGCAAGGTCACGGCTAACCTCACTGCGGTCATTCACGAGGTATGCATTTCTTATTGTCTTTCAATAATGTCCAGTAAATTTCTTTTTTGTGTGTGTGTGTGTGTGTGTGTGTGTGAAAGCATCGATCTTTGCGTGAGGTCGCTAACAGTTGTTCTTAAGCATGACTTGGGATTTATATATTGATATCTAAGTTTGGTTTTATTATTATTATTTTTTTTCTTTTTGTTTTTTTTCTTGTTCTTGTACTTTGGGCAATGTTCTTTCTCTTGCAGGACCGTAAAAGTTGAAAGATAACTTTTACCAGATTTTAATATGCCTATGAATTGTATAGTTTTAAGGTGCAACCCTTACGAGTATTTTCATCATCAATGGAGAAAAGTGTCAGTAATTGGAATTGTTGTTGGTGCATTGATAGATGTGTGCGTGTGAATTTTCACCTTTAGAGAAGTTTGTGAATTTTCACCTCTGGAGACTAAACTTCTTGCCCTTTCTGGTGCATATGTGAAACACAGAAAGAAGTTTAGAAGATTATTGAAAGAGTGGCCTTTGTTTGACAAACAAGCAGACACATGTCTGTAGAAATTGATAGTATTTTTTCCTTTCCATATCGTAATCTATGAATTTATAGTATTACTCTGTATAATTTCATTGAAAATCATCAATATAATGGTATTTGGCGATAAATTTAGATTGACTTATTGTTTATGTTTGAGTTAGGTAGTGCAGCAGCTCAGACGGATGGTTGTGATCGTAGTGCTCGTGAAGGTGGCTGGGACCTTATTTTTGGAAGAGAAGCTTCAGCTGGGAATGTATGTGTCTCGATTAATTACATTTCAGTATCTCAATATTTTAGAGGGTATTACATAAAACTGGGACTTGATTTTTAGACAAACATATTCATCATATGCAAAAGTGATTTTTTGGGTTATAGGATTATCTACAATTTTGGAACAGAAATAGCTATCTATAATGTGCGTTGTGCATATAGATTTAATTATTAGACGATTCCTTATGATCGTTCAATTTTTTAGTATGTAAGTTTGAGAATTACTTGGTTCGTTCCGTTGCATGGCTGGGTATTTGGTAGCGTTTTGACCATACTTGGACTGTACATGGTACTGTGGCGAAAGGGAAAGGAAGTAAAAACGACACAACATATAATACCAGAAAACATAGACAGATAATACATGAAAACATAGACAACAACAATCGTCAAGTTTAGGAGCCTTCTTCAATACTCGGTGATAATGACGGTATCCAAAGAGTTGGCCACATAAAAGGATAAGGGAGAGGAAGAATTAGAAGGAACGGACGAACAATCGCAACGGGGGTTCTCATTCTAGCTCCGAGATTTTAAGTGGTCTTACATATACCCATGGAGCTATTTAGTACTTGAATTACTTGACAATGGAAGGAGTTTGATTTTGTTGCTTAGGAAAACTTTATTCTCTACAAATGAATTGCTTGGTTACATTTGTTAATTATGCTTGAGATTCTTAAAAAGATTAAGGTAGAAGAAAGGTAACATTTCTACTGGAGTATTGGAGTTTTTAAGGATGTCCACATTGGATTGTTCTTAAAAAGACCTAAAATGCTTTGTCTCTTTTGTACTCTTATCTTTGATGAACAAAACATTTCAAACGCTAACCTCTTTTCTTCTTCGTTCTTTGTTCTTGGGTGTAATGTTTTAGTAATAGAGTTAAAAAAGTCGATAAATTAAAATGATAATTTCCTTGTAAAACTAATTTAACCTCCATTATAGACTAAATTTGAGTTCGCCGTGCGTGCACGACGTGGGATAACTAGTAGTTTATATATATCTATTCATGTAAAATTTAGATATGAACAAAAAAATACCTAATAAATAAAATGCAAAGGATAAACAAAATGCAAATCCAGCAAAGCAAGTTCAATTCTTCCAATTCTCAAACCAAAAGCAAGGAAAAATAAAATGCAAATCAAACACTAATCAAATGACTAATTCTCCTCATCAAGCTCAACGTAATCATTTTCCATGTTATCATCAAGCATCTCCCTCATCCTCTTCTCCATTCGAATCCTCCAAATTCAAAAAATCTTCTTCTTCTTGAGATTCCTCATCTTCAACCATTTTCTCCTTCCCTCTCCCTTGTGTAGCTTGTTTTTTCGGGTTGGAGTTCCTAGCACTTGAACCACCGCCCGGTAGCTCCTTCCTTTTTGTAGCACTTCTTCGCCTTGTATACCTTATAGGCTCCCCAACCCCGAAGCCTCATACACGGTATCCCAATTCAATGAGGTATCACCATCAAATACCAAATCCCTTCCGGCACCATCATCGTTATCATCATCCATTTCTCCAACTAACCACTCATTACAATTGTCAATATGATCGAGTGAAATTGGGTCAAGATTATCCCTAACATCAAACCTCATCTTCAATTGTTGATTGTATTTGGCATACACCAAATCATGCAACCTCTTATACTCGAGCCTATTTCTCTTTTTTGAATGAATCTGGAATAAAATTAATTACAAAAACACTAGTTAAAATAATTATGAAAATAGTAATGATGGATAGTATGAATCATTGCCAAAAATAAAAAAATAAAAAAATTAAAGACTACTAGTATATATATATATATAAAAGAATTGAGAACTAACTGAATGTATGTCATATTCTAGAAAAAAATATTAAGTATAGTTATTGATAAACAAATAAAGAAGAATGTGACAAAAGCGGACAGTTGAGAAAATTGGAAGTGGGATTAATGATGGCGAGTGTGACTTATATTGGGTCCGGACATTATTAACATTGGTCTATTCATTTTGCTCCATATGTGAAACTGGAAAGTTCCACATCTCCATTACTAACTCTTTTTTCCCCAACCGAAAAGAAAAAACGTAATAGGTGTCTTATGAGGAATGTTGGTTCATCTATAAATATATTTATGAGAAAATTACCCCTTCCACTTTACATTTCAATTTATATTGCATAATTAAACATCTTATATAAATAATAGTAAATTAAGGTTTTATTTGAAGATATACCACAAAACTTATCCACAATAATTTATTCATTAATTAAAGAAACCTATAAGTTACCAAAAGATCACCCCCGAATAATATGGTAAGAGATTTCTTTCCCACCTCATTAACCCTAAAATTGGAGATCGAGTTCTCCTCATATGGTATCCAAGTGATTGTTCATGGAAGTTTTTTTCTTTACTGCCCGTGGCAGCCGGAGGCGATGGTGGAGCACGGGCAAGAAAAGCGTCTCCGCTGGTGGGAATTCGAAGCGGTGGAGGTTCAAGGTGAAGGATCTCGTGCGGAGAAGCCAGAGCAAGGGGAGCAAGGGCAGTATCGTCCTTTTGACTTACGAAACGAAGGTAGTTAGAGAAACGCCGGCGGGTGGCTGTGATGTGATTGCGGCGCCGCGACCGCGTGGTATAATCGCATGGCGGCGAGAAGCGGTGGTCTAACCTGCCGTACAGGCAGGATTTGGTGGGACTCTTTAATAACGTGAATGGGCTGAAAAAGAATTTAAAGCGCACTTAGAGACCTTTAATTTTAGTTTTATTTTATAATTGTTATTTATTTATTTATCAATGAATTAATTTCTGGGCTAATGTATATGATTTAGTTTAATATTACAGGTTTATTTAACAATTTCTTTTCCTCATATAAGCTATTTGGGATGACAGACTTAAGAGAAGATGAGAATGAGGAAAATGGACATGAAGGCAGGAAGGATTAATTGTATGTATATGTATATGTATGTATATGAACATCGATGAGAACAAAATCTGATTCAAAATTAGACCTAGCCCCTAATGCGTCTTTTGTATATTTTCTGTATATATTCTGTGTATAATGACAAGAATGATTTATCTTCTGTATATTTGTTGTAAATATTCTTTTATGTCCTATGTATACAATTAGTATATCTTCTGTATATATTCCCGACAAATATACTGTTATTTAGTATATGTTTCGTTTATAATCAGTGAATATATCATATGTATATGTTGAGTATATAATGGGTATATTTTCTGTATATAAGTTTGATCGTGAAACAAAAAAAAATTTGAAAAGATAAAATTACCAGGTTATTTCGTATATTTTTTGGACTTATATGTTTTCTGTATATCTTCTACATATATTCTGTATATATTATGTATATACAAAAAACACGAGATGTAATAACACAAAAAAAAAAGAGAGAAACAGAACATATACGTTTAATATATGGTATTAAGACGATGCGAAGTTTAAAAATAAACAAAAAACAGTTTAACCTGCATAAAAATACTTGATTTAGCGAAATAAGTATTTAGGATTCTGGGATTTGTAGTTAGTTATACTCGTTTGAAATTCAATCTCGTTATCTTTCCTATTTCTTCTCGACAAACTCCTAATTAGTAGCATATATTGACTTACCATGTGTATTTTTAGTTTTTTTTTTTTAAATGGAAATCGATAATTTAATACATCCTCCACAAATCAAGGATGCTGTATTTCAGTTTTTGGTAACTGAAATCTTAGGATTTTTTCAATTAATCGCCATGTATGTGGTAGGGATGCAATAAAAAAATTGACTATGGCATATTTACAAATATTTTAATATTAGATGAAATTTCCCCTTATATTTGTACTCATAAGATTTATGGTAACGTGAGGTTCAGTATTGCTTGTATGCAGGGCGGATCCATAAAATAAGTTTGGGGAGAGTAAAATTAAGAGTACAATTTGTAATAGCATCCCATTTGATTTAACATATATATGTATANGTGTGTGAGGGCTAGTCGTTCTTTGGAGTTATTTCATTATGGAAGCAAATGGGGATAATGACCCTAATACTACAAACCTGACAGGAGATATAGAGAAGAAGTTGCAAAGTATTGATCTACCAGAATCAGAGACTAATGCCGTCGAGCTCAAGGATGAAGATATTAAGATAAGTGCCAAAGAATGGGAGCGAAGCTTGTTTGGGCGAGTTCTTGGGGACAAAAAGGCCAATCTTATGGGAATCAAGCGGACAATGGGTATTATTTGGCAAATTCAAAGTCCAATGAAAGTTCGTGAAATTAAAAACAACTTCTTTCAGTTTATATTTGGAAATGTGGAAGACAAGAAGAAGGTTGCGTCTGGTGTGAACTGGATCTTCGAGAACCAATACCTGGTGCTCTTGGAATGGGTAGAGGGCCTGGATGAGAAACATGGAGGGTTCGAGGAAGTGAAGCTTTGGGTGCAGGTAAACAATGTACCTTTAAACTGGTTGCGCTCTGAAGTTGGTATGAAGATTGGGAAAATCTTCAAACAGGTTATAAATGTTAATGTGGTGAAAGCAGGAAGTACAAGAGGTAGTTTTCTTAGACTACTGGTGGTGGTTAATGCCTCTAAACCTCTGCCCAGATGTGCTAATCTTAAACTGAAGAATGCTCAAATGTTAGTTTCCTTCCAATATGAAAGATTAGTGAATACCTGCTACTATTGTGGAGTCATAGGACACCTAGAAAGATCTTGTTCTAAGAGGATGACTGATATAGCATCTGGTAATCTAAAAGAGGGGCAGTATGGAGAGAGGATGAAGGCTATGGATGGAAATCTAGGATCTAAATCTATATCAGGGGGGTTTCGTACTAGCCAGTCCAATGAGTCCAATACGCAGCACCAACAATAGAGCAATCTTCACCCTGTTAATACAGCTGAGCATGAGCCCTCTAGTAGCAAAGCCTCTAATCAACAAGGAGTAGATGCAAGTAGTGGGGAAGACCAATATGCAGGGGTAGCTGTGGTGGCCCAAGAGAATCATACAACAGACATATTAGGCACAATATCCACTTCTGATCACCTGACAGCACCTATGAAGGATTTCCATGCTGAGGGAGGGGAACTTCACAAGGGAACTTTGGTGATTGCAGAAATGGAAACTGAGGAGGGGCTAGACAAGGAGGAGACTATGAATACTGAAGTACAGGGGCTTAACCTAAGAGGCAGAGTGGTGCAGGTGAAAGCCAGAGGGTGGAAGAGGAGAACTGGTAGAGAGGGAACAAATTCTCAACTAGCTAAGGGAACAAGGACTACAAAAATTACCCAAAAATAGAAAAGACCTCTTGGATGCATTGAGGAGGGGCTATCTGAGCAAGGTGAACTAAAGGAAGATGGCACTAAAAGACAGAAGAGAGAGATAGATGAAAGAGCTGGAGGTGGCCAGCCTTAAATGGGCCCAAAGTTCCAAATGAAGCTGATAATGTGGAACTGTAGAGGTCTGGGTGGACACTCTACAATGTCCCAGATTAAAGAGGTTACTAGACCCCAGCACCCAAATTTTGTGTTTATATCAGAAACCAAAAAGAAAAAAGACTTTGTTCATTCCCTCTGTAATAAATTTCGATTCAGGAATAGATGGGCAGTTGTGGATCCTCAAGGGCTCGGTAGAGGGATTCTTTTGTTATGGGATAGTACTGTGGATATTAAGCAGCTGATTTCTCACTCTTTTTGTTTTGAAGTTGAAGTGGAACTGCAACCTGGAAAACCTACTGTATTGCTAATATTTATTTATGCTAGTGTTTATAGAGCTACCAGAGAAGAACAGTGGCATTTACTGGAGCAAGGTAAAGCAAAGTGGGGAAATCAGTGGATAGTAGGTGGGGACTGGAATGAAATAAGAGAGCCAGGGGATAAACAAGGAGGTAGACCTATGTCAGAAAAGGACTGCAGGAAATTCAATGATTTTGTAGCTAGAATGGAGATGGCTGAGATCTAGTTGTAGGGGTACCAGCTTATATGGGCCAACAACAGAGAGATGAAGGGCTTTATTGAAGAAAAGATAGACAGGATATTCTGTTCCTTTGAGTGGCTTGTGGAAAATCAAAACATTGAAGTACAGAGCTTCTTCAAGAGTGCATCTGACCATAGGTTAATGCTATTGACAGAGGCCAAGACCAGTGAGAGGAAGAAAAGGAGATTTTCTTTGATAAGAGGTGGGTGAAAAAAGAAGGAGTAAAGGAGGTGGTTGCTAAGGCCTAGGCTGTTGCTAAATATGGTACACATATGTTCAAAGTGTCCGAAAAGATTAAGGAGACAAGACTAGCTTTATTAAAATGGAGCAGCCAATTAAGAAAAGAAGAGCTAGATACCAAGAGAAGGATTGCCGAGAGGCTAGAACCGATGAGTGTTTAAAGGGCTAACAAAGACTGGGATGAATGGGTTAAGCTAAAAGTGGCAATGGGCAGAATCAACCTCCAAAAAGAAGAATATTGGAAACAGAAATCCAGAAACACATGGCTAAAGGAGGGAGACTCTAATACAAAGTACTTCCATGCATCTACAGTACAAAGAAGAAAGTTGAACACAATATTCAGCCTGCAAGATGAAAGTGGGCAAACCTAGGAGACTCTGCCTGACATTGAGAGATGCATCAGTAACTTCTATGTCAGTCTCTTTTCTTCTGAGGGCTCAGAGGATGACCAGGATATTTTACAGTTTAACCAACCCACTATAACAGCAACTATGAATGAGGCCTTAATTGCTACTATCTTTGAGGAGGAAATTAGGGAAGCACTATTCAGTATGAATCCAGGCAAAGCCTGGGGCAGGATGGTATGTCACCTTTGTTCTTTCAATACTTTTGGGATACTATTAAAGTTGACCTTTCTGAAGCTATGCAAAGTTTTTTCTCTTCTGGGCAAATCCTTAATAATTGGAACCACACTTTCATATCATTAAATCCTAAATGCATGAATCCCAAAGTCCTTGGTAGTTTTAGACCAATCAGTCTATGTGGTGTATCTTATAAAATTACTTCTAAGATTATCACCACTAGACTGAAACAGCGTCTTAACGTTTGCATTAGTTCAAATCAAAGTGCATTCATCCCAGGGAGACAACTGCTGGACAATGGTATCATTGCACATGAAGCTATACATTACCTAAATATACACAAAAATGGGAAAGTGGGGATCATGGCATTAAAAGTTGATATGGAAATGGCTTATGACCGCATTGAATGGGAGTGTGTTTCTAAAATCATGGGCAGAATGGGTTTCCACTCCAAAATTGTGAAATGGGTTATGGCATGCATCTCATCTCCTGTTTATTCATTTAATATCAATGGTGAAGTGAAAGGTTATGTGGAAGCAACTCGAGGGTTGAGGCAGGGGGTCAGAGTTGTTGTCTAAACTTATCAGAAATGTGACTGCAGGGGCTACTTTAAGGGTCTCCAAATGGGAAAATCTGGGCCTAAGATTATCCATCTAATGTTTGCTGATGATGTCTTATTTTTTTGTGCTGCTGATGATCACCATGCATTGCTGTTGATGAACTTATTGTCTAAATACCAGAGCTTCACAGGCCCAAAGATAAATTTGGGGAAGTCATCAATATTTAAAAGCACTAATGCAGCTGCTCGGAATTCTATTTCCCATATCCTGTAGGGTATCTAAGTCCAAAGGTCCTCCAGATATCTGGGCTTTCCACTTGGGATTGGCAAATCCAAAAGGAGGTTTTTGACTATGTCATTGAGACTGTGAGAAAGAGATTAATTAACTGGAAGTCATGTTTTTTATCAGCTGCTGGGAAGGAAGTTTTGATTAAAGCAGTAGTGGATGCACTTCCATTTTTTTCCATGTCTTGTTTCTGTCTCCCTCTTGGTATCTGCAGGTTCATTGCTAGGATGACTGCCATCTTCTGGTGGAGCACTATGGTTGAGCAGAATGCTGGTGTACATTGGAAATCTTGGGATTTAGTTACTTTGCCAAAGGATAGAGGTGGACTGGGATTTAAAGACCTCATTCTTTTTAATGAATCTCTAATCCTAAAACAGATATGGAGGGTCCTAACAAACCCAACCTGTTAGTGAGCCGGGTCCTAAAGGGAAGATACTTTCCAAATGGGTCAATCTTGAATGTGAAGAAAAGCACTTCTGCTTCTTGGTTGTTGGGGACATGGCTGGGGATCAGGGATAAGGATGAAGGGCACTTTAGAATACAGATAAATGATGGTGTCTCCACAAACATCTGGCTGGACCCTTGGATTTTGAACCATCACAAGGCTATACCTGTGCTTAAATCTGGAGAAATTTCTCAACTTCAAACAGTCAACCAGCTCATAAGTGAGAATGGTGGAAGGTGGAATCAAACCTTGCTGAGGAAGATGTTTAATGAAGAAGAGGTGCAAGCAATTATCAAAATGAAAGGGCTGAGCAAAGAGTACAAGGACAGATGGATATGGACATTGGACCAAAAAGGTAACTTCTCTATGTCAAAAAGGTAATTGAGTAGTTTATACATTTTTATTCCAAAAGCCCAATTCTATTGTTATGATTTTTACCAGTATTTTTATGTACTTGGGCTTCATCTTTGTTAAAGCCCAGTTTATTATTATGTTGTTTCCAGAATTAGTTTGTTAGATGGGTCCCACGATTGGGTATGTATGCTGGGAATTGTCAGAAATCTAGTAACAAATTAGCACATTTCTCATGACTGTCTCTCTCTTCTAATTCTCTTTCTCTCTCTACTTCATGTTCCTCCTGCTTTCTCTTCCAAATTAATTACAGAAGAATTGCAGAAAATTACATAAGTTCTAATTATATGTTCTGAGCTTAACATTTGGTATCACCCTTTCCCGATCCTGGCCATGGCAGAAGGCACGCGCAGCAAGGACCTCTTGGAAACACAGAAAAGAATGGATTAGTTTATGCAAACCGAGGCCATGAAAAGAGAAGCAACAGAATTAAAATTGCAAGATCAAATTACGCAGTTGGGCTCAGATTTCAAAGATGCAAACACAGAAATGCAGTCACAAAGGCAAGGTAAATTTGAACACCTCACCAACACCCTGGCTGCTATGCAGCTGCAACTCCTTAACCTAGATAAGAGCAAATCACAAAGTGAGGAATCTATCTTTGGCTCCTACCATGACCAACGTCCTGAGGGTTCTTTCAAACAACAAAGAATCAGAAACCACACTGACCAACCTCTCACAACCCCAAACATCATCAGCCCTTTACCTAAAATTGATTTTCCCCATTTTGATGGCACAAACCCTAGAACCTGGATTCTGAAGTGCAACAGTTACTTCAGAATTATTCTTAGAATCCCTGATCAACAAAAAGTCAACCTGGCTTCTATGCACCTTGAAGGCAAGGCTGCCCAATGGTTTCAAAATATCAGTCAAAGGTGTGCTGACATTTCTTGGGCACAATTTTTAGAGCTCATCTCTGCCAGGTTTGAGGAGCTTAAGGAATCAAAAATTATTGAGGAATTTAACAAGCTTAGACACTCAGGCTCATATGCAGAACATGTTGAAAAATTTGAGGAATTAAAGGCTTGCATGCTGTGTCTCAACAAGGATTTCACTGAGGAATACTTTATTGCTAGTTTCATAAGTGGTCTTTCTGAGGAATTGCGGTCATTTACTTATATGTTTGAACCTGTTATCCTCCAACAAACAATTGACCTGGGAAGAAAACAGCTAGTGACCGTGGAAGCTATCACTAAAAAACTCAGAACCACCAATAGACCCTACACTAATACCTACCAACCACCCAGAAAACGTGAAACCCACTACAACCCACCAGCCAAATACACTCCCAACACACAGAAAATTCCTATCAAACTTTTGACACCTGCTGAAATGGCAGCTAGAAGGGACAAAGGCCTTTGCTACAATTGTGATGAACAATACACCTATGGCCATAGGTGCAAGCACAGGCTAAACTATATGGTAATGACTGGGGAAGAAGAGGGTACTTTCATACCTGAGGAGGCACCTACTGACACTGAGAACTTAGATGTTGTGGAATAAATCCAGATGTCACTGAACTCCATAGCTGGTGAGGTGGGTCTGACTACAATGAGTGTTTGTGGGGGTACTGGAGAACACCAACTACATATTCTCATTGACTCTGATAGCACTCTTAGCTTTATCCAATCAAGTACAGCAAAGAAGTTACAATTGGACCTTCAAGATGCCAAACCTATAGTTGTGAGGGTAGCAAATGGACAGAGGATGCTAAGTTCTCAGATAGCTGATGGTTTCAAGTAGAATATGCAGGACCACACCTTTTCTTACCCTCTGAGGGTTTTGGACAATGAGGGTTGTGACATGATTTTAGGGGGTGACTGGATAAAAAGTTGTACACCAGTGGAGTTAGATTATGAAAAAATGCATGTGGCTGTTATTGTGCAGGGGAAAAGGGTCAAAATACAAGCACTCAAATCAGCACCTTCTTGCAAGTACATTTCAGGTCCCACACTCTACAAACTTTTTCATGAAGACTTGGGACAGGATATTGCAGAGGTTTATTGGGTCACTATTCATAAACCTGACTCTCTGCCACACAATCCAGAGGTAGATTTGCTATTGGAAGAGTTCCATGGCATTTTTCAGGAACCTCAGAGGCTACCTTCTAGTAGGGGTGTTGAGCATCAAATCCTACTCAAACCAAACAGCATTCCCAAACACCAATTCCCTTACAGATCTTCCAATAATCATAAAAGAGAGATTGAGAAAATTGTCAATGAGATGTTGGAGGCTGGCATAATACAGGACAGTAAGAGTCCCTTTGCATCACCAGTGATTTTGGTGAAGAAGAAAGATGCCACCTGGAGGTTGTGTTTGGACTATAGATACCTCAACAACTTAACAGTTAAGTATGACTACCCTATTCCTGTCATTGATGAACTGCTCGATGAACTACAGGGAGCCAAATACTTGTCAAAAATAGACCTGAGGTCAGGTTATTTACAAATTCTAATGGATAAGGACCACAGGTACCTCACAACATTCAGAACTCACAATGGCCATTATGAGTTCTTTGTCATGCCTTTTGGGCTTTGCAATACCCCTGCTACCTTTCAATCCATAATGAATAAGATCTTTAAAAACTTATTGAGGCACAGTGTCCTTGTCTTCTTTGATGATATACTTATATATAGCAAGACTTGGTCTGATCATCTACATCATTTGAGACAAGTACTATCCATCCTAAGACAACATCAATTGTATGCTAAGAAGAGTAAGTGCCAGTTTGCTCAAGAGAGGATAGAGTATTCGGGTCACATTATCACTCACCAGGGAGTTACTACTGATCCTTAGAAAATAGACTGCATGTTAAAGTGGCCTATTCCCAAAACACTGAAACAACTTAAAGGGTTTTTGGTGCTCACAGGCTACTACAGGAAGTTTATAAGGGGATATGGCATTCTTAGCAAACCACTCACTGATTTACTTAAAAAAGATCAATTTAAGTGGGGATTAGATGCTGACAAAGCCTTCCAAACATTGAAAGAAGCCATGTCAGCAAACCTTTCACACTTGAAACAGATGCCAGTGGAAAAGGAGTTGGAGCTGTCTTCATGCAACAGGGAAAACCTATTGCTTTCATGAGCAAGATGCTTTGTCCTAAAAATCAAGCTTTATCTATTTATGAAATGGAATTTCTTGCTGTCCTCATGACTGTGCAAAGATGGAGATACTACTTACAGGGTCATAAGTTCATCATTAATATTGATCAACAAGCACTAAAGCATCTCTTAGACTAAAAGGTCATGACCCCAGTTCAACAAAAGTGGATCACAAAACTGTTGGGCCTAGACTATGAAATCAGGTACAAAAAAGGTACTAACAATAAAGTAGCAGATGTACTTTCTAGGAGAGACACTGACAACACTGATTGAATGGCTGTTTCTACTCTCATTCCTGCTTGGGTGCAAGAAGTCAAAGAAAGCTATAAGGATGACCCCTTCTTCACTAATGTTTTACAATCCAACATCATCAATCCCCTGTCCCATCCTAAATTCACTATCTATGATGGTCTAATCAGATATAAAGGAAGACTTGTAGTGGGCAAGGGCACCAACTTACACAAATAGCTATGGTGACTGCACAAGAACATATTTTACTAGCCAGGGATGAAGGTGATGTTGTGAAATGGGTCCAAGGCTGTGATGACTGCACAAGAAGTAAACCACATTCAGAGATTTACCAAGGCTACTTCAACCTTTACGTATTCCTGAGCAAGCTTGGACACACATAGCTATGGATTTTATTGAGGGTCTTCCTAAGTCTGGTGGGAAGGATGTGATTTTGGTAATCATTGATAGATACACCAAATATGCACATTTTTTTGCCTTATCTCACCCCTATACTGCACCTATTGTAGCTAAACACTTCTTGGACTCATTGTACAACTTACATGGTTTGCCTGTGAGTATTGTCTCTGATAGGGACAAAGTGTTTACTAGACTTTTCTGGAAGGAACTTTTCATGTTATTGGGGGTCAGATTAGACATGTCTTCCTCTTACCATCCCCAAAGTGATGGTCAATCAGAGAGACTTAACCAATGTTAAGAAAACTACCTGAGGGGTATGACACATCACAACCCAAAACAATGGTTCAGATGGCTCTCTTTGGCTGAATATTGGTATAATACCAATTTTCATTCAAGCCTCAAGACGACACCTTTCCGAGCCCTCTATGGTTACAAACCTCAGACTTTTTCCATGGACCCCTATATTGACTCTCCTCATGCAGAAGTTAAGGACTCTATGCATCAACGGAACATACAAGCTCATTTACTCAGGGAAAACCTAACTCAAGCACAAGCATGGATGAAATTTTATGCAGATCGGAAAAGAGTAGAAAAGCAATTTGCAGTGGGTGAACAAGTTTTTCTCAAATTACAACCATATCGCAAAAACTCAGTTGCACTCAGAAAGAATCTCAAACTATCTGCTCGATTCTATGGACCATATATCATCACTGAGAGAATTGAGGCGGTGGTTTACCGTTTAGCACTTCCGGCAGGATCTTAGGTTCAACCCGTCTTCCATTGTTCCCTCCTTAAACGGAAACTTCGCCCAGGTGCTCAAATCACTCCACACGTCCCTGCAATAGATGATGATGGTCTTGTCAACATAGATCCAGTGGCTATTGTTGATAAAAATATGATATTGAGAAATGAGAAACAAATACCTCAAGTACTTGTTTTATGGGACAACAGACCATTGGCACAATTTTCTTGGGAAGATGCTTTCTTTGTTCAACGTCGTTTTCCTCATCTTGATCCTTAGGGTCAAGGATCTCAAATTCGGGGGGGTAATGTCATGTACCCACCTTCCGACCCGAAAAAGAAGGATAATTACGAAGTAAAGGAGGAATCTTTGGGACGAAATGATGAATCTTTGGTGTTATCGATCGGAGATTTGGCCGGAAAAGCAAAACTAGGGTTTGAAGATGGAAAGGGGAAAGAGATCGAGGAAAATGAAAGGGTTTGCTCTACAAAAAGGGGAGAAACCGAAGCAGAAGTACAAGTGGTCGCTGGTCAAGTCATTGGGCCGGTAATTGAGTAGTTTATACATTTTTATTCCAAAAGCCCAATTCTATTGTTAGGTTTGGTTTTACTAGTATTTTTATGTACTTGGGCTTCATCTTTGTTAAAGCCCAATTTATTATTATGCTATTTCCAGAATTAGTTTGTTAGATGGGTCCCACGATTGGGTATGTATGCTGGGAATTGTCAGAAATCTAGTAACAAATTAGCACATTTCTCATGACTTTCTCTCTCTTCTAATTCTCTCTCTCTCTCTACTTCATCTTCCTCCTCCTTTCTCTTCCAAATTAATTACAGAAGAATTGCAGAAAATTACATAAGTTCTAATTATATGTTCTGAGCTTAACACCCACTGATGCGCAACCACCGCCAAAAAATGCTCGCCACCCTCATCCCACCCACCTATCTCTCTCTCTCTCTCTCTCTCTCTCTCTTTATCTCTATCTCTCTCTCTCTCTCTGCACAAAAGAACAGCCCCATCATGCCTTCTACCGGCCACCGATGCTCGTCTCCGGCGAAGCGGTCCTTGTCCAATAGCAGTTGTCGACTGTGTTAGATATGCTGTAAAAGCTTGACTTTCAGATATTAATAATACCATTTTGATTTGGCAATCGTGTTTATTCAAAGTATTTATGTTTGCAGTTTATTTATTTATGCAATCATAACTCCATTATTTTACACTGTAGATAATATGGTTCGTCGTGTTGAACAGAAAGATCATATTATCGGTTCCTTGTAAAATATAAATTTATTGTTCACAGTTTAGACAGGCAGTGAAACCCCTGTTGGAAAAAGACTGTAGTGTAGTCTTGATTCAATTGATCTTTAACTGATGGATTGCACTAGTACTTATGTTAAGTATTGAACGGTCCGCGGAAGGATAAGATTATAAGATTTACTAATCGTTGTTATAATCTAGACCTTCAGTTATTGATGCGTTCTCTTAAGCTGTAAGATAATGTAAAATGGGCATATATATTTATTACTTATTTATTTGATTTAGCAAGGGTGATTCCTATTCTATTAGGATGACATACTCGCTATTTTGGTAAGTAAGAATATTTATATAGTGTGCCGTAGAAATTATTTACAGTCACTATGAGCTCAGGAAGGAATATTATGTCAAACCCTGCATGTGGATAATTATCCGGCATAATGATTAATGAACTGAGTGGTACTAGTTTCATAAATGAAGAAGTCAATTTAATTTAATTGTCAGTAATTAAATTAATTGATGGATGTTATATCTTAAACATAGGGAGATAATTCGGTTAATGGGATTAATTAATTAATTAATTAATTAATTATTTAATTAATCATTTGGAGGTTTGATTTAATTGATTAAATTGGAGCCAAATGGGGAGAGCAATAATAATATTCTAGTGGGATATATTATTATTTAATTCTGATTAGGATTTTAAGAATTAATTTTATTCCATAAATAATATTCCATGATTAGGAGAATATTCCTTCTTGAATATTACTTAGGCTTAGGAGACTTGAGAGTCTTCTAGAAGGTGATGTTAGGAGAAAGGAATCATGACCTAATTGAGATTAGTATATGGAGTAGAATTAGGACTCCTTATCCTAAAGGGATAAGCCCATATTTGGCACCTCCTTAAGGTCCATAATGGAGATTATAAATACACCATGTCCCAACCTCTTCCTCTACTATTGCAAGAGCTTGATTTTAAGGTCTTAAAAAGAGAGGAAAATCGTGTTAACACATAGTCGAGAGTTAGGGAGATTCAATTAATCGCACCACCAAGATTAATCGAAGTAGGTGTTAAGGTAATCCATTAGAAGATCTTAAGGTGATTTATTTCAAACCTTGAAGATCTAATTTTTCCGGCCATCACCACCTGCCGACCGCCGCCGAAAATCNTGCACGCCCAGTCCTACCAGGAGTAGGAGCCCTGCAGCGCACGACCCGCACGAGCCTGAGGTCCCAGCGCCGCCCGTGATCGTTCCAGCACTCGCACGTCCCGTCCAGCGCCAGACGCGATCCGCGTGACCAGCTAGCGACCGCGACCCGACCGTGACCACCGCCTGTCTGTGAACCGTCTGCAACCCGACCCGACTCAAGGCGTAACTTGATCTGATTCGACTCGAGTCTTTGCAACCCGAACCCGATCCAACCGGCCCGAGCCCGATGAGCCCGATCCGGTGATCCGTTCGTGATTCAACACTCGACTAGAGTCGACAAAGGCCAAACCCTTCCACCGATTGGGTTGTGGTAATCAGACGATCTCCATCAAAGGAAATCAGAAACGTTTCTGAGTCGACAAAAATTTTAAACGGTAATGTTCTAACCCTAACTATAGATGCGTTAGGGCTTTTTTTTCCAAAATTCAAACGTGCATGTTGTTGTCGTTCCTAATAGAACCCAACAGACTGGCGCGCACCATCCGACATCGACGAATACGATAACCGTCGATCTCCAAGCACAGTCCGATCTTCAGGCACAATCGACCTCCTTGCCCAACTAAGTTCAGCCACCTCTCACTGACACCAACCATCGGCCACTATCGTCAAGGTACCGCCATCAGACACTGCCGGTAATTATGCCAATCTTTTCGATTATCTTGAATTTCTCTTCTTCTTCTTATTTTTGATGATCCACATCAGGGTTATCCAAGCTAATCGTAACCCAACATTTCCCAATAGCATCCAAAATCCAATCATAAACATCATTTAATCTTCAACTAACCGTTGATCGAAAACGTTCATTAACAGTTTGACACTAGAAAGAGGGTTCCATAATTTGCTTAGATCAGTGTTCGACTTGTGAACACCACCACAACTCTCTCTCCCTTGCATACACACTAGTAGCAGCGAAGACTCCGACACAAAACACCTTCACCGTGTCGGACATACACTATAGTAGTAGTGAAGACTCCGATGCAGAACACCTTCACTGTGCCAGAGATACGCAATAGTAGCAGCATAGACCCCTGCACAAAACACCTCTATTGCGCCGGAGATACACAATAGTAGCATTACAGACTTTGACACAAAACACCTCCACCGTTCTAGAGATACACAATAGTAGCAGCGAAGACTCTGGCGCAAAACACCTCCACCGTGCCAGAGATACGCAATAGTAGCAGAGACTCAAGCACAAAGAACCTCCACCATGCAGGACATACACGATAGTAGCATCAAAGACTCCGACACAAAACACCTCCACCGTACCGGAGATACACAAAAGTAATGGCGAAGACCCTAGCACAGTATGCCTTCGGCGTGTCGGAGATCAAAAAAGTAACGACAAACATCCCGATGCTAAAAATACTAGAGATGCCAGAGAAGTAGGACACTCGTCCCCCACCGCACAATCCAGAAAAATATAGATCTGGTCAGGTGCAACAATCCAACAATTAACTGAAAAACTAAAAATAAGATGAGCAGTTAAAGTGCTAAGATCGAAAAGTGTGACCACAGATAGATCATAGCAGTAAGAGGAGGGTCATAAGACAAGTGACAATTAAAATGCTCGTAACCGATCTGGGAAGCAGAAAATTGATGGTCCCGATCACAAAAATAAACTAACCTAAGAAATAGGAAAACACACTTTTAGGGCCAAGATAAAGGAAGGAAAGAAACCGGCTTATCGTCGAAGACATAATCACGGGGCCATCCAAAAAATCCCGATTGAAAGAAGGTGGGAACCCACAGAAAACAATTATTCACGGCTTGGCCCCACCCAGGCCGTAATTCCTTCATAAACTAAAAAAAAAAAAAACCGTGTAGGAGAGTTACTATGTCTGGTCAGAATTCATTCATAAACTAAAAAACCATGTACGAGAGTTACCCGGTCAGGCCGAAATGCTTTCATAAACTAAAAATACTATGTACGAGAGTTACTCAGTCAGGCCGGAATGCCTACATAAACTAAAGAACCGTGTACGAGAGTTGCTCGGTCAAGCTGGAATGTCTTCATAAACTAAAAACCGTGCGAGAATTACTCGGTCAGGCCAAAATGCCTTCATAAACTACGGGACAAAATGTCGTTATAAACTATAAGCCGAAATACCTTCATCAACTACGACCCGAAATGTCGTTATAAACTATGACCTGAAATGTCATTATAAATTACAGGCTAAAATGACGTTATAAACTACGGGCTAAAATGTCTTTATAAATTACTGACCGAAACACATTTATAAACTACGGGCCAAATGTAGTTATAAACTAAGAGCCAAAACACCGCCATCAAAAGCAATTGCTAAGCGTCGAGGAATTTCACGGTCCAGCTAGAAGCACCATGATACTGAGACACCTAGAGCAGATAATCAAGGGTACTACATTACCCAGACAAAAATCGGCTCATGCAAAGAGTGTAATTCACTTACAAAAATCAGCTCGTCCAAAGAGCGTAGTTTGTTTTAAAAAATAGCAGAATTCACTTACAAAAATCAGCTCGTCCAAAGAGACGCAATTCACTTTCAAAAATCGGTTCGACCAAAGAGAGTAATTCACTTACAAAAATCAAGTAGTCCAAAGAGCGTAATTCACTTTTAAAAATCAGCTCGTCCAAAGAGCAATTCACTTTATAAAATAAACTCGTCCAAAGAGCGGAATTCACTCAAAATGTCAGCTCGCCCAATGAGTGCAACGACCAAGAAACACCTCATTTAAATACTCAACCCACGTGAACAGGCAGAAATCGAATGTCAAAATCATCCAACCCAATTTCATATAAATGATAAAAACCTTTACGAAATATGGTTAAACTCAAGATTAACCAAAATAGGCATTAAAAGATTTCAAGGATCCGAGCACCCATACAAAGTCATATCATCGACAAGGACATAAAAGTAAAACAAATATAAAGAGCACTAGAAATTGAAGCAGACATATGAGAATTATAACCTTTTTCGTGTCTTCCATTAATAAGAAAAGCAAATGCACATAATTGCAAAATTACAGGTCGGTCACTTATGACCATCCTCGTACTGATCTAGCCCGAATACGACTTTATTACCATTTTAGAGGTACTCATTGATTATTAAAACAAGAAAAATATTGAGAAGGTCAACGATCCGAGCAAGACCCGACCACATGAAAGATGGAGGGAATTCCGACAACTTCAATCCATAATGACGTCCACGATGTCCATCCAACCCAAAGGGGACGCACAACTACTGAGACCAGATTCTTCGCCCCACTCAGATGGAGCTGGTTGAAGCAAAGCCTGAAAGATGTTCTTATAATGATCAGACAGGGAAGGCCAAAGCCCCCGTCCAGCGCAGAGTGGACGCCAAACAGGTCAGAGCCTTTGCCCATCGTAGGTCGGACCATATGGGAAGAGTCTCTCGAGGTCTTGCACGCCTGCACACGAAAAGGGCACAAACACCTTCGAAGAGGGAAACTGACCACCGGCCGTCCACCGGTCATATATGAACGAAATGGAAAACGCCCAGCCATCGAGCCATCACCGAAAGTTAGAACAATCATCATAAAAGAGACAAAAAGTAATGAATATCAAGAGATAAACAGAGGTACAAAACTTTGGTAAGTCAATTAAAAGGACAATCCCCTTTACAAAGGGAACAAGAAACACCAAACATCCACCTGCTATGAATACAAGTTTGGAAAAATGAATTCACAGAAAAAGCCCCAAATTCACATAAACCCTAATCCGCTAATTCGCGTGCCTTCTCCCAGCAGGGCCTTCGGGCCACCACGACGGCGGCGTCCTCCGAGCCGTGCGGTCGAATCTCAGAGACGTCGGCAGTGGCGGTGGCCTTTTCATCGGGTGAGATGGCGGGTCCTCCCCTTGGGTTTCGCTGTCTTGCAGGTTGCTAAGGTGGGTCGGGATCCCGCGTTCTTCTCGGAGTCTAGGTGGTGGCGGGCTACCGGCGTGGCTGTGAGTGCAGGCTGTGGCTCCTATTATCCCCTAGGAGGTTGGCAGGGTGGTAGTCGGGGCTGAGATCGGGGGTTTCACTCTTCTCCCTTCTCCCGTTTTGCTCTGCTTTTGGGGCCTTTGGGTTGTGTTAGCAGAGTCGGCTCGGGTCGGGGTGGGTCTTATGTCCTGGACCTAGGTTGTCGGGTCTTGGGAGGTGGAGTATGTTGTGGATCTCCGGTTGCGGGTCTTTGGGTTGTCTGCTCGGGCGAGGTTTTGGGTTTTTTAGTCTCAGATTTGGCTAGGCAATTTATATGCAGTTTCTGGATTTGCGGCTTGAATCGGGTCTTGTCCGTGTGGGTAGTCGGCCTTGGGTGTCGGTGTCGTTGGTGTTCGGGTTGGCTTCACTGTGCTGTGGGAAGGGCTTAGTGTTTGTTGTTTTGTATTCTTTTTGTTGTGTTTAGTGTTGCTTTGTTTGAGTGTTTGTTGGTGTGTGGTGTTAGTGTTGTTTGTGTGCGTCAATGTTTTTTTTCTCCTCTTTAGGAGTGTGAATTCTCCCGGCGGGGAGTGTGTATTCCTCAATAGTGGGGTTTTAATTTTTTTGTGTGTTTCGTAGTGTTGTGATTTAGGCTACCTTCGGTGGTAGACCTCCCTCTTTCCGGTTAGTGAACCGGTTGTATTTTCGTGTTATTTATAAAGTCTATCGTTTGAAAAAAAAAATTGTTGTTTCATATCCCAAAAACCGTAATCGAAATCAACGGTCTTTCAGGGTACCACGTCATAAATAAAGATAAGGTGGCGCGCCTTTTAGGAAAAGAAATGTCTGCAAGCGTCGCATCAGTTGGAGACGTTTCAAAGACTTTTTAGGGAAAGAAAAGTAAAGATACGTCCTATCGATCAAGTACATTCGCGATGTTTCAGTAACCATCACTAATGACCTAAAGGTACGAGCCAGTTAAATGCACGCGAAATATTGTTAACAAACCCAAGTTAAGTCGGGTCCAGTCGATACCGACGACCTCGAAATGAAGAATTCGCTCCTTCTGTCTATGCCAAAAATTCACACACATGTAAGCACTCGAGTTGGAGAAAGTATGACAATTGAGACTTTGAAACAAATATTTAAAGGGAATCGNTAGTAGGAACTAAAAGCATGCAAACCGTCACATAATAAAAAGTGCCACATCCATTGAAAAAGGAAAAACAAATACATAACCAACAGTTCATGAAAATGGTCAAATTCAACCTTCGTTCACAGAGACCCCGCCGAAGACAGGAAAAAGGAATAAACTCAAAGTCAACAACTTGGGGGCGGTGTCAGCCTCAGTGGTAGGGTCGACTTCTAGGTCGATTGTTAGCTCATCTACTCCAGCCCTGGCCTCATCCCCTTTGACCTGACCAGCGACCCGGCCTCTCTATCGTCATCAATGAGGGTGGTCCCCAAGTCAATCGACGGATAGCCCTCGCCGACTACAATAGTGTTGTCCTCCTCAGCTCAACCACCAGTCGCTTCAAATCTAAAGTCACTCTCCTCGGCCGAGATCTCAAGATCAATTTCTCGGGTATCGATCTCTCCGGCGACTTCGCCTGGGCCAGCCTTCACAAAGGTCTCAACATTTGTGAGCGGGCTGGGTAGCTTCTCACTCGCCACTTTAAGTCTTTCCAGCATGACCTCATCGCAGTCTGAAATTTTCCCATCAGCTCGAAGCCTTTCCCGAGTCCAATGCGCCGGGCCTTAGGGTGCATGATCGCCCGATAATGTTCCAGACTTCATGTTTCGCTCTCAAAAACTCAGATCACCCAAAGAAGGTTCACAGCGGCACTAGCCTCGACGTCCTCTACATAGTCGCTGAAATCTCAGAATTCGGTGAAAGTCGTTTTCTTCAATTCTTCTACGGTGTATTCAGCTAGAGCAGCGTGGAGCTGTGAAGTCATCTTCTCCATGTCGACCTCTATAGAGATCTGTTGGATTCTCTCCTCCAGAGTCTTTTTATTGGTCTTGAGTAAAGGACCTCGCGGTTGAGTCTATCCTTCATTTCTTCAAATCGACCAAGGTGATTTTGATGATTATGCTTCACCGCCGACTTGGGCCTCTAGCATCAACTTATTTCCGCGATCAAACTCAAGTTCTTCTTGTAGAATCGCCTTTTCAACATCTAACTTAGGCATCCTCTTTGCCGAGGCGTGAGCCTCCTCAGATTCTAGTTCGAGAGAGGTGAGTTTTCCCCTGCTGAGAGCATGCTCGGCTTTCATCTAGGAGTAGCTCTTCTGCAACTCCTATACTTGGCCTACCGACATGCAAATGTTCGTTAGTGGGCAGCCATAAGCACTAGCCGTGAACTTGAATCGCTTGGGCACCTGAAGAGTGTTGGTGTATGTACTGAAATAGTAAGCTTTAGATGTTATTTACACTGATCCCGTTTGAATGAGAATCATGTTTACCTAAACATTTCAGATGTTTTACATGTAGATATTGTGGTCCATCACAAATGAGACAGAAGATCACATATCGATTACTTGTAAAAGGAGTTGGAGGAGAGCTACTTTATTTGTGGTCCATCACAGATGACCAACCCATCGTGTAACATCCCACTTATTTACTTTAATTTTTTCGAAGAAATTTTACTTTTCTTTAAACATTTGGGAAACTCACGGGCGCTACTACTTTAAAACTTGCAATAGCCATGGGAACTTTAAGACTTAACCCTCATCATTTCATCGCATGTCCATTTATCGTACTTTGCATAAATAAACTTGTTCGTATACAAAAACATAAACCATGTTTCATAGTGTCTTAAATCAACTTATAAGAAATATACTCATGAATTGTCTCATATTTGAAAATAACTTAAAAGCAGTAAAACTCGATAGCAAATTTATTTATTTGGCCACCCTCGCCCTCGCACCGCTGCCAACTCGAACAACCTGGGTGTGGAAAACAAATAGGGGTGAGCATTTTCACTTACTCAGTCAAGAATACTTTTTACGCAAAAGATTCAATATAATAAAAAATCATATGATATCGACATATATCATGAATAATGAAGCTCGTTTCTATCTAACAAACGGTGTTACCCAAATGCCAGAAGCCTTTACCTTTTCCTTTTCCATCCAACAAATGGTGTTACCCAAATGCCAGAAGTCTTTACGTTTTCCTTTTCCATCTAACAAATGGTGTTACCCAAAAGTTGAAAAGCTAGTACATAATTAAATAAGCTACAGATCTCAACCATATTATAAGCAATTATAAGGAATGTAAAACGTAACATTGAAATTCCCCACCTCGTAGTGTAGTTGACTTGATCTATAAATAGTGCTCTAGGAACTGGAGGGTTCGACTGCTTGACTATATACATTATTTGGAGGTGTATTTTAAATGTCTTATTGAAGAAGTTCAACATATCTTAGTTTTTGAGAAAACCAATTGGTTTTCCTTTCCTCGATTAAACCTCTCTTGAACTTTAAAAAAAAAAAAAAGCAAAGCTACGTTTAAAGTATTAGAATTTATTGATTTCTTAGTTGCTTAAGGGTACTAATATTCATCATCTAGGATACTTGGGAATGAATAGAGAAGCCGAAAGATGGCATTAGAGCGGACTTTAAGACCGGTACAACAGGAAAGAATCCAAAGCTTGCAAGGATGTTAGGCTTCGAACGGGACAGAAAAATTGAAAAACTATATAATATCAATAAATCAGATATTTATCGCATAATCATGTATATAAAAGGTAAAATCCGTTTTTGAAACTATACCAAGAACTGACCAAATCTGTCATGCGCAACATTTTTAAAATATGCATATCTCTCAACACTTAACTCATATGGACATGATTCTGATCTCAAAATAATCCTAAGACATGCAACAAAATGTTTCATTTAGATCACAGAAGCAAATAAGGTCATCAAGCAGGTGAAATATCGACTAACATTGAGAACCTAGATGCAGTCAGAAAATCGAAACTAACTCATGCGCTGTCCCACTAAACAGAATATAACTTTTTACGCAAGAAATATTTTTAAATGATTCTCAAACATGCAATAAGATAGGAGACAACACCACATTTTTCACAATTGCATTTGAGCACGTTAAAAACAGTGAAAATAATTTAAACTTAGTTTATAACCTGCTGCCAACTTTTCAAAAAACTGCTTGTGCACTGTTAGAATATACACTTGTGAGTTGTGTCCCATATTGTCTGTACAGGAAAAATAGGCCTAACTTATAAGCATAGTGGGCTACTACTCCTATCACCAAGTGGTTTTAGGATGGAACCCCACTAATGGCCATCTAGGCTCACCATGCTTTGGTGCGCTTCACGTCCGTGGAACCACACCCGTCAACCCCCGTTATTTCATGGTATCAGAGCCGGTTCACCCTACCCATTTGGGCTTGGGTTTACGTGGGACCATGCAATGATGTACCTTTCACCCAGCCCAGTTGGGCTTGGGCCTCATATGAAGGACTCACAAGTGAGGGGGCATGTTAGAATATACACTTGTGAATTGTCCCACATTGTCTGTATAGGGAAAATATGCCTAATTTATAAGCGTAGTAGGCTAATCCTCCTACCACAATTTGGTTTTAGGATGGAATCCCACTAAGGCTCATCTAGGCTCACTCTGCTTTGGGGCGCTTCACGTCCGTGGGACTGCACCCGTCAACCCCCGTTTCTTCATGGTATCAAAGTTGGGTCACCCAGCCTAGTTGGGCTTGGGCCTACGTGGGACCGTGCAATGACGTATCCGTCACCCAGCTCAGTTGGGCTTGACCGTCATATGAAGGACTCACAAGTGAGAGGGCGTGTTAGAATATACACTTGTGAGTTGTTCCACATCGTCTGTACAAGGAAAATAGGCCTAACTTATAAGCCTAGTGGGCCACTCCTCCTACCACCAATTGGTTTTAGGGTGGAACCCCACTAAGGCCCATCTAGGCTCACCCTGCTTTGGTGCGCCTCACGTCCGTGGGACCACACCCGTCAACCCCCGTTTTTTCACGCACTGATTTTAAAAAGATCATATCTCCTAAAATATAATAGGTTTTTGCAAAATTCATGAATTGCCGATAGTCATCCCAACTATTGGCGTACCAAGGATATTTTTTTACCATCTCTTGGATACAATTCATATGAAGAGTACAACATCGAGAAACACGATCTTGAAGGTCAAAACAGTTCATAAACAGAGGAACAGAAACCAGCGAAATCACATGTTAATCATAAAAAAACTTCACAATTCAAATCCCGACTAAGGCAACTTAAACCAAACTTCTAAACATAATTTTTACATCTCAAAACGTGATCAATATCATATAATTTCCAGCATCTAATCTCAATCACGTAGACGTGAACAAGGATAGATTGAAGCATGCATAAGACATCGAATTTTCTTCTCTTTTCATTAACATCATCGGCATAAACTTAATCTAACATTCTTGATTATCCTATCTCTGAAGCAAGCATAATAATCCAATATTTTGAGATTTTAAACTCTTTTATAAAAAACTTCGATAAACAATTGATCCAAGATCAAACTTGGAATTCCTTTCTCTTATGCTTGATCTCATGAATTTATTAAACTTGTTAATCTTTAATTCGATTTGATTATTAAAACACATCATTTCAGCCCATAATTAGGAAAATGTATCGGTTTACCGTGATTGGAAAAAAGAATAAAAGATCAGCTCGGGAAAAATCTCGGGACTCGGCTTGCTTGCGCGTGGCACGTTGCGTACTTGCGACTTCGAACAGTGCGCGGGCTCAGGCTGCGATGGATGGTTGCTGCTTCGCGTGGGGCGCTCGAAGCCGGAACGCGCGGACGGGCTGAGACGTGCGGCGATCGGCTGCTGGCTGCAACACAGGCAGCGCACGGATGGCTCGGCCGAGAGAAGCGCTCGGCTCAGTTTATTTATTTATTCTTTTGAACTATGGAACTTAGAATCTCATGAAATAATTTGCGTAGGGAAAATAAAATCTAATTGGAGAGGATTATATTTATAGTGCTAGGTTTAGGAGACTTAGAAGAATATATATGAGTCTTTATTTTGGTAGGAATAGGCTTCTCTTTTACTTAGTGAGCAAGACAAGAACTCTCCTACTCTCTTCTCTCTCTCTCTTTTCCACGGCTAAACACCTATGAGGGCCGAAATTTTGTGCTCCAATTGTCTTAGAGTAATACGCATTCTCCTTTATTGCTTAGGACTTCAATTAATTAATTAAAATTATGATTAAAGGGATTTTAATTAAGGAGAAATAGATAGATGGGGACATCTAATTAATCTCCATTTATTCTTTATTAGTATATTTGTTTGGTGGTGGGATTGGATAAAAATAATACCAAGTGCTAGGATTATTTATATCTCATCTAAAAGTTGGGATGGAGTTATCCCATATTCACGGGATAAAACAACTTTTCATCCCGGGTCTACCCCATAATACCGGGCCTTCATCCAGTGAAACAAACATGGGATAGGCTAGGATTAGGCAGGATATCCTACCTAATCCCATAAAACAAACGCGCACTATGTATAAATAAAATTAAATGGATGAGGACATCCACTTAATTTCTATTATAATAAAATTAAAATTTCGATCTTAATAAAATAAAATGCATGAATTTAATTATGCTCTTTTGGGGCGCTACATCCTATCCTCTTTAAAATATTTCCATCCTTGGAAATAAGATCATCTAGAATCATCAAGCTTTTAACTAAAGATAGGATAAACGATAGGTACCTAATTACTTCCTCGACTCGACTCACCTTCTAGATGAGGCTTTTCTTCAGTCGGCTCCAGTTCTGATTCCAGAGGTACTCTCTTTTCCTCCCACAGCCGTCCCACTTGTACTACCAAGTCGTAGAAGCTCACCAACGGCATTCCTCTATTATGTGGGATCCTTCTGTTCTCCTCCAACAGCTCGCTGTAAATCCTATTAGCCTCGATCTTCCATATTGGTCAGAATGTCGATGAGCTTCTTTTTTCTGTCTGAATGAGACAGGTTGTTCGCATGCCTCCTTAGTTCTACCCATCAATCAAGTACCTCTTGTATGTCCTCTCCTAGTGTTCTCTTTTCGTTGAATGCAAGCCTCTCAAACTCCTTCAGCTTCCTTGCAGTGATGCTTCCAGGGCCTAATCCCTAGTTTTTACTGGTCCTCATTGTGCGTACCATCTATAGACAAAGATCATTCAATACATGAACAGAAATTTAACGAGAGAGAGGGATATACCAAAATAAATACTTAATCTTAAACGGTCTTAAAAGAAAATTGACTTGTTCTTAAGGAAGTAACTATCAACCATAATCTCAAACTTGTTCTCAAAATAGGCGATAAGTTTGCCAAATAAAATTCAAATCGTCTTGTTGGTTCACTCTTGTCTCGCTTTCGCCTCATTTTGCGCTAGCATGTAGAACCGATCTCGTCCTTCTCGTCCAAGCCTTGGTTGTTCTTGTTGAGGCAGATTCTGCTATCGTTGCCATTTCGGCCTTTCCAGGCATTGCGAGATAATGTTTCCCAACTTTTTACACCAATAGCAGGCGTTTTGACATGTAAGGTAAGCTCCTCCATGTTTCTTTCCGCATCGGTTGTAGACTTGTGCTTATACAGCTGGCACTTGCTGCAGACGCTGTGGTTGTGCATCTCGAGCGCCATCTCCTTGCTTCTTGTGTGGTTGATCCCACTTCCTCTTCTTTGGGTTGGGCGCTTGTTGGTCAGTGACGGGTTGGACTACCTTTTTCTCTGTCTCCATGCTAATGCTGGCGTCGATCTGTTGTGCCCTATCGACAGTGTCGGCGTACGGTATTTTACCATGACTTGCCACCAGATGACGTATCACGGGTCGATGGCCTCTGCAGAATCGTTTTGCACATTTTTAATCCGTGTCTACAGGGTGCTCGACAAAATAACTCATGCGGGTGAAATCCCGCTCATACTCATCCACAGTCATGTTGCCTTGCTCTAGATCCCAGAATTCACGTTCAATTGGCTCGCAGTAATGTTGCAGGTAATACTTTTCTGCCACTATTGCTTGGAGTTGATCCCATGTTAGGGCCGTGCGCTCAGGTACTGGATTCGATCGCCGATACGTGGTCCACCACCTACCTGTGTCTTCCCTCATTCGGAATTGACCGCATGTGACCAACTGTTCATTGGTGCACCCCAAAACTTCGAAGATGCTCTTGAGTCTTAGGAACCATTTATCAATGTGTGCTAGTCCTTCCATCCCCGTTAAAATGGGCGGGTCTAGCTTGCGAATTTGCGCCAACATTTGGGCCCGATAAAGTCCGGTGCCGCTTGGCCTCCATTTTGTTGTCCTCTTGCCATTTCTGGCAGAAAATACTTGAAAGTTAGAAGGTTGAATCCTATCTGGGGTCTCAACCTAACTTATCTTTACTCCTTCTCTTAGGCTTATGCTCGGATACAACCTCACTAGAGGTTTTAGGTCCTCTTAGAGGTAGATCCTAGGCCCCGATACATAACATCACGAATGAAACATTCTCATGTTATTTATTCAACTAATGCTTACTTACCTCGGAGTTGGCGTGGCGCGACGGTGGCGGATGGTCAAACCATTGAAAAAACATATTTAAATTTTAAAAATTATACAAGTCTACAGAATCGTAAACCCGCTCTGATACCACATTGTAACACCCCTCTTTTATTTACTTTAATTCTCTTGAATAAATTTTTCTTTTCTTTAAACATTTAGAAAACTCAAGGGCGCTACTACTTTAAAACTTGCATAGGCAATGAAAACTTTAAGACTTACCCTTCATCATATCATCACATAGTTCATCCCATGCCCATTTATCGTACTTTGCATACATAAACTTGTTCATTTATCGAAACATAAAGCATGCTTCATAGTTTCTAAAATCAACTTACACGAAATATACTCATGAAATGTCTCATATTTGAAAATAACTTAAAATCAGTGAAACTCATAAGCGAATTTATTTATTGGACCACCCTCGCCATCGCTCCATTGCCAAGTCGACCAAACCTGGGTGTAGAAAACAAATAGGGGTGAGCATTTCCACTTACTCAGTGAGGAATACTTTCTATGCAAAACATTAAATATAATAACAAATCATATGACATCGACATATATAATGAATAATCAAGCTCGTTTCCATCTAACAAATGGTGTTACCCAAATGCCAGAAGCCTTTACCTTTTCCTTTCCCAGCTAACAAATGGTGTTACCCAAATGCTAGAAACCTTTACCTTTTCCTTTTCCATCCTACAAATGGTGTTACCCAAATGCCAGAAGCCTTTACCTTTTCCTTTTTCATCCAACAAATGATGTTACCCAAAAGCCAGAAGCGTTTATCCGTTCCTGTTCCATCCAACAAATGGTGTTACCCAAATGTTGAAAAGCTAGTACATAATAAAAAATCTACAGATCTCAACCATATTATAAACAATTAAAAGAAATGTAATACGTAGCATTGAAATTTCCCACCTTGTAGTGGAGTTGACTTGATTTATGAAAAATGCTCTAGGAATTGGAGAGCTCGACTCCTCGACTATCTATATTATTGGGAGGCATATTTTAAATGGCTTATTGAAAAAGTTCAACATATCTTAGCCTTTGAGAAAAACAAATGGTTTTCCTTGCTTCGATTAAACCTCTCTTGAACTTTAAAATAAAAAAAGCAAAGCTCGTTTAAAGTCTTGGAATTTATTGAATTCTTAGCTTGCTTAAGGATACTAATCTTCATCACCTAGGGTTCCTTATAACTTCAATAAATAAGATATTTATTGCATAATAATGCATATAAAATGTAGAATCCGTTTTTGAACTATACCAAAAACCGACCAAATATGTCATGCGCAGCGTTTTTAAAACATGCATATCTCTCAAAACTTAACTCATATGGACATGACTCTAATCTCAAAATAATCCTACAACATGCAGCTAAAACTTTTATTTAGATCACAGAAGCAAACAAGGTAATCAAGAAGGTGAAATATCGACTAACAATCAGAACCAAGATGCAGTCAGAAAATCGAAACTAACTCATGCGCCGTCCCACACAACAAAATACAACATTTTACTCAGAAAATATTTTTGAATGTTTCCCAAACCTACAAAAACATAAGAGATAGCACTACAACTTTCATGAAGACCTCTATTGCATTTGAGCACGTTAAAGCAGTGCAAATAATTTAAACTTAATTTATAACCTGCTGCCAGCTTTTCAGAAAATGGCTTGCGCACAGATTTTAAAACGACCATATATCCTAATATACAAACGGTTTTTGACGGTTTTTGTAAGATTCTTGAACTCACAGAAAGACAACAGAATGAGCTACAATTCATATGAAGAGTACAACATCAAGAAACACGATCTTGAAGTTGAAAACAGCTCATAGACAGAGGAACAAAAACCAACAAAATCACTTGTTAATCATAGCAAAACTTCACAATTCAAATCCCGACTAAGGAAACTTAAACCAAACTTCTTAACATGATTTTTACATCTCAAAACATGTGTTGGAAAATAAGTAATATAAAATTGGGTATGAATCAATTTTGACTGATTTTTTGATGGCTAAATATTTAATTCGGGTTGAATTAAATTGTGTAGAAAAATTCTACGTTCCGAGTAGAGACTCGTGGTATAATTAATTTCTCAAAACTGATTTTCGATGAGTGAGAAATAAATGTTAGCCATCAATGGGCATGCAGAATGTTGGCTGTGGGATTCGAAGTCAAAAGTCCTATCCCACATAGAAATCTTAAATGAGATTAACTCTCTTTATTATAATAAAAAGAGTTGCAGAGGTCACAACAACAACAAAGTTATGCACTAAGTGTTGGTGTACAAACCGAGTTGGTTTTGGGCTCGTGTTTTGACCCAACCCGTGTGTCATCGTTCCAGGTACATTGAACCTGGACGTGTGACCTTTCAATTGTCCACCACATGACGGTTTCAGAAGTTATGAGGTGAATTAATGGTGAGTTAAACCTGAAACAATTTGCAATTGAAACCCAGCCATGAATGGTTGTTAATTGCTTGGTGGTTACAAGTTGAATAGTCATCAAAACAAGTCATGAATGGTTGTTAATGGCTTGGTGGTTACAAGTTGTGAATAGGCATCAAAACCAACCATGAATGGCCTTTAATGGCTTCGTGGTTACAAAATGAAGAGTCATCCCCCACCTAGGTGGAAGTCCTATAAATAGGACATTGTAGAGACTTGATCAAGACACGGAAAATCTCATCTGCATCCTCAACTCTCTCATCTCTCATATCCTCACGCATACATAGTGCTCAATTCTTGTCTGTATTCCTGTTCGCCAGAACTCTGAAGGCTGGTGTGCTACAACATCCGAGTGTATAGCCGTTGTATCTTTGGGGACATTACGCACAGACCCGTCAGCACTATACGGGGCGTATTTATCTTGTGGAAAGATTTCAATCGCCTCGGCTTTAATTTTGTCCGCATTCGAGTTGTATTTTATATTTCTTGTTTCATTCATACTGTACAAACTGAACTCTTCAATCAGTTCATAGGTTCCCGTTGTGATCAAAACACATATTGTAACAATCGCAAGATAAATACCCGACACCTACTGAACTGATGGCATCCACCGGAGAAGGATCACAAACTCAACATGGTGGATAACCCAGAGAGTGGTACATGATACTGGAGCCACTCGCCATGTGTGTTCCGACAAGGAGTTGTTTTCTGAATACATTTCTTCTACTAGTCGGAAACTTTACATGGGAAACTCTGCCATGTCTGATGTGGTTGGAGTTGGCACTGTGGTGCTGAAGCTAACTTCTAGAAAGGTGTTGAAGCTTCAGGATGTTCTGCATGTGCCAGACATCTGCAAGAATTTGGTCTCCGGATCTCTTCTCGTTGAGCATGGATTTAGGCTAGTATTTGATGCTAAGAAGTTTGTTCTTAGCAAGTTTGGAACATTCTTTGGTCATGGCTATCTCGCCAAGGGATTGTTCAAAATAAATGTAATGGCCGTGAGCCGTGTAACCGTTACTAATAATAATGAAAAGCCTATTTCTGTTTATACCATTGAGTGCTTTGATTTATGGCATATTAGATTAGGACATGTAAATCTAAATGCAATTAAACGGTTGATGAATTTAGAATTAATTCCTAAATTCTAAAATTGAATCACATAAAAAAATGAGAAATTTGTGTTGAAGCCAAAATGGCTAAGTTGCCTTTTCACTCGGTGCAAAAGAAGTACTGAACCATTAGGCTTAATCCATACGGATGTATGTGATTTGAAACTATGCAAACAAGAAGGGGCAAAAATTATTTTATAACTTTTATCGATGATTGCACAAAGGTTGTGCTACTTATATTTGTTAAGAAGAAAAGACGAGGCTGTGGAATCGTTCAAAAACTACAAGACCGAAGTTGAAAATCAACTCGACAAAAGGATCAAAATAAATCGAAGTGACAGGGGTGGGGAGTATGTAGCTCCTTTTGAACAAATATGTCCTGAATATGGCATAATTCATCAAACGACGGCCCCCTATTCGCGACAATCGAACGTTGTTGCTGAACGCAAGAACCGAACCTTAAAGGAAATGATGAATGCCATGTTGATAAATTCAGGATTATCCCAAAACATGTAGGGGAAGCTGTTTTAATAGAATATCATATCTTGAATAAAATACCACCTAAAGGGAAAAATGAGACTCCATACGAATTGTGGAAAAATCGTAAGCCGTCTTATAAATACCTTAAAGTGTGGTGGTGTTTGTCTAAGGTTTCAGTTCCTGAACCCAAACAAATAAAAATCGGACCTAAGATGGTCGACTGTATATTTATTGGATATGTGTACAACAGTACTGCATATAGATTTCTAGTTCATAAATCGAAAAATCCAAAGGTATCTGTTGGTACCACTATTGAGTCGAGGAATGTTATATTTTTCGAGAATATATTTTCTCTGAAGGAAAGGGCAGAATCTAGTTCTAACAAAAGGACGTATGAAACTGCTAGTGGTTCTGTACCAGATGGTACTGAAAATAAAGAAGAAGAACCGAGACGTGGTAAAAGGGTAAAAATGGCAAAAACGTTTGGACCCGATTTTATTACGTATATGTTGGATGATGAACCGAATTCCATTAAGGAAGCTTTGTCCAGCCTAGGTGGACCATTCTGGGAAGAATCTATAAATTGCGAAATCGAGTCCATTATGCAAATCATACTTGGGAGTTGGTTGATCTCCCTGCGGGTTGTAAATCTTTAGGATGCAAGTGGATCCTAAAGAGAAAATACAAAGCTGGTGGAACAATTGATAAGTTTAAAGCACGATTAGTGGTCAAAAGCTTTAAACAAAAAGAAGGGTATGACTTCTTTGATACATATTCACCTGTTACGCGTATAACGTCGATTAGAGTGCTTCTCTCTATTGCTGCTACACAATCTTGAGATTCACCAAATGGATGTCAAGACGACATTCTTGAATGGTGAATTATAAGAAGAGATTTACATGGAACAACCCGAAGGCTTTGTAGCACCTGGACAAGAGAAATAGGTGTGCAAATTGATCAAATCCATGTACAGACTGAAACAAGCTCCAAAACAGTGGCATTTGAAATTTGATGACGTGATGCTGTCAAATGGGTTCAAAATCAACGAATGTGACAAAAGTGTTTATGTTAAGAATACATCAAATACATTTTTAATTGTATGTCTATATGTAGACGATATGTTGATCATGGGGAGTAGCCATGGAGTTATCATGGATACGAAAAGAATGTTGAAAAGAAATTTCGACACGAAAGATATGGGTTTAGCTGATGTAATTCTTGGAATAAGGATTATCAGAACCTAAGAAGGAATAGTCTTGTCACAATCTCACTACGTAGAGAAAGTGCTCAAGAAATTTAATGCAAATGACTGTCCTCTATCGAGGACACCCATTGGTCTTGGTCTAAATCTGGTAGCCAATAAAGGTCAACCAGTAGCTCAATTGGAATATTCACAGATAATAGGAAGTCTGATATACTTAACAAATTGTACACGACCAGACTTAGCCTATCTGCTGAATAAGTTGAGTAGATTTACGAGCAATCCCAGTCATGAACACTGGAATGCTTTGAAAAGAGTACTAAAGTACTTGAAGTACACCCTTGAATACGGGCTAAAATACTCAAGATATCCAGCTGTACTTGAAGGGTACTGTGATGCAAGTTAGATATCGGATTCCAGAGATTCTCACTCCTCAAGTGGATATGTTTTCTGTATCGGAGGAGGTGTTGTTCCGTGGAAATCCACAAAACAAATTTGCGTAGCTCGGTCAACCATGGAGTCGGAGTTCATCGCTTTAGATAAAGCAGGTGAAGAAGCCGCATGGCTTCGAAAATTTTTATTCGACATTCCATCTTGGAATAAGCCTTTGTCGCCTGTGATGATTCACTGTGACAGCCAAGCTGCTATCGGAAGGGCGCAAAGCAACATGTATAACGGTAAGTCTAGACATATCCGTCGTAGACATAATACCGTTCGCCAATTGATCACAAATGATATTATTTCCATTGACTACGTGAAGTCAAAGGAAAATTTGGCAGATCCTTTGACTAAAGGATTGAATAGAGATCAATTGGGAGTATTGCTAGAGGGAATGGACTTAAAAATCCACAATGGAAAGAATGATCATAGTGGTAACCCTACCTTGCTGAATGGAGGTCCCATGAACTTGGTTCAAGGGGAAAACTAAGCTATGATAAATTCAGTTTCTTGAGGAGAGGGCAATCGACCTTCCAGTGTCAGGACTTATTGCACTTGTGGCATCTTCCTTTCGGTTTCTTTGCCACAGCTTGAGGGGTCGGTCGTGGGTAAACCAGAGCATCCTGTGCCTTCGCCTTTCCTGCAGACTTCTTTCTCTTCCTGCCCTTGTGAGGCCTGGAAGGTCCAGCCTGCTCGGCGACTAGCACCTGAGTTGCTTGAGTGAATAAGGCCTCCGCCGACTGTAGCTCTGCCAGCAGTTCGGGAAGAGCCATATGCATCTTGTGCATGTTGTAGTTCAACCAGAACTGATCAAAGCTCTTCGGCAGAGATTGGAGAATAATATCAACCTGGGTTTCCCCGTCAATATAACCTCCCATAACCTCAAGCTCATTGAGCTGCGCCATAACCCTGAGGGCGTGCTCCCTTACGGGTGTGCCCTCGGCCATGCGCTTACTCATCAGAGCACTCAAAGCCTCTTGCCTAGCAGCCCTAGACTGATGTCCGAACAGATCCCTGAGATTGAGAAGTATATCTGCTGCAGTGTCCTTAGACTGATGCTGATGTTGAAGAACATTTGACATAGAAGCCAGAATGTAACACTTCGCCATCTCATCAGCCTTCTTCCACCGAGCATACTCCTCTTTCTCCTGCTCAGGAGCATCAGCCGCCGGCACCGCCGGACAAGCATCAGTGATAGCAAACTTATAACCCTCAGCTGTCAACACTATGTCTAAGTTCCTCTTCCAATCAATGTAATTAGGACCAGTAAGCTGATTTTCTTTTAGAATGACAGACAACGGATTGAACGACATGATGAATATCCTGAGAATCATGCACATAAATTTTACAGATTAACACTTTTGAATTTAACTGTTAATATTGATATCCTCAAAACAACATTAACTTAAATCCACCGACATCTATTACACCTTGTGAGAATGCATGCTACGAGGGTCGCCCTACAAACTCGCATTTTGTAAGAGAAGGGCTTTTCTAAGGCCCATTAATTACAATAAGTCAAAACCAAATTCATGACGAACGAAATTAATAGTCGGTCTGCATTTGGCCATGCAATAGAATTCAGGGACCCCGAGGGGGGTTAATAAATTTAATCGCATTCTAAGTGAATCCCATTTCTCAGTCCTAAGGTCGTCCAATTTGATTATACGTCATCCGAGGGGAAGCCCGTACGCTCTCATAAGATTTCCTCTAACCATCCACTTTTAGAAATTTGTCCTGGTAATTTCCTACAATTAATTTTAGCAATGTCACCCGAGGGGGAGCCCATAACCGCAATTAATTGATTTACCGACAAATTAGAAATGGAGGCCTTAGGAATTTTACAATTAACTTTAATTTAAAATCCCTTCTCAAACTTAGTATAATTTAATGAGGATTTTTAACTATTTATACAATTCCAAATTAATCTATGTTAATGCAATAATTAATTAACATGCATATTAATTCATGCAATTCTAAATTAATCTATGTCAATGCAATAATTAATTAACATGTTCAATAATTTATGCAATTCTAAATTAATCCATGCCAGAACATAATTAATTACATGCATAATTTATTGACACAATTCTAAATTAATCCTATGCATCACATAATTAATTAACATGCATAATTAATCTTGCAATACTAAATTAATCCCATGCAAGAACATAATTAATTAACATGCATAAATAATAATTTAATGGCATAATAAATTTAATTAAATAAATAAATAAATCCACTATTATGGCCATTAAATATTGAGTCTCCTTAAACAAGGAAACTGTGACAGTTCTTTTCCCTGTTCAACTGGAACTCCTTTAAGCAGTAGAATCCTGGTTGATCTTGTACTGCTTGGACAACAAGGCAAAAACACCAGCTACCAGCCGCCACCTGCCGCCGCCACCAGCCACCGCCGGTTCGCCGGCCGCCGCCACCAGTTCGCCGGAAAAACGCCGATTTTGTTTTTTTTTAATTCTTCGAGGCTCGTTGATCTCTTGTGATCTCCCGGTTATCAACACACGATCACAACACGAAAAATATAATTTACAAAATTACATAATTCGATCCTAGATCCAACGAATGGATGTACATGTTTTCTAAACAAATAATTAAATCTATCCGGTCAACCCCCGGGCGAATAATTATTACAAACATTCATCCATAAATTCCTCGACATGCCCGAGGCTTTAAAAACAAATTTAAAACCATACATCACATTCAACAACATTCATCAAACACATAATCGGCCATAATAGTGGATTAACTATTTTCCTGCAAAACCGAGTTATGCAAATATAATCCAATATATGGCTGCGTTTGAACACATCTTGTCAAATAAAGCCGTAAAAATTCGAACTTTGTACAAAACGAATTAACCAAGTGCTCTGATACCACTTGTTGGGATCTGTGAGGATCTCGTTATGTACAAATCACGAATTCAATAGCAAACGTAAACCTATGCGCAGCGGATCTAAAGGTTTGACGTAGAGAACTTACGGCTTAAAATTTATGTAGATCTGGTTGACCACGAACGGTTGACCGCAATTGATTGACCGCAACACGCGTCTTGGGTTGCACGAACAAGATCAGATCAAAACTGGATCAAACGGATGCAAACAGATCAAAACGAAATTTTGCTGCCAGACACCTTCCGGCGGCGCGTGAGGGCGCGTGCGGCGTCGGATTCCGGCGACGTCGGCGGCGATGGAAAGCTCTCGTCGAGACGGTCGTCTGGGTATACTGTACGTCTCAATCGGACTTCCGGTTAGTTCTGTAGGTCAAAATCAATTTCGTCTCGGTTTACCTACAGATCTTCTACTGTATTACTCAATACACCCTTCTTCAACTTGTACCAGTGGAGCAACAAGAAGAAGATAAAGCTCGAATGAGATCTAGAGAGAGAGATGGTTTCACGTGAGAATGAGACTTCTATTCTCTTCTCATGAGCTTAATGATGTATATATAGAGCTACAGTAGGGACCCTAAGGAGATTAGGAAAAGGGCTCCTTAATTAATTAGACTAACTGTGGGCCAAACCCACTCCTCTAATTAATTAAATAATATTAATGGGCCACCAACATTATATTATTGCACTCCCTTTCCCTAGCCCAAATTACATTTGAGACTCCAATAATAATTACTCGATTTACCTCCCCACGTTTAAGATATAATGTCCATTAATTAATTCGATTACTGACAATCAAGAATTAATTAATTTATTATTATTTCACCGAAGCTAGCGCTCGTTCATCACATTCTTATTATGCCGGAATTTAATCCACCTGCAGGGTTTAGCATAACAATCCTTCATGAACTCACTCCGGGGACATCATCAAACTAACGCACATGGTGACCGTAAATATCCTAACAGCACATCCTATATATAATAATATTACCCAAAACAGTAGGAATATTAATCCAGCGAACTGAACCTCACCCATGTGAATCAAAGTAATATATATTATATATATCTGCCTGTTTAATATCTTACGGGTTAAGAGAACGCAGTAATTAACCGAGGCCTAGTTCATTTACGACGATCAGTATAAAATGAACTTCTCCTCTCTGGGATCCTGTTCAATACATAAATGTACTAGTGCAACTAATCAGTCAAGACAAACTGTACAGTTGACACTACAACCGTTCGGATGGGGTGTTCATGTCCATCTAGGTTGTGAACAACTATTCTTGTTCGCAAGTAACTGATAGAGTGATCTTCGGTTCGCCCGATGACGACCCACCCTATCTAAGTGCAGAACAACAGAACGTAGAACTTGTTTAATCTAACATGATTCTCATTCATAAAGGGTAAATGTGTAATAACATGCAAAACCAAGCTTTCAGTATATAACACTAACAGTTTCTAGTTCTGACTCTGTCGAGGTGACCGGCTATAAGATGGTTTCGTTGCCTTCCCATCCTTCTTTCCCTCGCGCTTCTGCTTCCTCTATCGACTGGGAACAATATGACCAAGCGCTTTTTGAGGGCGGCTTAGTCGACGTTGTGAAGAGCCCTTCTCGAGGAAATCCTCCTCGTCTCGATCTTATTCCTCGAGGTATTCTTCTTAGGTTCTTAGACATCCCCGTTTATAGAACGAGCCCTGTATCTGTACCAATAATTGCTCCTCTTCTCGATTCTCAAAATACTGTATCAATAGCTTGTCCCTTGGCTAGGTTAGCTGTTCTAAATCCGTTTTGTTATGCCTCTACAGCTGAAGTCGAGGGTTTCAGAAGGTTTAGTGGGCTTCCTTCGGATTGGGAGTTAGTCGCCCCTGGTCCTAACGACGACTTCGCTCACCCTCCCCCCAGCTGTCATACGTTTTTTATAGATCAAGTCGTCTTTGGCCTTTGCTTTCCTATCCAAGACGAGCTTCTATTGATCAGCAATTTGTACAATGTACCCATAAATCAATTTTCCCCGAATGTTATTCACATTATGATAGCCTTCATAGTCGTTTCCAGAATAATACTCAAATTCTTTTCTCCCGAGTTTTTCTTTTACTGTTACGGCTATCGGCTTTCCAAAGGTGCCCATTGTTTGGGTCGTTGTGCTGGTGTTACTTTCCTTGATGATCTCTCGTTGAATGTCACCGAATGGAAATCGAAGTTTGTTTTCATTCGACCTGCTTCTGGCATGTATCCCTATGTATATACTTGGATTACTTCAAAGGTAAAGCAGAATAAACGGCCTCGTTCTGACGAGTTTGACCAGTTTTGTCTGAACTTAATAAGCACACTTACAGTGCTCGTCAGTTATTCAAGGACCGTAATTTGGTCAATCACGCCCGTATCGTCATCTACGAGGATCTTCCTCGTCTCGATGATCCTCGTAAGCTTTTAACATATCTTCTTGTGGGGTTGACTTCAAGTTTTAGTTATTCATATTGCGATTGTTAATTGTTTTGTTTGATTGTTAATTTCCTCTTGTTATATTCCATTTAAGGCGCTCAAACGTTTTGAGCTGAAGAAGAAAGAATCGGCCGAGAAGCCGGCTGGCGGCTCCGCTCCTCCTCCTCGTCCTGGGAGCGGTTCTGGGTCCAGGCCCACTGATGCGGCAATCGAGTCGACTGCTGCGAGGAAGTCTAAGCGCTGCCCAATCTAAACCGTCGGGTTGTGGCTCCCGAAAGAGGGCTCAGGATGGTCGGGCCGTCGTCCTGATCCCGGACGACCTGAAACGCCGCAGGATCGACAAGGGAAAATGGAAGGCGGTCGAGAAGCCCTCTCCCATCACCGTCAAGGACGTGACTGTCCAAATGCCTTCCCGACTCTGGAACCACCCTGAACCATATCAGGTGGCTAAGTACTTCAATTCTCTTATCCCCGATGTCGACAAGGAGCGTGTCGAGGGGAATCTCTATGAGCGTTCGAATTACGCTATTCAGTGCCTCTCTCGGGTATTCTTCTTATCTTCAAACCATCTTATCGTTGTGCCTTTCTTTGGCTTTATATATCACTTATCCATTTTCAATGCGGTTTTTTTGTTTTTTTTTTTGTTGGCAATTCTTGGCCGCGGCGCTTCCCTGCTTTGAGGAAACGAGTAAGGCTCCTTTTGCCTCCACTAAGTCCCTCGAGGACAAATGTGAGGCTCAGCGCCAAGAAATCGAGGCGCTGAAAGAGGATTTGGAGGCCTCAAAGGCCCTTGTCGACAAGCTGAAGGCCGACAAAGCCGTGTTCCGGCATCTGAATGACATGCTCAAGGCTGACCTCGACAAGGCTCGTGATGAGTGCATGGTCAAGAGAGAGAACGGCATCGAGGTGGGGCGTAGAACCTTCTTGAAGTCCCCCATGGGCGCCATCTTTCTCGAAGACCTATCGCTAGGAGATCGTCAAAGCCTTCTGCAATTCCCCTGCCTTCCTCAACAAGCTTTGCCCTGCTGTCGCCCAATACTTCGATTATGCTTTTGACGCGTGGGCGGCGGTAGTAGAGGGGTATGAATTTGCTGGAAGCTCGACCGCGAGACGGTTAAGGAGACGCTCCCTGACCCCGAGGGCTATGAGGGTGACTCGTCTCTCCCTGATGACTACCCGTGGTGGACGGGACTCGAGGCTTGGGCCATTCGCAAGGCTGGCCTAAGTTCACAACTCGAAGTCCCCGTCGCCCCTCTGGCGGGTTCGACCGAATTAGTCAGGCCTGAGGGGGTTGGTCATGAGGAAGGGGACAAGGAGCAGGGGACTGAGCCGCTTGTCAACAGGGATGTCGAGAAAGAGAACCCCGAGAAATCTAGTACCGTTGTGATGGAAGATGGAGACGACACTGCTGACAAGTCTGATTTTGGGTTGTGCCAATGTTTTGCTAGCTGTGTGTGCTGCTTTATTACCGTTGTTTGTTTGTTTTTTTTTTTTCTTGCCATACTTGGCCTGTTTTTCAAGAATGTAAAGGTCGGGATGGTTTCGGATGTAATAAATTCTTATTATCAATATGATGCTCTTTTCCTTTTTGTTTTTGTATCGTACTTTGCCCATTTTCGATTTCTCGAGTCGTGATGTCGCTTGTATCTCCAGTTGCCTTGCTATTTCCATATATCTTCTCCCCAACCCATTTTTGCAAGCTGGTCGAAGTCAAGCAAATCACTCTAAGCACTCGACTGCTTAAGAGTAAATTTGGTGATGTGTGGTTGTGTCGTCTTCCTGCAATACTTGCTCGTATTTGCCCTCTTCGATAACTCATCTTCGTCAGTTGATCGAGAAACATCTCAACCTCTCATGATTGCTTTTTTGGATAAGTCTGACGTTCTGACATCTTTTTTGAATTTCAAATTTCGAAAACTCTGAAGCGACGCGCGTCATCTCAACCGCCGACTCCTCGAATTCCGTGCTTCATCAGGATCGTTGGTTTTCTCGATGATCCAATGGTCCGCATCCATCACTATCACATATAAATATACCTCAATTCCTCAGGAAATCACTTTTCGCACTCCTAAACTTCTCGTTCTCTCTCAACTTCCTTCAAGCTTTCCGGTGATCTGTGAGTTTCAGCTTCACCGGCGTTGTCCGCTTCCGGCGACTTCTAACTTTTTCCGAATTCAATCCGGCCACCATGTGTAAGTTTACTATTTTCTCTTATTTCTTAATTTTCAGTCGGTTTTTCCCTTCTTTAATTTTTCTGGCTTTTTCGAACCTGAAGTTCATGTGAATTCTTCATGTTCTTCGAAGATTTTTTATGGATTTCACGCTGGATCTTTTTACGCGCATACTCTGCTAGGATATATTGTTTTTACAAGTCGTCGGCTGCCGATGTGCAGTCAATTTTCATCTGTCGCTGAGTCGGCTCTTGTCGACTTAGTGGTCTTCTCTCTTCAGTTTTCCCTTTTCGAGTCGACTAAGATCGACTTACTGATTTATTTAAGTCGAGCTATCTATAGCGACTGCCCCTGCTTTGTCCTTTCATCCTCTATCGATTCTTGCGAGTCGACCTGATTCGTTCTTGTAGGCCTTAACTCGTGACTTTACTAACTTCGACCTTCTCCTTTTTTTTCTTTCCTTAGCTTCCGACTCGTCTTCTCTCTCTGGCTCCCTCAGTCAGCAGATCAACGACTATACTCATCAAGCCGACGAGGTTTCTAGTTCTGACTCTGTCGAGGTGACCGGCTATAAGATGGTTTCGTTGCCTTCCCATCTTTCTTTCCCTCGCGCTTCTGCTTCCTCTATCGACTGGGAACAATATGACCAAGCGCTTTTGGAGGGCAGCTTAGTCGACGTTGTGAAGAGCCCTTCTCGAGGAAATCCTCCTTGTCTCGATCTTATTCCTCGAGGTATTCCTCTTAGGTTCTTAGACATCCCCGTTTATAGAACGAGCCCTGTATCTGTACCAATAATTGCTCCTCTTCTCGATTCTCAAAATACTGTATCAATAGCTTGTCCCTTGGCTAGGTTAGCTGTTCTAAATCCGTTTTGTTATGCCTCTGCAGCTGAAGTCGAGGGTTTCAGAAGGTTTAGTGGGCTTCCTTCGGATTGGGAGTTAGTCGCCCCTGGTCCTAACGACGACTTCGCTCACCCTCCCCCCGGCTATCATACGCTTTTTATAGATCAAGTCGTCTTTGGCCTTTGCTTTCCTATCCAAGACGAGCTTCTATTGATCAGCAATTTGTACAATGTACCCATAAATCAATTTTCCCCGAATGCTATTCGCATTATGGTAGCCTTCATAGTCGTTTCCAGAATAATACTCAAATTCTTTTCTCCCGAGTTTTTCTTTTACTGTTACGGCTACCGGTTTTCCAAAGGTGCCCATTGTTTGGGTCGTTGTGCTGGTGTTACTTTCCTTGACGATCTCTCGTTGAATGTCACCGAATGAAAATCGAAGTTTGTTTTCATTCGACCTGCTTCTGGCATGTATCCCTATGTAAATACTTGGATTACTTCAAAGGTAAAGCAGAATAAACGGCCTCGTTCTGACGAGTTTGCCCAGTTTTTGTCTGAACTTAATAAGCACACTTACAGTGCTCGTCAGCTAATCAAGGACCGGAATTTGGTCAATCACGCCCGTATCGTCATCTACGAGGATCTTCCTCGTCTCGATGATCCTCGTAAGCTTTTAACATATCTTCTTGTGGGGTTGACTTCATGTTTTAGTTATTCATATTGCCATTGTTAATTGTTTTGTTTGATTGTTAATTTCCTCTTGTTATATTCCATTTAAGGCGCTCAAACGTTTTGAGCTGAAGAAGAAAGAATCGGCCGAGAAGCCGGCTGGCGGCTCCGCTCCTCCTCCTCGTCCTGGGAGCGGTTCTGGGTCCAGGCCCACTGATGCGGCAATCGAGTCGACTGCTGCGAGGAAGTCTAAGCGCTGCCCAATCTAAACCGTCGGGTTGTGGCTCCCGAAAGAGGGCTCAGGATGGTCGGGCCGTCGTCCTGATCCCGGACGACCTGAAACGCCGCAGGATCGACAAGGGAAAATGGAAGGCGGTCGAGAAGCCCTCTCCCATCACCGTCAAGGACGTGACTGTCCAAATGCCTTCCCGACTCTGGAACCACCCTGAACCATATCAGGTGGCTAAGTACTTCAATTCTCTTATCCCCGATGTCGACAAGGAGCGTGTCGAGGGGAATCTCTATGAGCGTTCGAATTATGCTATTCAGTGCCTCTCTCGGGTATTCTTCTTATCTTCAAACCATCTTATCGTTGTGCCTTTCTTTGGCTTTATATATCACTTATCCATTTTCAATGCGGTTTTTTTGTTTTTTTTTTTGTTGGCAATTCTTGGCCGCGGCGCTTCCCTGCTTTGAGGAAACGAGTAAGGCTCCTTTTGCCTCCACTAAGTCCCTCGAGGACAAATGTGAGGCTCAGCGCGAGGAAATCGAGGCGCTGAAAGAGGATTTGGAGGCCTCAAAGGCCCTTGTCGACAAGCTGAAGGCCGACAAAGCCGTGTTCCGGCATCTGAATGACATGCTCAAGGCTGACCTCGACAAGGCTCGTGATGAGTGCATGGTCAAGAGAGAGAACGGCATCGAGGAGGGGCGTAGAACCTTCTTGAAGTCCCCCATGGGCGCCATCTTTCTCGAAGACCTATCGCTAGGAGATCGTCAAAGCCTTCTGCAATTCCCCTGCCTTCCTCAACAATCTTTGCCCTGCTGTCGCCCAATACTTCGATTATGCTTTTGACGCGTGGGCGGCGGTAGTAGAGGGGTATGAATTTGCTGGAAGCTCGACCGCGAGACGGTTAAGGAGACGCTCCCTGACCCCGAGGGCTATGAGGGTGACTCGTCTCTCCCCGATGACTACCCGTGGTGGATGGGACTCGAGGCTTGGGCCATTCGCAAGACTGGCCTAAGTTCACAACTCGAAGTCCCCGTCGCCCCTCTGGCCGGTTCGACCGAATTAGTCAGGCCTGAGGGGGTTGGTCATGAGGAAGGGGACAAGGAACAGGGGACTGAGCCGCTTGTCGACAGGGATGTCGAGAAAGAGAACCCCGAGAAATCTACTACCGTTATGATGGAAGGTGGAGACGACACTGCTGAGAAGTCTGATTTTGGGTTGTGCCAATGTTTTGCTAGCTGTGTGTTCTGCTTTATTACCGTTGTTTGTTTGTTTTTTTTTTTTCTTGCCATACTTGGCCTGTTTTTCAAGAATGTAAAGGTCGGGATGGTTTCGGATGTAATAAATTCTTATTATCAATATGATGCTCTTTTCCTTTTTGTTTTTGTATCGTACTTTGCCCATTTTCGATTTCTCGAGTCGTGATGTCGCTTGTATCTCCAGCTGCCTTGCTATTTCCATATATCTTCTCCCCAACCCATTTTTGCAAGCTGGTCGAAGTCAAGCAACAATTTGAACAACTTCATAGCTGTGAAACGCAAGTTTTTCAACTCGTCTTCTCCCCAACCCATTTTTGCGAGCTGGTCGAAGTCGAGCAACGATTTGAACAGCTTCATAGTTGTGAAACGTAAGATTTTCAACTCGTCTTCTCCCCAACCCATTCTTACAAGCTGGTCGAAGTCGAGAAACGATTTGAACAGCTTCATAGCTGTGAAACGTAAGTTTTTCAACTCGTCTTCTCCCCAACCTCTTCTTGCAAGCTGGTCGAAGTCGAGCAATGATTTGAACAGCTTCGTAGCTGTGAAACGTAAGTTTTTCAACTCGTCTTCTCCCCAACCCATTCTTGCGAGCTGGTCGAAGTCGAGCAACGATTTGAACAGCTTCATAGCTGTGAAACGTAAGTTTTTCAACTCGTCTTCTCCCCAACCCCTTCTTGCGGGTGGTCAAAGTCTAGCAACGATTTGAACAGCTTCAAGCCTGTCTTAATGTTCGCTATGCGTGTTAAAGTTGGTTGTTCGAGATTTTTCATTCTTTAAGTGTGACCACTGCATATCGAAGTCATGAGTGTGAGCTTTGTAATGTGCTCGAGATGTCGCTCGAGAATGTCAATCTTTATAGATGCATTAGTCGACGTCGCAGTCGAAGCCGTTGTAGCCTACTCGAGATTTCGTTCGAGAGTTACAACTTCGTAGTCGTGTTAGTTGACTTCGTATTCGGAGGCTTCGTAGCCTGCTCGAGATTCCATCGAGAGTTACAACTTTGTAGTTGTGTTAGTCGACTTCGTAGTCGAAAGCTTCGTAGCCTGCTCGAGATTCCGCTTGAGAGTTTACAACTTCGTAGTTGTGTAAGTCGAATTCGTAGTCGAAGGCTTCGTAGCCTGCTCGAGATTCCGCTCGAGAGTTTACAACTTCGTAGTTGTGTAAGTCGACTTCGTAGTCGAAGGCTTTGTAGCTTGCTCAAGATTCCGCTCGAGAGTTTACAACTTCGTAGTTGTGTAAGTCGACTTCGTAGTCAAAGGCTTCGTAGCCTGCTCGAGATTCCGCTCAAGAGTTTACAACTTCGTAGTTGTGTAAGTCGACTTCGTAGTCGAAGGCTTCGTAGCCTGCTCTAGATTCCGCTTGAGAGTTACAACTTCATAGTTGTGTTAGTCGACTTCGTAATCGAAGGAGAGTTAGTCGGCTTCATAACCGTTTTGGAAAATTCAATTTTTCATGCATCATAATAAAGTCAACTCATAAATATAAAAAACACAATTGGAGCATAAACTTTAACATTCATTTCATCATTGAATTCAATTCAAACATCGTTCAGTACAAGAAGTAGTTTGAGACATTGCCTTAAGCGTAAAAGCGTTTGAGATGGATCACGTCCCAGGATCGCGGGAGTTGTCGACCTTCTCCATCTTCGAGTTCGTATGTGCCCCTCTCGAGTACCTTTGTGATGGTATAGGGCCCTTCCCAGTTGGCTTCGAGTTTGTCGACATGTTTGAGAGCGTCGGCTCGCTTGAGGACGAGATCCCCAATTTGAAAACGTTTGGTTCGGACCTTCTTGTCGAAGGCTGCTCGCATCTTTTGCTTGTATTCGACGGATCGCACCCAGGCTTCCTCTCGGCCTTCTTCAATTAGGTCGAGAGCCTCTTCGGCCATCTCCTCGTTTTTCTTTTCCTCGTAGAACGTCGATCTGTGGGAGTCCAGGCCGACTTCCACCGGCAGTAGTGCATCCATCCCGTAAACCATGTGAAACAGAGATTGTCCCGTCGAGCTTCTTGGAGTCGTCCTATAAGCCCATGGGACTGTCGTCAACTCGTCGACCCATGCTCCCGACGCTTTCTCCAATCTCTTCTTCAACCCTTGGAGAATAGTTCTGTTGGTTACCTCGACTTGCCCGTTTGGTTGTGGGTGTGCGACTTACGCAAACCGCTGCTTAATTCCCATGTCGAGACACCGTGCTTGGATTCGTTTTCCTTGGAATTGCGTCCCGTTGTCTGAAATTAACACTTTCGGAATTCCAAATCGACAGCAAATATTGTTGAATAAGAATTGTATCATCTTTTCCTCAGTAATTCGAGCCAAGGGTTCCGCCTCGACCCACTTGCTGAAGTAATCGACTGCTACTACCAAGAATTTTCTTTGCCCCGTCCCCATCGACAACGGGCCCACTAAGTCGATTCCCCATTAAGCAAAGGGAATTGGTGAGTTGATTGTCGTCATGTATTCAGCTGGGATATGAGTGATTTGGCCGTGGCGTTGGCATTTCTCGCATTTCTGGACTAACTGTTCGGCTGTTGCTCGAATTTTGGGCCAATAGTAGCCTGCTCGCAGTGCTTTACCCGTTAGGGCTCGAGATCCTAAATGTGCTCCGCAACATCCTTCATGGATTTCTCTTAGAACATGAATTCCTTCTTCTTCGGAAACACACCGCAAATGAGGCCCGACTAGTGATTTTTTGTATAGGATCCCGTCGACTTCGAAATACTTGCTTAAATATTGAGCCATCTTTTCCGCCTCTTGCTTGTCTCCTGCAGGGATTCGACCCTGCAAGTGTTCGCGAATCGATTTCCTCCAATCATCCTTCTCGTCAATTTCCATGGCTTCGCCTAGAACACTCCCTTCAAGGTGCATCGTAGTGATATGATCTCCCACTTTTCCTTCGTTTAAGCTTGCGATCCTTGCGAGCCAATCGGCTTGTTTGGTTTCTTCTCGCGGTATTGTATTAGTTCGAACTTCTCCAAGCCTTGTACGAGACTTTGAATATCTTCGACATACTTCATCATTCTATCCTCCTTGACTTCGCAATTCCCCAGCACTTGTCCGACGACGAGCTGTGAGTCGGAATGGGCTATGATCTTTGTCGCTCCACCCCCGATTGTCAGTTGAATTCCATTGGTAAGCGCTTCGTACTCGGCTTCATTGTTTGAGGCTTTGAACCCCATTCTGATGGCGAAGTCGAGCTGCTCGCCCTCGGGAGATACGAGGACGACTCCCAGACCAGATCCTTTGGCCGCAGAAGACCCGTCAACATGGATTATCCATTTTCTTTCCACTCCTTTGGTGCCTTCCTGAATGAAATCGGCTAAGGCTTGGGCTTTAATGGCTCGCCTCGGCTCGTATTTGATAGAATATTCACTTGACTCGACAGCCCACTTTATGAGTCGTCCTGAGACAGCAGGTCGACCCAAGGTTTCTCACAACTGGATATTTGTTCTCACCACTATTGTATGATTCAGAAAATAAGGCCTCAGTTTTCTAGCCGTTATAACCAGCGTCAGGGCGGCTTTCTCGACTTCGCGGTATCTCGTCTCTGCCCCTTGGAGAACTCAACTTGTGTAGTAAATCGGCTGTTGGGAACTTCCATCCTCCCGCAGCAACACCGAACTTAAAGCAAACTCCCCTACCGAGATGTATAATATCAATTCGTCACCTGGTTCTAGTTTGGTCAGTAAGGGCAGCTCGCTCAGAAACTCCTTCAATTTTTCAAAGGCCATCTGCGCCTCGTCACTTCGCTTGAAAACCGTTTTCTTCTTGAGTAATTTGAAAAAAGGGAAACTCCTCTCAGCCGCTCGAGCAATGAATCTGCTCAAGCCTGCGATCCTTCCCGTTAGCACTTGTACTTCTATGATGTTTTGCGGTGGAGCCATGTCGAGTATATCCTTCACCTTGTGTAATGCCCCGTTTATTTGTGGATTATTTGGGATATATTATTATTATTTTTATTGTTATTATTATTATTAGTGTTATTTCTGTGATAATATTTATATTTATTTTTCTTGAATGCCATAATATTTAATAATTGTCAAATGTGATTAAATGCTAAATGTGTAATTGTCTAATTGAATTTTTGTGATTATTAATGTGTATTTAAAAATATGAAAATATAAATATATATATTGTTCGGTTTATATTTATCGCGCGTTTGCATTCGAAATCGAGCCCGAGAATTTTCGTTGGAACCGAAATTGGGCCCGAAAAATGTCCGTTTAAATTTTTAATCGAGCCCGTGAGCCGATTTAATGTCCCAACCGACCCAAAATCCATTTGACCCAACTTCTCGGGCCCGGCCCGACAGATTTTTCCCTTCTCTTTTCCTTTCTAGCGTGCGTGTGTGTGTTTGTGTTTGTCTTGGACAACAAGAGATCAAAACCTAATATCATGTATATATATATATATATATCTCTCTCCATCGTTTTTCTCTTGGCCAAACACAATCCCGCAGCTTTTGATCGATCGCAATTTTTTTTTCCTTTTCCCACTGTGAGTTTTCTTTCGTCATCATCGTTTATCATCCTCTCCGATTGTTTGCCTTCATCAAACCTCATCACCATCATCGTCATCTCTTCACCTTCATCATCATCGGCGACCCCAGTTGGATTTTTCCGGCAAGTTGCAGAAATCCCGACGTCACTGACCTTCACGCCCTCCGCCACGCCGCGTCGCATCATCACGCCGCGACCTACCTGTCCTCCGCGCCGCGACCAGAGCTCCCGCCGCGCCGCGACGCCATTCCAGGCCCTCTGCCGCACCGTGAAGCTCCTCCTCCATCGCTGTTCGTGAAGTTTTCCGGCGGTTTTATCTCTTGAATCGCCCGGCGAGTTTGTTGTGCTGCCCACGACGTCCGGCGACCTCTCCTTCCATTTCTGGCGAGCTCGTGAACTAGCAGCAGCGACCTTTCTCCTTCCGTGCGACGAGCCTTCCTCTTCCGGCAAGACGAGCTTCCGTCGAGCCCGTTCGTATTCGTGACGTTTTCGAGTTATTCCCGAGAACGGTACCTCGTCGTTTTTCCATCTCGTTTTATTCGTAGGTGATTTATTTCGTTGAGTGTTCATTTTTGTGAAGTGCTCGTGATATTTATGTGTGAATTTATTATGTGAATATGTTCGATTATATGTATTGTTGTGATTGTATGTGTTCGTATGTTCGGGATCTCTTCGATTTTCTCAAAAATCGAACGAGACCTCAAAAGTTGTGTAAGTCGGTGGATATTGGAACAATGTCGAGTCCTTGGTCTTATGAAAAGGCCTCGGACGAGAAATTTTATGTTGTGAATTAATTGCTAAAGTTGTCGAGCTTTTTAATCGCTGTTTCGGTGTTCGAATTTTAAAAATAGCTCGCTGCTCGAAACGATTTGAAATTTTGAGGGATGTGTTATCTGTTCATTGTCTACCTTGCGTAAAAAGTTCGTAATTTTTAGAGGCCTGTAGCTATTTTTAAATAATTAAATTGTAATCTGTCCAGAATAATGTTAAATGCATAAAACCTTCATGCCTGACTGAAATGATCTGAAATTCGAATATGCCATGCCTCTGTGACTTATATGTGTTGTGTTAAATTTTAGAATTTTTGGAGTTGATTTGATGTGGTAAATATTTTATTTATCGAATCTGCAGAAATGTGGATTGAACTTTTATAAATTGGTTACTGCATGCAAAATTCTGAAATTTTACTGAGAGGCCTATTTTAGGTGTTTAATCATATTTGTAAAAGATGGGAATTTTTGGAGTCCGTTTTGATTCAGTTTGGGTTTAAAATTGATAAACTGCTGTTGCTCGTATGAATTTTTAAAAATAGCAGCAGTTAACATTTAAGGCTGAGATTTTTATACATGGACTTTAGCATGCTGTATGTGGTTGTGTAAAATTTTCAGGTTCAGATTCGGTCATTAAGTCCGAGTATGAATTAATGTGCCCATTTTGCTGATATACTGTTCGAATTTTATAAAATAGGGTATTTTGAGTTTAAAACTGAAACTTTGTGGTTTTACATGTTGCTGGAAGATGAAATTTTGGGTAAATTGTCAGAGCTTAATTCGTAGGGTAGCTTGACCATCTATTTTCATGCGATTAAATGATTTCTATTTCTGAACATGATTTTTATGAAATTTTGGGAATCGACTTGCTTTTAGTTTTTCTGTGAGTTTGACTTGGTCAATCCTTAAATGGATTCATATGATCTGGTGTATGTGTTTTGATCAAGTTAAGAGCTGAGTCTTAGGGGGTGATTGTTTATGGATTCAACTAGTTTTTATTTGGTTTGTTTTTAACTATAGTTAATTTTGAAAAAAAGAGGTATGGTTAGTTGTTAGTGGATATATTAAAATAATATTTAAATAATATAATTAAAGTTGATTTGATGTAAAGTAGGAGAAAAATGATTGGAAATGATGGTTAGTTAAAATTATGTGAGTGGATGAATAGTGAATTAAAGTTGATTTGATGTGTAAGAATGATTGGTTGATATTATTTAATTATATTGGTAATATTGAAGATAGTAGGGTTGGGTTAAAGTTGAGTTAAATTTGAGTTTTGATTGGTTTTTTTACTATTTAATTTATATCCAATCGCCCCCTTAGTGTTCCAATTCCACAGGACTTCACGAACTACTTAGTCGAAACAAGTTCGACTAGGTCTGCTTTTGTGATTTTCGATTAAAGTCAAGATAGATATTCATTGTAGGATCTTGACATAATGTAGGTGTTTGAGGAGTCGAGCCTCGGTCCTCATCTTTTCTGATTTGCTATCATCAATCCAAAATTTCCAGGTGGGTTATTCAAAAATTATCTATGCATATGTGTGATTTATTTATGATAAAAGTTTGGTGTGATCTATGTATGAAAATGAACATGTAGCCTATCGATGTGAGCTTGATGGCCCTCGATACGGTTGTCCCCGTATAATAAGATACGGTTACCCTGTGAGGTAATCTCATAAGGACCTATGAGAAGGCCGTGTCATTGATGTGGCACGCACTCCCATGTTTCACTGATATGGCATGGCTTAGCTTTGATGAGCATAGATGTACATGAGTGAGTCTTTGATGAGACTAGAGTCATTGATGTGACTAGAGATGTGACATGATTTAATTGTTTATGTTCATGCTGCGACCATACCATTTATAAGTTATTCATGTGCATAGTGTGAGTACGATAGTTAACTGTACTCACTCCCACCTGCTCGTAACTGATGCAGGTTAAGCAGTTGGCGGTGACGAGACGAGATGACGAGTGGTGGTTATGACATTTATTTATTTAATTTTGCTTCCGCTTAGTTTATGAACTCATGTCGAAATTTGGATATTGATCATGTCGTTTGAAACTTGGGAGTTATGAATTATCTTTTGTGATTTTGAATTTAATGAATGCTAGTGAGGTTTATGATTTAATATTCGAGCATGCTATCTTTCTTTAATGTGGTTGCTTTTGCGGATAAAAGCTTTTGGTAAAATAAGTAGCGCCCACTGAGTTTTAAATTAAATTTAAGTTTGAAAAAAAAAAAATTATTGTTATTTTTGTTAAATAAATTCGATAAATATTTCAAAATAAAGTGGGGCGTTACAGTTTGGTATCAGAGCCAGTCTGCGTTTCTGTAGACTGGTTTATAAGTGATTATGTGTTTAGATTTTGAATTATGACCACTCGTCTTCGTCACGCCGTGCTGCTTAAGGTATGTGTTTAAATAAGTATCGAGAAATGCTTATGATATGCAATAAGAAGTTTAGAAGTTTGCATGAGTAGTAATGTACTACCTTTGCTTGGAAATGTTGGAATTCGGGGCTTAGGAATCTACCCATCATTTAATGATTTAGAACTCTAGTGTTTCATGGAGAACTCTAGATTTTCTATATTTATTTAAATTTTGTTTTGTTGTTAAATTTTTTTTTTTCGGCTTGTTCAAGTAGAACAATGGCCACTCGTAACCGCAATGCTCGCAACCGTCAGCAAACCCCACCCCCGCCTCCATCTCCACCTCGCCAGCAGGCCCCTCCAGCCATGGATTTTCCCCGACTCATAGTCCAGTTCCAGGGCATGAATGCACCCACTTTCTCGGGGAGTGAGGCCCCCACTGCTGTGCTTGAGTGGATGAAGGAGCTTGATAAGATCTTCGCTGTGCTCCCTCTTCCCGATAGACAGCGAGTAGCCCTCGCCGCCTTCCAGATGAAGGCAGATGCTTCCGACTGGTGGGTCGAACACTGGGCTCGGAAGCCAGAGGCTGAGCTCAATGCCCTCACTTGGGAGCAGATGAAGGCAATGGTTCGTAGCAAGTTCCTTCCCCAAAGTTTTTGGGATCGCATGGAGCACGAGTTCTACCATCTTCAGCAAGGCGGTACCAGCGTGGACGACTACATCCGCACTTTCACCCGAATGTGCCTTTTTGTTGGTGATTCTGTGAGCACCGACGAGAAGAAAGCCAATAAGTTTCTGAAAGGGCTGAATCCGAGAATCCGTGAGCTAGTTGGGAGTCACGGACTGTTGTCTTATGACGACACCGTCAGTCGGGCTCAGAGAGTGGAGAGCCTTCTCGTCCCGTCAGATCCTGTTCCTTCTTTTTATCATGCTTTTCAGCCTATCCAGGTTGTATCTCCTGCCATTCCGCCATCATCTTATCAGCCACCGCTCATCTCGCAGGCGCCATATCAGTATCCTATTCAGTATGCGCCTGTTCCCCCATCCTCTGGTTCCAACAAGAGGAAAAGTGATCATCGCGGCAAGAAGAACGGGAAGAAGAAGAACACCGGGAGGCGTGACGACCGACCCAATCAGGGTCAACAGCCGAGGTGTCCCAAATGCGACAAGTCCCATCCTGGCGAGTGCTTGGCAGGCCAGCGTGTGTGTTTCAACTGTTATCGTCCCGGCCATTTCGCCTTCGCTTGTCCCGAGCCTAAGAGGCAGCAGCTCCTCCCACCGCCACCTCCTCATCAGCAGCAGCAGCCCAGACAGCCCCCACCGCACCAGCAGAGGACTGGAGGCCAGGCTCGTGTCTACACCATCACTCATGACGAGGCGGCCAACAACAACACAGGTACCATGTCCGGAATGCTTTCGTTATCCAACGTGCCTGTTTTTGCTTTGTGTGATACTGGAGCAACCCACTCGTTTATTTCATCCCATTGTCTCGAGGCCTTATCTTTTGTGAATGCTTGCCAAGTTGACCCTCTCGAGGTTAGCCTAGCTTCGGGAAAAACTATTATGTCTGATTTATTGGTTCGTGATCTTTCTGTTTCTATCGGTGGGCGTGTGTTCGAAGCTGATGTTTATGTGATTGAAATGCGAGACTTCGACGTGATCTTGGGCATGGACTGGCTCACTCGTTATCGAGCCGATATCCGGTGCCAGGAGCGTGAAGTCACCCTTTTCCCCAGTTCCGATCAGCCTGTTGTCTTTTATGGGGTGAATTCGAGGACTGTGCCTCGAGTCATCTCCTCTTTGCAAGCTAGGAAGAGCCTTTCCAAGGGTAGCTGTCAAGGCTATCTCGTCTCTTTGGTGTCCGATGCCGTTGATGAGCGTACACCCGAGAGAGTATCCATCGTCTGCGAGTACCTTGATGTCTTTCCCGACGAGCTGCCCGGAGAACCGCCCAACCATCAAGTTGAATTCACCATCGATCTAGTCCCAGGAGCCGGCCCCGTTTCTAAGGCTCCCTATCGTATGGCGCCGAAGGAGCTTCAAGAGCTCAAGGCCCAAATCTAAGAACTGCTCAATCTCGGTTTTATTCGACCGAGTGTTTCTCTGTGGGGTGCGCCCGTCCTATTCGTGAAGAAGAAAGACGGATCCATGCGCATGTGCATTGATTATCACGAGCTTAACCATCTGACGGTTAAGAACAAGTACCCTCTTCCTCGTATTGAGGATCTCTTCGACCAGCTGAGGGGAGCCAGCGTCTTCTCGAAGATCGATTTGAGGTCTGGCTATCATCAGCTGAAAAGATCCGGGAGTCGGATATCTCTAAGACTGCGTTCCGTACCCGATATGGTCACTACGAGTTTGTGGTAATGCCATTCGGACTCAGCAATGCCCCGACTGTGTTCATGGACCTTATGAATAGGGTCTTCCATCCTTATCTGGACCAGTTCGTTATCGTTTTCATCGACGACATTCTGGTCTATTCTCGAGGCATCGATCAGCACAAGAAGCATTTGAGGATTGTGCTGGAGACTCTTCGCAGAGAGAAGTTGTATGCGAAGTTTTCGAAGTGTGAGTTCTGGCTGGATCGTGTGGCTTTCCTTGGCCACATTGTGACAGCTAGAGGCATTGAGGTGGATCCTGGCAAGATCGAGGCGGTGAGCAAGTGGGAAACACCAAGAAGTGCCAGCGACGTTCGTAGTTTCCTGGGGTTAGCAGGATACTACAGGAGGTTCATCGAGGGCTTCTCGAAGATAGCCCGACCCCTAACCAACCTTACGAAGAAGGCCATGAGGTTTGAATGGAGTTCCGAGTGCGAGGATAGTTTCCAGGAGTTGAAGAGGAGACTTACCACCGCACCTGTCTTGTCAATTCCCGATCCTACTTTGGAGTTCACCATCTATAGTGACGCTTCGAAGATGGGTTTGGGATGTGTCCTAATGCAGCAAGGGAAGGTTGTAGCTTATGCTTCGAGGCAGCTGAAGCCTCACGAGCAGAACTACCCCACTCATGATCTTGAGTTAGCTGTTGTTGTCCACGCCTTGAAGATTTGGCGGCACTACCTCTATGGAGGCAAGTGTGAGATTTTCACCGATCATAAGAGCTTGAAGTATATCTTTACTCAGAAGGAGCTCAATATGCGCCAAAGGAGATGGCTTGAGTTGGTCAAGGACTACGATTGCACGATTAGCTACCATCCCGGAAAAGCTAACGTGGTCGCCGACGCATTGAGTCGGAAGAGTCATGGCCAGTTGTCTTGCTTATTCACCGAACAAGATGTCCTAGTTCGGGAGTTCGAGCGACTGCAGTTAGAGGCAGTGGAGTCGACTTCGACAGCTGGAGGTGTGTTGACCGCCTTGGTTGTGGGACCGACTCTTCGTGAGAGGATTATCGTCGAGCAGCCAAATGATCGTTTTCTATGCCGAATGAAGGAGTTGATGAAAGCCGGTCGAGTTGTAGGATTCGCAGTCGCATCTGATGGGACATTAGTCTTCGAGGGTAGACTATGTGTTCCGAAGGTGTGGGAGCTACGAAAAGAGATATTGAGAGAAGCCCATAATGCCCCGTACACCATCCATCCTGGTAGCTCGAAGATGTATCAGGACCTCCGGAAGTCGTTTTGGTGGCGAGTATGAAGAGGCAAGTGGCCCGTTTCGTGAGTGGTTGTCTAGTGTGTCAGCAAGTGAAGGCTGAGCACCAGAAACCCGGAGGCATGTTGCAGCCGCTTGAGATTCCCATGTGGAAATGGGAGCGACTCACGATGCATTTCTTGGTGGGTTTGCCGAGATCGAGATCCGGTCATGATTCCATTTGGGTGATTGTGGATCGACTCACGAAGTCCGCCCACTTTCTGCCCGTCCGGACGACTATGAAGGCTAGTGCGTATGCCGAGTTGTTCGTTGACGAGATCGTCAAACTTCATGGAGTGCCCGTGAAGATCGTGTCTGATCGTGACTCGAAGTTCACGAGCCAGTTCTGGAAGACTCTGCACCGAGCCATGGGGACGAGATTGGAGTTTAGCACTGCCTTTCATCCCCAGACAGATGGTCAGTCGGAGCGGACGATCCAGTATTTGGAGGACATATTGAGGGCTGTGGTCTTGGACGGAGCCTGACTTGGGAGACTGCGCTCCCGTTGGTCGAATTGTGTTATAACAACAGCTACCACTCCTCGATCAAGATGGCCCCTTACGAAGCCTTGCATGGACGGAAAGTCCGAACACCTTTGTATTGGGATGACGTCGGAGAGAGGAAGATCATGGGTCCGGAGTTCATTCGTAGGACTTCGAAAGCTGTTGAGGCGATCTGGAAGCATATCCGGTCTGCACAGGAGAGGCAGAAGGTGTATGCCGATCGGGAAAGGCGAGAGCACGAGTATGCTGTTGGTGATCACGTCTTTCTGAAGGTCTCACCCATGAAGGGTGTGATTCGCTTCGGGAAGAAAGGGAAGCTTCGGCCTCGCTACATCGGACCCTTCGAGATCCTAGCTCGAGTCGGGAACTTGGCGTATCGGTTAGCTTTACCACCGGACTTGTCAGGGGTGCATGATGTGTTTCATGTCTCCATGCTGCGTAGATATGTACATGGCCCCGACCATGTGGTGGACTTCGGCGAGCTGCAGGTCGAGCGAGACCTCACCTATGAGGAGGTGCCGGTAGCCGTACTGGACTAGAAGGTCCATCAGCTGAAGAACCGGGCAGTGAGTTTGGTGAAGGTGCTGTGGAGCCGACACGATGAGTCCGAGGCGACTTGGGAGAAGGAGGCCGAGATTAGGAGGAGATATCCGAACTTCGCTTTTTGATCTCCTTTGTACTCTTTCATGTTCTAGTTATCGTTGTTTTATTTCGAATTCCGAGGACGGAATCCTTTGTTAGGTGGGTAGACTGTAATGCCCCGTTTATTTGTGGATTATTTGGGATATATTATTATTATTTTTATTGTTATTATTATTATTAGTGTTATTTCTGTGATAATATTTATATTTATTTTTCTTGAATGCCTATTTAATAATTGTCAAATGTGATTAAATGCTAAATGTGTAATTGTCTAATTGAATTTTTGTGATTATTAATGTGTATTTAAAAATATGAAAATATAAATATATATATTGTTCGGTTTATCTTTATCGCGCGTTTGCATTCTAAATCGAGCCCGAGGATTTTCGTTGGAACCGAAATTGGGCCCGAAAAATGTCCGTTTAAATTTTTAATCGACCCCGCGAGCCCATTTAATGTCCCAACCGGCCCAAAATCCATTTGACCCAACTTCTCGGGCCCGGCCCGACAGATTTTTCCCTTCTCTTTTCCTTCTAGCGTGCGTGTGTGTGTTTGTGTTTGCCTTAGACAAAAAGAGATCAAAACCTAATATCATGTATATATACATATATATCTCTCCATCGTTTTTCTCTTGGCCAAACACAATCCCGCAGCTTTTGATCGATCGCAATTTTTTTTTCCTTTTCCCACTGTGAATTTTCTTTTGTCATCATCGTTTATCATCCTCTCCGATTGTTTGCCTTCATCAAACCTCATCACCATCATCGTCATCTCTTCACCTTCATCATCATCGGCGACCCCAGTTGGATTTTTCCGGCAAGTTGCAGAAATCCCGACGTCGCTGACCTTCACGCCCTCCGCCACGCCGCGTCGCATCATCACGCCGCGACCTACATGTCCTCCGCGCCGCGACCAGAGCTCCCGCCGCGCCGCGACGCCATTCCAGGCCCTCTGCCGCGCCGTGAAGCTCCTCCTCCATCGCTGTTCGTGAAGTTTTCTGGCGGTTTTATCTCTTGAATCGCCCGGAGAGTTTGTTGTGCTGCCCACGACGTCCGGCGACCTCTCCTTCCATTTCCGGCGAGCTCGTGAACTAGCAGCAGCGACCTTTCTCCTTCTACGACGAGCCTTCCTCTTCCGGCAAGACGAGCCTTCCTCTTCCGGCAAGACGAGCTTCCGTCGAGCCCGTTCGTATTCGTGACGTCTTCGAGTTATTCCCGAGAACGGTACCTCGTCGTTTTTCCGTCTCGTTTTATTCGTAGGTGATTTATTTCATTGAGTGTTCATTTTCGTGAAGTGCTCGTGATATTTATGTGTGAATTTATTATGTGAATATGTTCGATTATATGTATTGTTGTGATTGTATGTGTTCGTATGTTCGGGATCTCTTCGATTTTCTCAAAAATCGAACGAGACCTTGAAAGTTGTGTAAGTCGGTGGATATTGGAACAATGTCGAGTCCTTGGTCTTATGAAAAGGCCTCGGACGAGAAATTTTATGTTGTGAATTAATTGCTAAAGTTGTCGAGCTTTTTAATCGCTGTTTCGGCGTTCGAATTTTTAAAAATAGCTCGCTGCTCGAAACGATTTGAAATTTTGAGGGATGTGTTATCTGTTCATTGTCTGCCTTGTATAAAACTTTCGTAATTTTTAGAGGCCTGTAGCTATTTTTAAATAATTAAATTGTAATCTGTCCATAATAATGTTAAATGCATAAAAAATTCATGCCTGACTGAAATGAGCTGAAATTCGAATATTCCATGTCTCTGTGACTTATATGTGTTGTGTTAAAGTTTTAGAATTTTTGGAGTTGATTTGATGTGGTAAATATTTTATTTATCGAATCTGCAGAAACGTTGTTTGAATTTTTATAAATTGGTTACTGCATGCAAAATTCTGAAATTTTACTGAGAGGCATATTTTAGGTGTTTAACCATGTTTGTAAAAGATGGGAATTTGTGGAGTCCGTTTTGATTCAGTATGGGTTTAAATTTTATAAACTGTTGTTACTCGTATGAATTTTTAAAAATAGCAGCAGTTAACATTTAAGGCTGAGATTTTTATACATGGACTTTAGCATGCTGTATGTGGTTGTGTAAAATTTTCAAGTTCAGATTCGGTCATTAAGTCCGAGTATGAATTAATGTGCCCATTTTGCTGATATACTGTTCGAATTTTATAAAATAGGGTATTTTGAGTTTAAAGCTGAAACTTTGTGGTTTTACATGTTGCTGGAAGATGAAATTTTGGGTAAATTGTCAGAGCTTAATTCGTAGGGTAGCTTGACCATCTATTTTCATGCGATTAAATGATTTCTATTTCCGAACATGATTTTTATGAAATTTTGGGAATCGACTTGCTTTTAGTTTTTCTGTGAGTTTGACTTGGTCAATCCTTAGATGGATTCATATGATCTGGTGTATGTGTTTTGATCAAGTTAAGAGCTGAGTCTTAGTGTTCCAATTCCACAGGACTTCACGAACTACTTAGTCGAAACAAGTTCGACTAGGTCTGCTTTTGTGATTTTCGATTAAAGTCAAGATAGATATTCATTGTAGGATCTTAACATAATGTAGGTGTTTGAGGAGTCGAGCCTCGGTCCTCATCTTTTCTGATTTGCTATCATCAATCCGAAATTTCCAGGTGGGTTATTCAAAAATTATCTATGCATATGTGTGATTTATTTATGATAAAAGTTTGGTGTGATGTATGTATGAAAATGAACATGTAGCCTATCGATGTGAGCTTGATGGCCGTCGATACGGTTGTCCCCGTATGATAAGATACGGTTACCCTGTGAGGTAAATCTCATAAGGACCTATGAGAAGGCCGTGTCATTAATGTGGCACGCACTCCCATGTTTCACTGATATGGCATGGCTTAGCTTTGATGAGCATAGATGTACATGAGTGAGTCTTTGATGAGACTAGAGTCATTGATGTGACTAGAGATGTGACATGATTTAATTGTTTATGTTCATGCTGCGACCATACCATTTATAAGTTATTCATGTGCATAGTGTGAGTACGATAGTTAACTGTACTCACTCCCACCTGCTCGTAACTGATGCAGGTTAAGCAGTTGGCGGTGACGAGACGAGATGACGAGTGGTGGTTATGACATTTATTTATTTAATTTTGCTTCCGCTTAGTTTATGAACTCATGTCGAAATTTGGATATTGATCATGTCGTTTGAAACTTGGGAGTTATGAATTATCTTTTGTGATTTTGAATTTAATTAATGCTAGTGAGGTTTATGATTTAATATTCGAGCATGCTATCTTTCTTTAATGTGGTTGCTTTTGCGGATAAAAGCTTTTGGTAAAATAAGTAGCGCCCACTGAGTTTTAAATTAAATTTAAGTTTGAAAAAAAAAAAAAATTATTGTTATTTTTGTTAAATAAATTCGATAAATATTTCAAAATAAAGTGGGGCGTTACACCTTGTATTTGTTCACCTCGATTCCCCGTTCTGTGACGACATATCCCAAAAATCGCCCCGCCTTTACTCCAAAGGCACACTTGCTCGGGTTCAACTTCATCCCAAATGCCCTAATGGTGTTGAAAGTTTCCCTTAAGTCGTCTGGGTGTGAAGTCGAGGACTTGCTCTTTACCAGGATATCGTCAACGTACACTTCCATATTTCAACTGATCTGGGGTTTGAACATTCGATCCATCAGTCGCTGGTAGGTTGCTCCTACATTTTTTAGGCCAAAGGGCATGACGACATAGCAATATGTCCCCTTGCTCGTCATGAAACTCACTTTACTTTGATCCTCCGGGGCCAAGGGGATTTAGTGGTATCCTTGAGATGCGTCCATCATGCTCAGCAACTCGCAGCCGGCTGTGGAGTCGACTAGTTGATCGATTCTAGGCAAAAGATAGTGATCTTTTGGGCACGCCAGGTTTAAGTCGCAAAAGTCGATCCACATACGCCATTTGTTCAATGCTTTCCTCACCATCACCGTGTTAGATATCCATTCGGGGAATTGGATTCCTTGATGTGTTTGGCTTTTAGCAGTTTGTCCACCTCGACTTCAATTGCTTTGTCGATTTAAGCACCATGGTGCCTGAGTCGCTGCTTCACGGGTTTCTTGAGGGGGTCGACATTGAGTTTGTGCTCCATAACATCCGTGTCTATTCCTGTTAACTCTTCAAGAGAGAAGGCGAATATGTCCCTGAATTCCTTCAGCAATCCCACTAACTGTTCTCGCAACTCGTCCTCCAATTCTCTCTCAACTTTGGTGGTCTGGTCCTCCGTTTCACCGATTTGAATTTCCATCAACTCTCCATGGGGCTCTAGGTCACTCCCTCTCGGCCTCTTCTCACCCGACATTGGTTTTTTGCCCTCCTTGATCTCAGCTCGTTGGTTAGTTTTGACCGCGATCTGATAGCATGTTCTCGACAACATTTGGTCCCCTCGAGCCTCTCCCACTTTATCTCCAACGGGGAACTTTAATTTCATGTGATAAGTCGACACCACCGCTTGGAAGGCATTGAGCGCCGGCCTCCCAAGGATCACGTTGTACGCCGACTCGACATCGACCACCACAAATCTCACCATTTTCACCTTTCTCAAGTCGCCTTCACCCAGGACGACAGCGAGCATGGTCTCTCCTAGGGGAGCGACTTCCGAGCCATTGAATTCAAAGAGTGATGTATGTAGAGGCGTAAGTTCAATGTCGAGTTCCATCCTTCTGAGGCATTCATAGAAAATCACGTTTACAGAACTTCCGGTGTCGACAAACACCCTTTGCACCTCGTATCCCGATATCTGTGCGGTTATCATCATGGCATCATTATGTGGTCTCTCGACTTCCCCAACGTCGGCAGGTCAGAAGTTCATCACTGGCCCACTCTCGTCGACCTGCTGCACCTCGACTTTCGCATATCGGCCTCGAGCATACGCCTTTCTTGCTCGATTAGAATCTCCATCTGTCGACCCTCCAAAAATCATGTTAATCACCCCTCTTTTTGGTGAGAGCTCCTCCTTCTCCGGTGACCTTGCCCTCTTGCGAGGGCTCTTACTCCTTTCTCGCCTCCTGCTCGTCCTCTCGCGATCTTTGTAGATGAACTCTCTCAAATGGCCCGCTTTTATCAACCTCTCGATCTCGTCTTTGAGGTGTCGGCAATCATCGGTATTGTGCCCATAATCTTTGTGAAATCAACAATATAAGTTGCTTTTGGGCTTCACTGGTCCATTCTTCCTTGTCCGCGGCCATCTCACCACATCATTACGGATCTCCCTTTCCATCACTTCCAGAATTCTTGCGTGAGGAGCCGACAGGGGTGTGTATTGAATTGGCCTCCATCCCCTAGATCGGCCTTCACCCCTGTCAGCTCTCCGTGATCCTCTTCTTTCTCCTGTCAACTGACTCTTCTTCTCCTTCTTGTCGTCTCGACTGTCAGCCTAGGACACTTTCACGCTCTGCAAGTAGTCGGCTTCTGCTTTGTCGACATTCATACACTTGGCACACCTCCCCAATATGTCATCAAAACCCCTACCAGGTCGTTTGGCCAAAGAGTTCTTACATAACCTTGGCAGTAGTCCCCTCGTCAGTCCTCCTGATTTGATTTTCTCTGTCGCCGTTGGGCACTCGACACACGCCTTTGTAAATCTTGCCACATACTCTCGAAACGACTCGCCCTTCTTCTGTTGCATGCTAATCAAAGAAAGGCAGGACTTCTCCTGCACCCTCACACTTGCAAACTGATTGAGAAAACTCGAGCTAAAGCCATCAAAATCCTTAATCGACCCCGCTGGTAGCTGGTGAAACCAGTCCTGGGCTGACCCTCTCAGAGTCGTCAAGAAAGCGCGACATTGCACTGGGTCACTGTAGCGTTGGAGCACCGCCATGTTCTCAAAGCTCCTCAGATGTCGAGACGGGTCAGTGGAGCCGTCATACCATATGTTCAACTCCCTGAAGCCTTTAGGTAAGTCGGCTCTCATAATCTGCTGCCCCGAGAAGGTTCTACCACGTGGAAACGCTCTTTAATGGAACTTTAGAATGGGTGTTCTTTGGCTCCCCTGCTCTTCTTCCCCCCGACTCGAGCCTGCAAGTCGCGGACCTGGGCTAACAGCTGTTCCAACGTCTTGTCCCTCGCTTGCGGATTGATAGTTCGAATGGAGGATTCTGCCTCGTCCACCCTTCTCTTCTGCTGCACGTTTGACTGGGCTTGTTGTTCGACACGAGGTTGTTGCTCGAACCGAGGCAGGTACTCGACATGAGGCTGTTGTTTGACCCAAGGCGGGTACTCGACACAAGGTTGTTGTTCGACCTGCGCCACCTGCTTCATCTGGGCAGCCACGGCTTCAGCGATTATCTTTTGCATTTCGCTCCTCGTCACTGTCAAGGTCTGCTCCTCAATGCGGGGTTGTGTCTGCTCCGGTACCTCCTGTATCTGTTTTCCCTTGCGTTGAGACATCTCCGTTGGTTCCTTCCCTCCATCTAGGTTAGGGTTTTGACTTGTTCCTACCTGGGTCAACACTTGCAGCTTCACTCCAGTCGGAGTGACGGGAGTTTCTCCGCCAACGTCAATCCTGGTTGTGGAGGTCCTCCAAATGGTGGCATCCCCATCATCTGCATCACTGGGTGTTTGGGGGTGGATAGTGGTGGTGGCCTCTTCTCCATCCATGTCCCCCTGAACTCCTCGTTCAGGTTCCTCTGCAAGCCCTCCTTCTCCGCCATCAACGAACAGATCGGAGCTGGGTGTGAAGCTCTTACTTCCTTCAAGAAATCCCCACAATCGATGCCAATATGATGGGTCTACTTCCAGATTTGGAGTAAACTGGTGGATTTAAGCTCAGATCTGCTTGAACCGCCTCTGAATCGTTGCTAGACCGCGAGATGCCTGCAAAAACTCAATGCCGGAGGTGTTTCCGGCGTAGAACCTCCGACGCTCAAGTCAGTATGAGAGTGATGAAGAGATGTTGCGCAGCAGCTATGGAGGAGAGGGGGAATTAATGAGAATTAGGGTTTGGGGTTACCTCATATCCTTTATATAGGAGCGAATACTTACTTGAAGTACCCGAAATGCCCAGGTCGGTGAGCTTAAAAGGTCCGAAATGCCCCGGTCGATTCGTCTCCCCTTGCTGCTGAGTCATCACAAGATTCCTTCTTATCCTTCAGAATATATAGAGCTTTAAGTATGCTGCAAGTGTGATGAGTCGTCATCACATCTTTGATATTCGAGGTGTGCGGGGTCGACTTCGAGAGCTAGGAGGTCGACTTATGATTATATGAGATTTTGGAGGCTACGCTTGGTTAATTCTCTCGAGTGGAAGTCGTCTTCAGAGAATCGTTTTAGTGAAGTCGACTATTAGGAGTCGACTTAGAATATCTGGGTGCTCGGAAGCTACTGTAATGCCCCGTTTATTTGTGGATTATTCGGGATTTATTATTATTATTATTATTTTTTTATTGCTATTATTATTGTTATTATTAATTGGTGATAATATTTATATTTTATTTTATTGAATGCCATTATGTTTATTTATTTGTCAAATGTGATTAAATGCTGATTGTGAAATTTGTCTAATTGTTTAAATTGATTTTGGTGATTTAATTAAATTATTAATGTGAATAAATGTGTATGTGATAATATGTAAAATATATATGTTTATTTTTCGGTTTATTTTTATCGCGCGTTTGCATTCGAAGTTGAGCCCGATAATTTTTGTTGGAACCATTTTGGTCCGAATATATCTGTTTAAATTTTTATTTGAGCCCGTGAGCTGTTTTGTTGTCCCAACCGACCCAAAAATCCTATTGGCCCAAATTTCTCGGGCCCGGCCCGACAGATTTTCCCTTGTCCTATTCCTAGCGTGCGTGTGAGTCCTTGTCTTGGACAACAAGAAATTTTGTTCTTTTCCCAAACCTAATATACATATGTGTATATATATGTATATATATATATCAATCGTTTTTTTTGTTGTTCTCTCATCAATCCCGCAGCTCATTCCGTCCCTCTCGCCATCCTCTCGTCGTCATCTCCTCGTCTCGCCACCATCATCGCCGGCGTGAAGCAGCCACTTCCGGCGACAGTTGCAGCAATCCGGCGAGCTCGTTTATCCTACGAGTAGCAACTCCGGTGACCTTCCCGGCGAGCCCGTGAACCAGCAGCAAGCTTCCCTCTCCCTTCCGTGCACAACGAGCCTTCTTTTCCGGCGAGACGAGTTTACCGTCGAGCTTTCGTATTCGTGACGTTTTCGAGTTTCCCGAGAACGGTACCTCGTCGTTTGTCCGTCTCGTTTAATTCACATATGCTCGTTGAGTTGTTCGTATTCATGTTGTGCTCCTATTGTATATATGATGTGAATTTAATTGTTGAATATGTGCTAATATATGGATTGTTGTGATTATTGTATTCGGATGTTCGGGATCTCTTCGATTTTCTCAAAAATCGAACGAGACCTCGAAAGTCGTGTAAGTCGGTGGATAATGGAACAATGTCGAGTCCTTGGTCTTATGAAAAGACCTCGGACGATGAATTGTGTGTTATGATTTAATTGTCAAGTTGTCGAACTCGTTAATCGCTGTTTTGATGTTCGAATTTTTAAAAATAGCTCGCTGCTCGAAACGATGTGAAATTTTGAGGGATGTGTTACCTGTCTATATTCTGCCTTGTGTAAAATTTTCATAATATTTGGAGACCTGTAGCTATTTTTAATAATTAAATTGTATTATGTCCAGAATATTGTTAAATGCATAACAAATTCATTCCCGACTAAAATGAGCTGAAATTCGAATATGTCATGCCTCTTGGAATTATATGTGTTGTGTTAAATTTTCAGAATTGTTGGAGTTGATTTGATATAGAAAATATTTTATTTATTGATTCTGCAGAATTGTTGTTTAAATTTTTAAAAATCGGTTACTGCATGGAAAATTCTGAAATATTGCTGAGAGTCATATTTTAGGTGTTTGATCATGTTTGTAAAATATGGAAATTTTTAGAGTCCGTTTGGTTTCAGTTTGGATTTAAATTCAATAAACTGCTGTTGCCCGTTTGAATTTTTAAAAATAGCAGCAGTTATCATTTAAGGCTGCAATTTTTATAAATGGACTTCGGTATATTGAGTGTTGTTGTGTAAAATTTTCAGGTTCAGATGCATTCATTAAGTCTGAGTATGGATTAATGTGCCCTTTTTGCTGAATTACTGTTCGAATTTTATAAAATAGGATATTTTGAGTTTAAAGCTGAAACTTTGTGATTTTACATGTTACTGGGAGATGAAATTTTGTATAAATTTTCAGAGCTTAATTCGTAGGATATCTTGACCTTTTATTTTTCACGCGATTAAATGATTTCAATTTTCGAGCATAATTGTTATATTGAATTTGGATGGCCTTGCTTTTTGGTTTTTATGTGTGTTTGACTTGGTCAAACCTTAGATGGACTTTTGTGAACTCCCTTAAGTGGTTTGGTCGAGTTTAGGGCCGAGTCCTAGTGTTCCAACATCCACAGGACTTCACGAACTACTTAGTCGGATCGAGTTCGACTAGGTCTGTCTTGTGATTTCCGATTTAAGTCGAGATAGATTCTGATTGTAGGATCTTGACATCATGTAGGTGTCTAGAGGTGTTGATCTTGCCTTATTTCGAGATTTGTGACTGTAAACCGTGCTGCTATCAGGTGGGTACATTTATGATGTATTCCATATTTATCGCACTCCTTATTTCGTGTAATATTTCTTTTGAAAATTTTTGTATGCGTGAGAACTCTAGTCTAAGTGTCCCGAACGCTAGTGCCTTGATGAATGCGAAAACAGTAGGAGGTCGCCTGCCCGTTGTATCCGGGAGGGACGCCCCATGCCGTTGTATCCGGAAGGGGAAAAACATCTCTGCTGTCTCCTGGAAAGGATCCTGCGAACCGTTGTACCCGGGGGTGGGAATGTTTCCAGTTACAGCCATGCCGTTGTATCCGGAAGGTTGTTGTATGTACATAGGAGGTTTGCGATAGGGCTGGGTAGGGGGTTTAGGCTTTGAATTCTGTGCATACCGATATTGAAACTGCTTTTACTGATACTGCTTTTTAAATAATTATACGAGATAACCGTGCGATAATGGTGAGCTAGTTGGTTGCTCACCCCCATTATTTTCTTGTTATTTCTCTCTTCCTTTGTTTTTAGGTTAAGACGAGCTGGAGGCGGTGGCGTAGGACAAGCGAGATGGTGGTCATATGTGTTGATAAATCTATGCTTCCGCTTAAACTCGAACTTTATTTGTTCGCTATTATTGCCTTGGATTATTTACTGCTTTCACTTTTCGAACTATGTTGAATTGGGTTGAGCTTTGAATAATGTTGGATCTTTTGAAATGTTTTTTTTAAGACTTACGTATATTTGGAACTTGTCTTATTGTTAGTTCGTGCATGTGTGTTATTTAATGATGTTAGTAAGTAGCGCCCGTTTCTCGAAAAATGTTTTAATTTATATTTTTAAAAAAAAAAAACTCTGATTTTTATTAAATAAATACGGTAAATTCTTGAAATTAAAACGGGGCGTTACAGCTACTCTCTTGTTGCTCTTCGTATACAAAGGTCGACTAATGGAAGTCGACATACTGAGGTCGACTTGTGAGAGTCGACTGGGCAGATTCCTGCCTCTTCCTGATCGTTCTTTGTAGAGTAGACTTGTGGAAGTCGACTTGAGCATGTCGACGGGGTCATGTCGACATGCGAGTGGTTCGAGCGGTTCACCTGTCGGGTAAGGAGCCTCTGGACCGGGTTATCCTTATATGGCTATATAATAATTCATTATTGCACAAGCAACAATATCTATCCTTTCGTGACGAGCTTCATTCACAAAGTCTTTCAAACACTTAGCATCGTGACAATTGGCTTTTGCACCTAGCACAATTATTTCTAAGTCTTTAAGACTCGCACGCCCCACTTCACGCGACGGCTTTGTCAACCATATAGGTCATCGCCTAGCTCCGCGAGCTTAGGCGAGACTAGTAGGCTTTCACCCTATAGAGGTCGTCGTCGAACTCCACGAGCTTAGGTGAGACTAACAGGCTTTTGCCCTATAGAGGTCGTCGCTGAGCTCCACGAGCTTAGATAAGACTAACAGGCTTTTTCGCTACAGAGGTCGTCGCCTAGCTCCGCGAGCTTAGGTGAAACTAACAGGCTCTCGCCCTATAGAGGTCGTCACCTAGCTCCGCCATCATAAGTGAGACTGACAGGCTTTCGCCCTATAGAGGTCGTCGCCTAGCTCTGCGAGCTCAGGTGAGACTAACAGGCTATTGCCCTATAGAGGTCGTCGCCTAGCTCCTCGAGCTTAGGTGAGACTAACAGGCTTTCGCCCTATAGAGGTCATCTCCTACCTCAGCGAGCTTAGGTGAGACTAATAGGCTTTCGCCCTATAGAGGTCGTCGTCTAGCTCTGCGAGCTTAGGTGAGACTAACAGGCTTTCGCTCTATAGAGGTCGTCGCCTAGCTCCGCGAGCTTAGGTGAGACTAACAGCTTCTCGCCCTATAGAGGTCGGCGCGTAGCTCCGCGAGCTTAGCTGAGACTAACAAGCTTTTCGCCCTATAGAGGTCGTCTCCTAGCTCCCCGAGCTTAGGTGAGACTAACAGACTTTTGCCCTAACACATTCCATACAAGAGAAAGAATCAAGCTGATAAAACTTCAAAAAGAATCTCATTATTATTCTTGTCGAAAGAACAAAAGCAAACGAAAACAAACGTAAATAACACTTCTTAAGCTAGGCATAATATTTATTCAAATGGGATATGTTCCAGGGTCGCGGCAACAGCGGCCCCTCCACATCACAAAGCTCGTATGCACCTACAGCGAATACCCTTTCAACAGTATAGGGTCACTCCCATTTGGTCTCCAGCTTCCCCACATGCTTCAAAGCATCCGTCTGACGCCAAACCAAGTCCCCGGCCGGGAAACGCTGAGCTCAAATTGACTTGTCATGGGTAGCCTTCATCCGCTGCTTATAAACTGTTGTCCTCAACCCATCCGGGTCACGCAACTCGTCCACCAAGTCCAGTGCTTCCCTCCAGAGCTCAATGTTCCCTTCTTCCGGGTAGGTGCTGACCCGTTCTGAGTTGAGACTGACCTCCACCGGGATGACGGCCTCCATACCATAAACCAAACTAAATGGAGTCTCTCCCGTTGAGGTCCTCGGCATTGTCAGGTATGACCAAAGCACCGAATCAAGTTCATCCACCCAAGCTCCGGAAGCTCTTTCCAGCCTAGCCTTCAATCCATTCAAAATTGACCTATTAGCGACCTCGGCCTGCCCATTCGCCTGGGGGTGGTCTACCGAGGCAAACTGCTGTTTTATGCCCATCTCCTCGCACTAACTCATCATACGCCGACCCCTGAACTGAGTGCCATTATCAGATATGAGAACTCTGTTGGGATTTGTGAGGATCTCGTTATGTACAAGTCATGAATTCAATAGCAAACGTAAACATATGCGCAGCGGATCTAAAGGTTTGACGTAGAGAACTTACGGCTTAAAATTTATGCAGATTTGGTTGACCACGAATGATTGACCGCAAATCACGTCTTGGGTTGCGCGAACAAGATCATATCAAAACCGGATCAAATGGGTGCAAACAGATGAAGACGAACTTTGCAGCCAGGGAGCTTCCGGCAGCGCGTGAGGGCGCATGCGGCGTCGGATGGCGGCGATCTTGGCGACGATGGAAAACTCTCATCGAGCCAGTCGTCTGGGTATGCTGTACGTCTCAATCTGACCTCCGGTTAGTTCTGTAGGATACAATATATTTCGTCTCAGTTTACCTACAGATCTTCTACTGTATTACTCAATACACCCTGCTTCAACTTGTACAGTGGAGCAACAAGAAGAACATAAAGCTCGAATGAAATTTAGAGAGAGAGAATAGGGGGCGGCATGTTTGTCTCGTGAATATGAGATTCGATTTCTTCTCAAGAGCTTAATGATGTATAAATAGAGCTACAGTAGGGACCCTTAAGAGATTAGGAAAAGGACTCCTTAATTGATTAGACTAACTGTGGGCCAAGCCCACTCCTCTAATTAATTAAATAATATTAATAGGCCACCAACATTATATTATTGCACTCTTTTTTCCTAGCCCAAATTACATTTGAGACTCCAATAATAATTACTCGATTTGCCTCCCCATGTTTAAGATATAATATCCATTAATTAATTTGATTACTGACAATCAAGAATTAATTATTTTATTATTATTTCACCGAACCTAGCGCTCGTTCATCACATTCTTATTATGCCGGAACTTAATCCACCTGCAGGGTTTAGCATAATAATCCTTCATGAACTCACTAAGGGGACATCATCAAACTAACGCATATGGTGACCGTAAATATCCTAACAGCACATCCTATATATAATAATATTACCCAAAACAGTAGGAATATTGATCCAGTGAATTAACCTCACCCATATGAATCAAAGTAATATATATGTTTGTCCCATTTTTGTTGCGTTTTTCGTTGTCATTTTGCTTTTCTTTTTTCCCCATATTAGGTCTTTTAGTTAGTTTTTGGTTCGTTTTGTAGTCTATTGTACGACTTGTTCTAGTTTGGCTTTTTATGTGTTTTTCGTGTATTTTGTCGGTTTTCTACGTTTTTCTTCTTGTTTTTAGTGTGCAGGTAGCAAGCCCCGTAAGGAATCGATTTAGCTCGAAAATGGGCCGGGAAATCATGGTTGGATAGATGAGATCGTTGGCGATATATAGGAAAAAGCGAAATTCGATATGTGAAGTCGCACACGGAAGCCGCCAACTTCAAGTCAAAAGATTTGGGAGAATAGGTTTTCAATAATAAATTGAATTTGAAAGCACCATTGCGTAGAGGGCTTCATTGGCAATGCATAGGAAAAAACGGAACTCAATTCCGAGTTCGGACGAGCCCAAACGAGCCCGAGACGTGAAGAAGTGCGAGCTGCCCAGTCCCCGCGCGACACCAGCCCTCGCCGCGCCGCGGCAGCACCGCGACACGAACTGCGACCCCTGCTCCTGCTCTCGCTCCTGTGAAGACCTGCCGTCAGCCCTGCCGCGCCGCGGCCAAGTTCCCTGCCGCGCCGTGTCGCGCCTTCCTCACGCCATGGCCGACATTTCTTATAAATATGTATGCGGAAACTCGTTTTATTCATTTCTTCCCCTCCTGGGGACGAACCCTAGGCTCAAAAAAAAGAACGCAACTCTCTTCTCCTCCTTACCTACTTCTTCTTCATTTTTCCTCCTCTCTTCATCTTTCTTCTTCTTCTTCTCCACATCTAAGAATTAAGCTTGTAATTTGGATTCAACTCTCGGATAAGATTTATTGTAAGTATTTTTCATCTCGTTTAATTCATGTGAATGATTATTTGGGGTGGAATGCTTTATTGTGTTGAATTCATGTTACATAGCTAAATCTTATTGCTAGGGATAAGGGATGATTGTTCATGTTTCACGTGTATTTGTCGGGCTTAAATTTTTCATGCTTATGTGAGTTAATCTGATTAGGAATTGATGTAATCTTGCTTGATTGATTGATATAATCGAAGAGGGACACTACGATCTTGCGATTGGAAACGATTGAATGTTAATTTGTCGAGTTAGGGTTTGTTAATTCCATATGATTAATTTATTAAACACCTTCTAATTTAATTAGCGACTTTTCGAACCGAAAGGGGAGAAGTCGTAGACCTAGGCTCGCATGAGATAGATAATTTCGTAACTGAATAATCTATGGGTTGAGATTGAAATACATGCTTGTCAATGACCCGTCCCTTGTTACGAAAAGTTATTGGGATTGGGATAATTGGCCTGTGTTGTATGCTCGAGCTTGTTCGTCTATGTTCAATCCCTTGTTATGAATAGTTATTGGAAGCGAACCGCTAGATGTTTAAGCCAGAGTGTCAATCTCGAACCGAACAATTGATTGCCCGGTTTTGCTAAGAACTTGAATAAATTATCCCCGATTCCCTAGCTTCCCCATCTTTGTTCCGTTCTTTTATTCTTAGGTAGATTATTGCTTTTTTTTTTTATTTCTTAGTTAATAATTATTCAAAGACCCTATTTGATTAGAGTGTTTAGGATTTTATTTTCTTTTCGTGTGAAATCAATACCGAAGCTAAATTCCGAACCGCCTTCCTCGAGAGATCGACCCGAGGTCGGGAGTCATCCCGTACTCGGTAAAAATAACAATTTGTGCTACAAAAAATTTGGTGCCGTTGCCGGGGAGGGAAAGTAGGACATTTGGTTTTGGTGTTGATTTTATTTTCTGTGTTTCTCTTTATTTTGTGTTTTTCGTGTTCGTGTCCTTTGTTTGCATCTTTGTTTTTCTTTTTGTTTTTGTTTTAGTTTTCTTTCTTTTCTCCTTCCATTTCGTGGCTACGTGTGGTTGTTCTATTTTGGTGTGCAGGAGATATGAACTTCAACCGTATTTTTCCCTATCCGCACACTCAACCTTGGGGTTACGAGCCGATCTATCCCGCCGGGTACCACACCCAATCTTATCCGTACTCTTCTGAGCAGTGCTGGCACCATTTTTCGGTTGAGCAAACTTATGAGTCCCACGAGTTAAACAGAAGCTCGACCAAATTCTTGATTTCATAGAGTCCAAATCAGCTAGAGAAGAAGAGGACACCTATAATGCCAAATTTGATCTCATCCTAGATCGATTGGTGGCCCAAGCAAAACGAGAGGAGAAGATTGAGCTCATATGGGCCCGTTTGAGCGAGCAAGTGGAGAATCTAGCAAGGCACATCGACTCTATCGAGTCCCAGGCCGATGATCCCAAGGTTGTGGACCCCCATCCAGCACCCTTGCACTTCAATGAGCTCGGGGATGACTCTTCGGGGTACGATGCCAAGCTTGACCTCATCTTCGATTGGATGATGGCCCGAGCAGACCGAGAAGGACAGACTGAGCTTAGATGTGCTCGATTGAGCGCACAAATGGAGAGCCTTACAGCACATATCGACTCAATCGAGACACAAGTCAACGATCCCCACCTCATGCTTGATACTCAAGCCCGTACGATGAAGCGAATGTGTGAGGCCGAAGAAAAAGATGATGAGCTCCACCGAGACGTTGATGTTATTTCAGAGGAGGAGATCCATGGGCTTGATTCTCAAGTCACTCCTCCCACCTTTGAGTTGGAGCATCTATCTTCGAGGTTATTGTTCTGTGTTACGAAGTGGGTGGGATTCAGTTCGATTTGCTCCTCTGATGTGCTTATCATCCCGGAGGTTGACGACAGAGCTCGGGTGCGAAAAGCTCTATGTCGGTTACTCGGGATTGCTCGTGCCCGAACCCAGTTTACCAAGAACATAGCCACCCGGATCCACCATGCCTGCCTTCTTGCCACCCTTCCCATGCTGCCACTTCTGGAAAATACAAAGGCGTGGCACGATCGTCACTTCTTTCTGGATCCTGGTTGATAAGTGTACAGGTTTCGTCAAGCTAATCATGACGTTAAACAAGCGCTTCTTGGGAGGCAACCCAAGTGATTTATTACTTTCCTAGTTATTTTCTTTTTGGTTTTTAGTTTTATCTTTGAATAATGGGAGTTTTGGAGTTTTGTGTTTTTCTTGGCAGGTACGAGTTTGCGAGCTTGAGCAGGAGGAATATCGAGGTTTTGGGTTGAGCATAGGCGAGAGGCTTGCACGTGAATGCTTACTCTCCTCGATACACTTCGGTTTGCACACCCTTTTTCCCTTTTCTTTCTATCCTTTTTAAGTTATTCTTTCTCTTGTCTTTTCTTTTGAGTCTTTTATTCTTGTGTTAGCTGCTAGTATTGGTTCATGATATGAAATTGCTAGGTCCTTTATTTGACTTCATGTTTGGTGTTGAAGCAATGAGGACATTGCCTCATTTTAAGTGTGGGGGAGTTATTCGGATTTTTGCATGCTTATATGGTGGACCGGTCTAGTTTTAGGTTTTTGTGTTGTTGAGCATGTGGTATTGGTGAATTATAGGATGTGTTGATGAATGTCTGATGAAATTGGGAAGTTGTGATGACGAACGTATTGGTCATTGCCTCGGTATTTGCTTGATTATTTTGAGTGACAATTATTTGCCCTGTGAGGTTTTGACTCTTACTCTTCTTTCTTGTGGGATATTGGTCATATTCATGAATGATTAGAACTTACCTTGAGTTTGTTTGAAATGAAACGATTAGAGTCTGAAATTGCGAAGATGATTGAGGCGTTTTGTTTGATTAGCTCATTTTTGCCTTATTCTTGATCCCAAAATTAATTTCCACTAGTAGCCCGTTTGAGCTTTGAACCTTTTTCTTGTCAGCCTTACATGAAATATATTTTGTTGACTGATTTGGTGATGATTGGTGAAAATGGTGTCGTTGTTGAATGAGGTGAATTGGAGTTAGATTTCTATTGCTTGACCTATATATATATAAAAAAAAAAAGAAAAAAAAATGAGAGCTCATAGAACGAATCGAATGTATTCTGCTCCTCTTCCTAGTTGATTCATTTTGACAGGTAATGAGCATTGGGAAACTACTATAGGAAACTTGGATGACCTCCAATGTTCAAACCTACAGAATGTTGTCCTTTTGATTCGATCTTATTCGAAAAAAGTTACTCTCCAAATAAAAGAATATATAAAAAAAATAAAAATATATATATATATTAAAAAAAAAAACAAAAGAGAAGGTCAAGTATTGAAGTTTCAGCTTGAGTTGAGCATTTAGGTGTTGTTTGTGGAGTTTTGTTGGACGGGATGTGTGCTGTCATGTTGATTCTTGGATGAGTAGCGGATCTTTGAGTTGTTTACTTGCTTGAGATTTATGATAATTTACTTGAGCTTCTTGTCCAGCATATATATCCTTAACGTGACCAAAAAGCCTACATTACAACCCGTGAAGTCCTCTTGATTCGCAAGTTTTGAGTTTTGATTGTTTCTGAGTAATTTAAACAATTGGCAAGCATATGTTGAAACTTGAATATTGACCAATCTGAGTGAACCTATCATATTTTCATGTAAGAAAAATGAGTGAGGCTTATATTGCAATGTATGTGTTTGAAAGTTTGTCATTTCAAGGCTAAGTTGATATTTCAGGCATATGATCGTACGGTCGTTGGAATTCGACTCGATTGAGTTGGGCATTTTGAGGCTATACTTATTTGAAACCATATCCATGCTCGTGTCTTGTTTTCTTTTCTTTTTGTTCGGGTCGAACATAGGTTTAAGTGTGGGGGAGTTGTTTGTCCCATTTTTGTTGCCTTTTTCGTTGTCATTTTGCCTTTCTTTTTCCCCCATATTAGGTCTTTTAGTTAGTTTTTAGTTCGTTTTGTAGTCTATTGAACGTCTTGTTCTAGTTTGGCTTTTTATGTGTTTTTCGTGTATTTTGTCGGTTTTCTACGTTTTTCTTCTTGTTTATAGTGTGCAGGTTGCAAGCCCCGTGAGGAATCGATTTATCTCGAAAATGGGCTGGGAAATCATGGTTGGATTGATGAGCTCGTTGGCGATATATAGGAAAAAGCAGAATTCGATTTCGAGTTCGCACGAGTCCGGACGGGCCCGATATGTGAAGTCGCACATGGAAGCTGCCAACTTCAAGTCAAAAGATTATGGAGAATAGGTTTTCAATAATAAATTCAATTTAAAAGCACTATTACGTAGAGGGCTTCATTGGCAACGCATAAGAAAAAACAAAACCCAATTCCGAGTTCAGACGAGCCCAAACGAGCCCGAGACGTGAAGAAGTGCGAGCTGCCCAGTCCCCGCGCGCGCCCCGCGCCACGCCGCGGCAGCACCGCGACCCGAACTGCGACCCCTGCTCCTGCTCTCGCGCCCGTGAAGACCTGCCGCGCCGCGGCCAAGTGCTCTGCCGCGCCGTGTCGCGCCTTCCTCACGCCATGGCCGACTTTTCTTATAAATATGTGTACGAGAACTCGTTTTATTCATTTCTTCCCCTCCTGGGGACGAACCCTAGGCTCAGAAAAAAGAACGCAACTCTCTTCTCCTCCCTACCTTCTTCTTCTTCATTTTTCCTCCTCTTTTCATCTTTCTTCTTCTTCTTCTTCTCCACATCTAAGAATTAAGCTTGTAATTTGGATTCAACTCTCGGATTAGATTTATTGTAAGTATTTTTCATCTCGTTTAATTCATGTGAATGGTTATTTGGGGTGGAATGCTTTATTGTGTTGAATTCGTGTTACTTAGTTAAATCTTATTGCTAGGGATAAGGGATGATTGTTCATGTTTCACGTGTATTTGTCGGGCTTAAATTGTTCATGCTTATGTGAGTTATTCTGATTAGGAATTGATGTAATCTTGCTTGATTGATCGATATAATCGAAGAGTGACACTTCGATCTTGCGATTGGAAACGATTGAATGTTAGTTTGTCGAGTTAGGGTTTGTTAATTCCATATGATTAGTTGATTAAACACCTTCTAATTTAATTAGCGACTTTTCGAACCGAAAGGGGAGAAGTCGTAGACCTAGGCTCGCATGACATAGATAATTTCGTAACTGAATAATCTACGGGTTGAGATTGAAATACATGCTTGTCAATGACCCGTCCCTTGTTACGAAAAGTTATTGGGATTGAGATAATTGGCCTGTGTTGTATGCTCGAGCTTGTTCTTCTATGTTCAATCCCTTAGGTAGATTATTGCTTTTTTTTTCTTTCTTAGTTAATAAATATTCAAAAACCCTATTTGATTAGAGTGTTTAGGATTTTATTTTCTTTTCGTGTGAAATCAATACCGAAGCTAAATTCCGAACTGCCTTCCTCGAGAGATCGACCCGAGGTCGGTAGTCATCCCGTACTCGGTAAAAATAACAATTTGTGCTACAACAATATATACTATATATATATATCTGCCTGTTTAATATCTTACGGGTTAAGAGAACGCAGTAATTGACCGAGGCCTAGTTCATTTACAACGATCAGTATAAAATGAACTTCTCCTCTCTGGGATCCTTTTCAGTACATAAATGTACTAGTGCAACTAATCAGTCAAGACAAACTGTACAGTTGACACTACAACCGTTCGGATGGGGTGTTCATGTCCATCTAGGTTGTGAACAACTATTCTTGTTCGCAAGTAACTTATAGAGTGATCTTCGGTTCGCCCGATGACGATCCACCCTATCTAAGTGCAGAACAACAGAACGTAGAACTTGTTTAATCTAACACGATTCTCATTCATGAATGGCAAATGTGTAATAACATGCAAAGCCAAGCTTTCAGTATATAACACTAACACACTCAGGGGATGCCGTATCGGCAGCAGATACTATTGAAAAGAAATTTTATCACCCTCTCTTCTGTGATCGTCGCCAATGGCTCGGCCTCAGTCCACTTGGAGAAGTAATCGACTGCCACAATTAAGAACTTTCGCTGGCCCGTCACCTGGGGTAAGGGTCCAACTATGTCAACCCCTCACTGAGTAAAAGGCAAGGGCGAGCTGATTGGAACCATGCTCTCCGCCGACCGATGGATCAATGGACCGTGCTGCTGACACTTCCTACATTTTCGCACAAGATCCTGCGCCATCGTCCTCATCTTAGGCCAAAAATATGCAGCCCGCAGTACCTTCCCAACCAACGCCCTAGCCTTTATGTGGTCGCCGCAGCATCCTTCGTGCACTTCCCTAAGCACGTACCCCCATTCTTGTTCAAAAACGCACCTAAGATGAGGCCCCATATATGATCGTTTGTATAGGATCCCATTATGCAAGTAGAACCTCAACGCTCGCCGCCCGACCAGGTCGTCTCTGATATCCTTTCCCACGACAGGCTTCTGCAGCCATTGTATTAAGGGTGACCTTTAATCCTTTTGCTCCTCAACCTCTAGCGTCTAGTCTAAGGTGCTCCTAGTCATATCCATCAGCGTGACCGAGCGAGATCAACAATCAACAAGTGACGCGGCCATTATCGAAAGTAGGTCGGCCCTACCATTTTCTCCCTGCGGTATCTGTATCAACTCCCAAGTCACAAATCCCTTTAGCATCGCATGGACCTCCACCAGATACTTCTTCATGCGCTCCTCCTTAGCTTCATACTCACCCCTGATCTGTTCAACCACAAGCTGAGAGTCCGAGTGAATGATCACCTGCCGAGATCCTTCCTTCAAGACGATGTGAATTCTCTTAATGAGAGCTTCGTACTCCACCTCATTGTTCGACACTCTAAAGGAAAGATTAACCGCAAACACCAGTGATCTTTTTCTGGTCTGACCACCAAGATGCCGAGACCCGCTCCCCTACTGCCGACGAGCCGTCGACATACACCATCCAAGGTCCAGCCTCGGCTCCCAACGTGCACTCCTGTATGAAGTCAGCTAACGTCTGGGCTTTAATAGCTTTTCGCACCTCAAAGTGGACATTGTATTCGTCTAGCTCAACCGCCCACTTCACCATCCTCCCCGAGGCCGAAGGGCGACCTAAGGTATCTTTGAGCGGGTAGTTAGTCCGTACCATGACCTTATACACCAAAAAGTAGGGACGCAACTTTCGAGCTGTAGAGATAAGCGCCAGGGCGGCCTTCTCCACGTCTGAATACCGGCGCTCGGCACCTTGCAATATTCGACTAGCATAATATATGGGCTTCTGCTGTCCCTGCTCCTCCTTTATCAGCACCGAGCTAATGGCTTCGTGTCCCGCCGATGGATAAACAATTAATGTGTCGCGTGGCTTCGATTTTGTAAGTAAGGGAGCTCGGCCAGAAACTCTTTCAACCTCTCGAATGCATGTTGTGCTTGTGACGTCCACTGGAAATGAGATCCCTTCTTCAAAGCCCTAAAGAACGGAAAATTTTTTCTGCGGATTGAGCTATGAACCTGCTCAACCCTATTAGGCGTCCGGTGAGGATCTGCACCTCTCTCAAGTTCCTTGGTGCCTGCATCTCCGTGACCGGTCGCATCTTTTCTGGGTTGACTTCAATGCCCCTCTCCATCACCAGGTAACCCAGAAATTTTCCCGACCTTACCCCAAACTTACACTTGGTCGGGTTGAGCTTCATGCTGTATCGTCGCAATGTATCGAAGGTCTCGCACAAGTCTGCTACATGGTCATCCGCCTTCCTGCTTTTCACCAGCATGTCATCAACATAGACCTCCATATTCCGACCTATCTGCCCTTTGAACAATTTATCCACGAACTGTTGAGAAGTGGCTCCTGCATTTTTCAATCCGAAAGGCATGACGATGTAGCAATAAGTGCCCTTGGATGTCACAAAGCTAACCTTCTTTTGGTCCTCCTTGGCAAGAGGGATCTGGTGGTACCCCTGGGAGGCATCCATCATACTCAACAACTCGCACCGGGCTGTAGAGTCGACGAGCTGGTCAATACGTGGTAAGGCGTAGTGATCTTTAGGGCAGGGTTTGTTGAGGTCTCTGAAGTCTATGCACATCCTCCACTTTCCTTCTCCCTTTTTTACCATAACTGAGTTGGACAGCCACTCCGGGAATTGAATGGGTCGTATATGCCCCGCCTTCAATAGCTTCTCCACCTCAGCTTCAATAATCACATCTAGTTCAGCAATAAAGTGCCTCCTCTTCTGCTTCACCGGCCTCATAGTTGAGTCGATATTTAACCTATGCTCTGCTACCCCGGGACTGATTCCTGTGAGGTCGTCGGCTGAAAAGGCGAAGACATCCACAAATTCATTCAATAGTGCAATCAACGCGCCTTGTATGTCGACCGCTAAATGTCGACCTACTTTTGTTATCTTCTCCGGATTCCCCTCTATCAACTCAACCTCCATCAGCTCGTCCTGGGAGCTTATCCCCAACTCTTGTTTCTTCTCTAGGTGTGAGCACTCAGGTAGGTCATCCCTACTTCTCTTATTCTACGCTTCGGTTGTCTTTAATGTGACCTCATAACACCGCGGAGATTGCAGCTGGTCTCCAGTCACCTCTCCGACCTCATTCCCTACGAGGAACTTAATTTTCATGCAATAAGTGGAAATGGCTACCTGGAATGAATTCAAGCTAGGTTGTCCCAATATGATGTTGTAAGTCGAGCTAGCATTCACGACCAAGAAACGGACTATCTTCACCTTCCTCAGAGGCGACCTTCCCAACACCACAGTCAAGCTAATTTCGCCAACGGTGCGGACCTCGCTGCCGCTGAAGCCATAGAGAGCAGTGTGGACCGGCTCGACCCTTCGCGTCTAACTCCATCTATTGCAAACACTTCAGGAAAATGATGTCCGCCGAGCTTCCTGTATCTATAAGCACCCTCTGCACATCATAGCTAGCCACCTCCGCGGTGATGACCAAGGCATCATTATGTAGGATAAAAAGTCCCTGCACATCATCACCTCCAAACCGTAGAGTAGTCGAGCTCTTCTGCACCTGCACCTCGGCCACTTCATTAGCAGCAACCTTTCCACGGTAAGTCCTCTTCCTCTCCATATGGGAATCTCCATCTGTAGGACCCCCCGCGATCACGTGTATGACACCTTTTTTGATTGGTCTGTCGGGTTGCTCATCGGTCCTCCTCCGTTTGTCACCCGTCTCACGCCCTTCACGACGATCTTCCTGGCGCTCCTTATCTCTGATTACGAACTCCTTTAACTGGCCGGCCCTGATGAGCCGCTCAATTTCATCTTTCAACTCTCGACAGAAATTGGTAGAGTGGCCATAATCGCGGTGGTACCGACAGTATCTATCCTTTCTGGCTGAAAACTTTTGCGGTGGGGGCAGAGGTTTGGGTTGTCCGAGCAATTTGTCCTCTCCCTATTTTTCCATCATCTCCAGGATCTCCTGCTGTGGCGCATTAAGTGGTTTGTATTGCTCGTACGTCGGACCCCTTAACCGATCCTCAACCTGACTCCTTAGCAGCAGTTCGGCGATCACTTTGTCGAAGCTTCTCGTCCACCTGCTTGGCCATTGTTTTGTCATTCTAAAGAAAATCGCTTCAGCCTCCTCCATATTCACATACTTGCTACACCTTTCGAGGAGCTCGTCAAAGGACCTCGCAAGCCTCTTCGCCAGTAAATCCCTGCATTTACCGGGCCTGAACCCCCGCGTGAGACCCCCAGCTTTTATCTCCTCCAAAGCAGAGGTACCTCCACACACTCCTCAGTGTACCTTGAAACGTACTGTCGCAGACTCTCCCCCTCCTTCTGCTGCATGTTGATTAGTGAGAGATACGTCTTCTCATGCTTCCTAACACTCGCGAACTGGTTTAAGAACAGAGAACTGAACCTCTCAAAGCTGTCAACAGAATCGGGTGGCAACTGGTGGAACCAATCTTGTGCTGAGCCCTTCAAAGTAGTTAGGAAAGCCCGACAACTAACCGCATCTCTATATCGGTGCAGGACTGCTATGTTATCAAATGACCTCAAGTGTCTAGCAGGATCTACCGACCCATCATATGATAGGCTCAGCTCTCTAAAGTTATTCGGCAAGTCTCCACCTCGCACCTCTTTTGAAAAATGATGACCATGCGACCTGGCAACCCTTTTCCCTTGGAGTCGGGCTTGGATCTCGCGCATTTGTTCCGCTAGTCTTTCCAGAGTTAACCCCTCCTGATGTGCTACCAAGGGTCGAGATATCGCCGACCTATCGCTATCCTCGTCCCCCTTTTGCGTTGGTGCGTCGAATGAGGGTGCAAGGACAACTGCTGATACACTGGCTACCTTAGTGATTCATTAACTCGCCGATCAACCTCTTGAGCCTACCCTATCGCTTCCGCTATCATCCTGGCCAGTTCCGCCCTCATCATATGTATCGTTTGGTCTCCTCTTGTCGTCAAGGGGTTGCCTGGGGGGTTGGTCCCTACTGCTAAGACCATTTGTTGATTGTTTGGCTGGTCAGTTCCTTCTGCTAAGAGCATCTGTTGATTGTTCAGCGGGGCTACCTGGCCCGTGCTCCCATCAGGTGCCTGGCCGACCTGACTAGTTCCTCCACTCGTTGCACCGCCGAGCTCCTTCTCTTTGTTTGTCGGGCCACCCGATTCCCTTGGGTTCGCCAAGTGCCCTTGAGCTCCTGGTGGCGATGTCAGGGTCACACCTAGGGCCAGCAACGTCTCCTTGGGGGTGGTAGGCAAAGGCGACCACCCGGGCAGCGGCCCTGTTCCAAAAGCCCTCTGAGTCCATGCCTCATCCATATCCTTCATCAAATTCTTCTTCGAGTTATCTCTTGCCATGAACCCCGTCGCTCTTCTTCTTCTTTGGTGAGGAAAAACAGCCTCTGATACTCTGGTATAAGACTGAGTGTTTCCCACAGACGGCGCCAATTTGTTATACCACAAACTTTAAACCGCTTGACTGCCTCTCTCGAATCGGGTTGTGTCTCCTTGATCGTCGGTACCTGCAAAACACGCCGGGGGTGGTCCCAGCGTGGACACTCCGACGCTCAAGTCAGTGGTTTATCCGAGAGAAAATGGCAGAGTAATGAGATAGTGCATATGTGTATTATGTGCAAAATGAATGAACTTATTCCTTTTTATAGGTGATGTCATGTACAAGCCAAAGAGTTCCTGTCAGTCCATAAGTCTTCTTCGTGTTTATCTCTAAATTAGGTCAAATATATCTAGAACTTCAGAGTCCTTACCATTAGAAACTCTCATGTGACTTGGCCACAAAGCCACCTCCAAGCTCTGGTCCCCTCGGCAGAACCCCCTGGCCGAGCTGCCTAGCTGGATGAATTTCGCCTATCTCCCACTCACCATGGGTATCATGGACGCCCATGCTGAGCTCCCTGACCCATGAGGCGACCACGCCTAACTGACTAGATTCGGCCTATGACCAGTCCCTTATGAACCACTACTCATGGTCGTATCACAGTGGAATCAGAAGACGATGATGGCGCAGAAGACTGGTTGGAGTTGGAATCGTTCGTCGGACGGAGGCGGAGATTTGTTTGTTCGAAGCGGAAGAACCAACGCGGACGACAGAGGTTTGTTCTTCCGACGGAGGCGAAATTGCGGTTGGATGAGGCCGTCCTTGGACAATCGGGAAAACGGGCTATCGCCGGACAGAGGCAGACCTGAAATCGCCGGGGTGAAGCTTGCCGGACAGAGGCTGGGGAAGGAATCTTCGGCTGAGACTCGCCGGACGGAGCTGGAACCGTCAGGCTGCGGGTCGTCGGACGGAGGATGAAATCGCCGGCAGCCAGTCAACGCCAGTGCCAGAAATTTCATTTAATTATTAATTAATTTATTATATATTTAATTTTAATATAATTTAATATAATAATAATAATAATAATTTTTATTATGTAATTAATGTGTATTAAATATTAATATGNGGCAAAGTACATAATACAAGCCTGTACGAGTCCGTCTCCTACCTCTATCCTGCCGTCTCGTTCACCACCCCTACCCATTGACTTTGAATTATCACAAGAAAATAAAAGTTAAAAATAAACAGAGGCCGGAAAAGACTGTATTGCCACTGCATGAAAACATTAAAGACCTTCAGAGCTGCAACGCCAAATCCGGCAAACCAATCTGTAAGCTGGAGCTTGGCGAGGCAGCCGAAATCCTGACATTCAAATCTGGTGGACCCAACATAATACTACTATTATGAGTTAATCCTTGATGTGCTGGCCAAGTCGATTTTCCAAAACTCCATGCATCATCCCTTACTCCTTGCAGATTAAACTTGTCACCTTGCGTAATTTGATATCCGACTGGCGAAATATTCGAATTTCCCCATAGTTGTTTACCTTTACCTTCATCCTGAACAAACTTTGATGTATTGTACCCAAACATCCCACCCAAACCATTCCTCTGAGGCTGAGGCTGAGGCTGATGATGATAATAAACAGGCTTCTGTTGGGCTGGGAATGGGGTTTTCATGTAGGAGGCAGAATTCAAGGCCGGTTTGACGGAGGAGTTACTACAGTCATCTTTCTGCTTCTCGGACAACAGCTGGGGCCCACTTTCGGATACCCAGCCCAGGCTTTGTGGGCCCCCTGGGAATGCAGTCTCCAATTTTCTTGCAGCTACTTGTCGAGCAACTGGGCCAAGGTCCGCGGCAAATCTTGCTAGGCTTTGTGCATATGAAAGGGGATCGTGAGGACCAACCTGAAAGTTCTATGAAGTGTTAGTTGAAAAATCAGAACATATGATATAGAGATTAAGACTATATGTTTAGCTACTGAAGCATAATACAAAGTTATTAGTTAGTATCACCCAGTGAGGGAAACTTGTAATGAAAATGAAAATTTGAAGGATATATGTGTTTATATTTGTAGTTCTGAAATATAATTGGATTTTGTCAAACCTCAAGAGACTTTTGTTGGAAATTACTTGAGTAATTGTAACTAGATAAGTCAAATCGAAACAAAGAATCATCTTTTTGTTGCTACTTAAGAGAAGCCGAAACAGAGCAGAGCTCCGGCTGTGATAGCAAGACGACTGATATCTAAAACAGCGAGAAAAGAAAGAAAGAGAGATAAAAAAAAGGTCATACCGGGATTAGCTGTTTCACATCTCCAATGGGATTACAGTAAGCAGAAGAATTTTTGGCTGAAGAGAGAGGATTAAATTGCCCGTATGTCTCACGCCTGTTCTCATCCACCGTAAACTGTTTTTTCCCATATTTCATGTCAGCCCTTAAAATAGATGCTGCAAAATTACAAGAATTGAAGCATCAGGCAATCCCCAACTCTTCTGTTATTTACTAAATAAATAAATTAATAAATAAAAGATTCTAAGTAACAAAATAAATTACTAAAAAAATCTTCAAACCTGGAAATTCATCATTCCAATCAGCCAACCATTCGGCGTAGTTATTGCCATTTCTCGACCGGTAAGAAGGCACAAACATATCACAGTTACGGAATCTATTCATTACGGGTGCCTTTCTCAGATTGTAAGAGCTGTCTTCACCTCTACGAAGAATTGCATCTCCAGATGGCATCTCGGGACTAAAACGACCCGCCTGTGATAAAGTTTCCAGCAGTTTCTTCTGGTTTTTTATGCTTGGGGGCCTGCCCCTCCGGACAACCATAGGCTGGGGCTCACCATTGTCACCTTCATGCCTCAAATTTCCAAAGTCCCTCTTGGCAATTTCTTCTATAGATCGTGCCTAAATGTAACCAGTTATTGCAAGACAAAAGTTAGGATGGTATATATTATAATGAAAAAAAAAAAAATAGGGAAAAGGAACAAGCCAAACCTGCCGATAGTAGACGGTATCTTCAGCGTTGTATAGCATGGCATTTGAAACAATTAAAAATACATCAGCCTGAATCACAATGAAACCGATATGAATCATAAAATATACCATTTTATAGTTATCTGTATACTTCAATGCATAACAGAAATACGTAATACCAAATGCAAGTTATACAGATTTCAGGTTCTTAGTGAAGTATAATAGTTCCAAATACAACAGACCATGAACTACCAAAACAGAACTCGAACAATGATTTGAAACATTTAACTGTTCATTTTCCAAGGATTGAGTTGTGTAATTTGAAACCGACCTCTAACTGTTCCAAATTCTTGTAAGCCCCACTGTCCAGCTTCTTCCTCACTGTTCCAAAATCCATAGGTTGCTCTATCACCTCAAAATAATCAGGCAGCTGCAATAAATAAAATAAACTCCAGATCAGCTGCAAATAATATTAAATTTAAAGTGCAAATCCAACCCTGAATTATGACATCACCTCATTGATATCCACCGGCTCTGAAAAGACACCATAAGTGTCCTTCCTGCATTAACACACATGCAGTGACACAAAAAAACACCTGAGAAACTGATAATGGAAACCCGGAAATAGAACAGTACCCAATATAAATGGAATACAAATATCTAACAACGCTACAAAAAAAGGCTGTACGAGGAAAAATTTTAAAAGAAAAAGGGACACATACTTTTGAAGCCTGTCAAGAATGAAAACCAACAACTTTCTGTCTGGCAAAGAAGTTGTGGGGCCAGACTCCAATGGCGACCCTGTCCATGAAAATTAAATGAAATGACCAAGCTAGAACCACAAACCCAATTCACAAAATTTTCAACTGAAACATTTAATAATAAAAAAAAAAGGAATATTTTTTGTCTTCCTTTCTTTTATTCAAAAAAACAAAATAAAGGGTAGTGATAATTACCATGTACAAGAGTGTCGGTCGCTTTCAGAACTTTCTTCTCCTGCAATTATCAATACATCCTTCTTTATTAAAAAACACTAATTATTCACAGAAATCAATGAAACATTAATACTGAAGACGGCCACGAAAAACAAGCAGTGCATGAACAAAACACACGGTTCACGTTTGAGAAATACTGCTCTGACTTCCAACTCAAAGAAAAATAATCAACTCAACAGAAAAGACAAATCTGAACCTTTTCCAAGGAAAAACGGTTTAAGAAAGATAAATATATAAATATTTTACTGAAAGGTAGGATGGTCTACATAAATATAGCGCCTCACAGTCAAAGATAAATAGAAATAATAAATTATAAACAGTAATACAGAGAAAGAACGCATGCATGTTGTATAATGAGAATGCAAATTATGGAAACACAAAATCAAGCAAAAAATCACAGATTTCAATATTAGGGAAGAAACAAATAATTAGTCCTACCCATATTCATATTTTCTTCCCACGGACCCGAGTTTGACTGGGTCAAACACCACACATACCACCCAGTTGAGATCTTCACAAGTCAGAGCACACACACACACACAGAAAAAAAAAGTAGTAATAATTATTTTTCGGCGCGAAATCCCAAAATCCCCTTCAAATATCAACCACCAAAAGTGAAACCCCTAAAGAAAAAATTTCAGTATTCCCAAAATAGAAAAAGAGTTGCCAGAATTTCATAGAATTGATCATTGTAAATTCCATCTCTCCCCACTAAAAATTTCAGAAAAAAACAGCACACACTCGCAAATTTCCTCCAATATTCAAAATTCAGGTCCAATTTACAATTGTTTAGTATAAAGCCGACCTGAATGGCAGTAGCACAGTCAGATCCGCGATCAACCGCATTGATGTTTCGCCGTTTGGCACACCCATTCTGATCCTCACCAGAATCATTATCTTCAGAATGTCGCTTGTTTTTCTGATTGATCATTTTACATTCACCGGATTCCGGCAAGCGACCAACGAACTTGACCTTCTTCTCTTTCCTCTCGTCATCGTCGTCGCCGGAGAATTCCAGTGGCGAAGAATTGAAATGATTAGGGTTCCGGCGGTTAGATCGGCAGTTTGTGGCGAGGGTGGAATCGCGATTAATGTTTTTCTGAGGGACAGAAAGAGAAAGTGAATTCTTGGGCGGGCGGCCTTTCTTCTTCCTCCGCTTCATCTCCTTTGCTGATACCTTACCCATTTTGCTTGCTTTGGAGGGGAACCTTTTTTATTGGTTTTGTTTTTTATTTTTCCTGTTTTTTTATTTTGTTTTCTACGATTTTGCTCTGTAGGTTTAAATATTTCGTAGGAATAAGAACTCACGTGCGAAATTTCACACGTGAAAGATGATACCGATGGACCGTTACGACTCCACACGACGTCGTTTTTGCAATTTGGGAATATAGTTTTATTATAATACTAATTTTTACACTCATAAAATTAGTTACGATGTCCCTTAGCAATTTAAGAAAATAATTTTGTAATGAAATTTTATGCTTGTATAAAATTAATTATTATCGTAATCGTATTCCACACAACCTCGTTTTGCCAATTTTGGAATTTAGTTTTATTATAATACTAATCTTTATACCCAGAAAATTAATTACGATGTTGTTTAGCAATTTAGGAAAATAATTTTGTAATAATATTTTATGCTTGTATAAAATTAATTATTATCGTAATCGTATTCCACACGATGTCGTTTTGCCAAATTTAGAATATATTTTTTTATAATTCTAATTTTTATACTCATAAAATTAATTACGATGCCGTTTAGCAATTTAAGAAAATAATTTTGTAATAATATTTTATACTAGTATGAAATTAATTATTATCGTAATCGTATTCAAATTCAAATTTTTATAATTGTATAAAAGGACAATTTCAATAAATGACTACCTACTCTATAACGTTCGGGATAAGAACGCATTCATTAGGGTCGTTCGACAATTCATACTTGGTAAAAGTTATAAGGTATGGTCCGATTTGGCAGAGACGAACAAGGTTTTACCTACGCAACTACCTATTCTCATTCAATAGACCAGAATGGTGGTCAAGCTTCATAAATAAATGGTCGCCAATTATTTTTACAGCTCAAACACAAGTGTATGACTTTGATATACCATGATAAGTAAGGTCATATTCCACAAAAGCTGAATGATTAATGTATCACGTATTAGATTATAATAGTTCAATTTTATTTAGAAGGCTAAATGTTAAGGTAGTGATTACTTAAAAACTAAAAGCTAAAAATTGAAAAAGAAAGCAAAGACACAAAAAGATAAGGAAATAATCAAGATTTAAAAAAAAAAAAAAAAAANNAAAAAAAAAAAAAAAAAATAGGTATGTTTTTTATAAATTCTAATGGAAGACGCCCGTTTAGCCAAGTCAACTTCATAAATTTCTAACCTCGTATGAGAAGTGTTGAGTTTGGTGAAGAACGTCGATGGTTGTGCAACGAATCGAATATCTATGAATCGAATCCTATGCGAAGTGGATCTAATGTTAAGATTCGAATCTTATGGTTTAAATTTTTGTGGACTCTGAGACGACTTACACGGTCTATGGGAGTTGACGAATGATTGACCTCCTAATCTTCTGTCGTATTCCTGAAACATCTCCAAACTCATCTCTGTCGGTGACGAATTCCCAGATTTCCCTTAAAGTCTAACGTCTAATCGGTCCTGGGAAAGAACAAAGAAGATTTTGTGTTATGGAACACTGTCTTCACTTTTCTTTTCTAAAATTTCCCGATTTTTATCTCTCTGTTACTCAAGGGTGGCCGAGAGTTTAAGGGAGAATTGTTAACGAGCGCTCGGCAACAGTTCTTAGTTATGAAACTAAGAGTGTCTTTGAAATGATATGGGATACCATACCTAAGAGAATAAACCGGCCGAGTAGGCCAAGTGAACCATCTGGTCGAGCAGAACCAGAGGAAAGTGGCCATGGTCGAGCATCACAAGACTAAGAGTCTTTCACAGGGGAAACAGCATAAAGGGTTCAAGATGAAAACATCAGGTCAAGCGGAGATCCTCGATTGGCCTGGTGAAAACTCTAATTGTTGGCACGTCTGGTCCTGGGATCGACCAGAGGGGGCTACAGAGTCCAAAGCGGTCAGAACTCTACCTTGGCAGATTTTAACCTGATCACGCTACCACGAGGTCTAATCACGAACAATCCAATGAATATTGTGGTAATTGATACTGTACATGAGCATACACATGTGGCACCATCAGATTAGTACATGCTCCATAACCGCTCTGTTGCATTCTAGCAGAAGGGTTGTACTATTGGCCAACTCAGACAACTAAGGGCAGCCAGCTCATCTTACCCGGGCAACCTTCTAGAAGCAATTACCTCACCTCTATATATAGGGGTAAGAGAAACTATTTTACCTCATTACATTCATATGCACTATTTTTCTCTGTAAATTCTACACATACTCATTTAAGCATCGAATGCACTTCACTGGAAAAACCCTCCGGTGTGAGAGTTTTTGCAGGTCGAAGGCGTTCAACCGACGAGGAAGCATCGGAGCAAACCGATTCCAGCCGGTCGAGGATCTTTACGTACGAGATATGATTTATATAATGGCCCGAAGTAAATTATTCTACATTGGAGTGAAAAACATGAATATAAAGAGCACAAGCGATTTTGCTAATATGTTGAGATCGACAAGAAGAATGAATTCTCCAAAAGAATGATTTGTAGAGAGGTTTTCTACAATGATAGCTCTTATGTTTGAGCATGTGGTGTACTCTTGTATTTTTGTGTTGATTTGTGTAGGGATGATGATGATTATGATGTGCGAGATGTCTCATTCATATGTGAAAAAAGGTGAAATACAATTATGGCAGCTTGGCACCTTAGCGGCTAGGTAATCGATGCTTGATGACATGCAGAAATATGAGTTTGGAGGATGGGATGTGATCAAGTTGTATTATATTCCAATTCTATATATTTCTCTGGGTTGAATAGAATTTTGAAAATCATTGAAATGTCTGATGGAAATGAATATGTTGATTGGACCAGAATTATCTGGATTGACTGTACCTTTTGTGGTTTTTGTTGTGCTAAAAACGAGTTGAATATGTGTTCGACACAAAGGTGCCCATCGTACCTAATAAGACTTTTTGGGTACTATGCGTTTGACCATGATACCTATAAGAAGTATTAGGATGATAAAATTTCAATATAATATGTCGTGTTGTTCTCTATGACAACTAGGTTGAAGATACAATATTATAGGATGAATACCAATGAATGTCAGAGCATTTAAAGAGACTTTATGTACTTCAGTGTCAAACCTTGGAGTTTGAACTGTTGGGAAATCTCTTCAAATGCATACTACATGATGGGATAAAGTCTTTGTGCATGTCGTGGAGATGATTTGACTGATTGGAAGTCTGACTTCATTTGAATGAAGCTCCAAGATCACGTCACTATGAATATCATCTTGCAGTCGCTCTAGTTTCATATTTTAACGTCATTGTGAATATTTATATGAAATGGTTCTAGGACAACGATGCCTTAGTTGCACAACATGCTCATGACTTACAATCCATTCATTCTTGGGAGAGGTTGTACTCATGGTGATTTCTTCTGCTAAATCTAACCCAATGGTAAGAATAAGTAGAAGAGAGGCCGAAGTTGTTTCTAGGCCTACAACCTAGAAGCCTAAGGAAAGGATGAACAAAAAGTTGAAATTGTTCAATGATATATGTATTTTCTGCGAAAAAAAGGACGTTGGAAGAGGACTTGTATGTGTTTCAAGGCACAGGGTGTTGGAACACTACATAGAATTTGTTTCTCTAAACAAAAGTTTAAAGTAATGCGAAAATCTCCATTTTCTTATGGCATTGTAGATTTGGTCACATTAATGAGACAATAATATCAATGTTGAGTACATTAGATTACTTAACACCATGTGACATTGAGTAACATGGAATTTGTGTATTTTTTTCTTAAATGAAATGATGACCAATAAGTCATTTTCTTGGAAAAGAGACAAAAGCCAAAGAATCTTTGAGTTATTAATGATTTTAAAGGTTGAGTTATAAGAGGATTTCCGTACTCCATCATTTTTACTAATGATTTTAAAGGTTGAGTTATGTGTGTCATATAGAACACAAATCGAAGCCTTAGAAAATTCAAGAAGTATAAGTTTGAAGTAGAGAAACAACATGACTAAAGTATCTTTTCGATTTGATCGAGGAGAAGAATACTTGTGTATTAAGTTTCTTTATTATTTGAAATTTAATGGAGTCCAATTGTAATGGATACCTCCTAGGACTCATTTGATGGAGTCTTCGAAAGGATAAATCGAACCTATTAGATATGGTTAGATCCATGTTAAGTTTCACCACTCTTCCACATATTATTGAGGTTATGCCTTATTGAACTCGATTTACATTTTGAATAGAGTTCCATTGAAATCAGTTATGAAGACGTCATATGAATCATGGCGTGGCAAGAGGCCTTGTCTTCAACATATGTGAACCTGGGGTTTGTCTAGCATATGTGAATAAACTTTTAACTGATATATGGAATCTAAAAATGAGAAATGTTATTTTGAACGTTATCCAAAGGAAACACGAGGATTATATTTCTATCTTCCTGAGGAACATAGAGTTATTGTCTTTAGATAGATTTCTTCAAAGATTAAGGTCATGTTGTTATAGAACTTGAAAAGTTCAAGAAATTCAAAATAACATTGAGGTTTAAGAATTGTCGTCTGGTATTGACATAGATTTAGAGGGAGGTATTGATGATTCCTTAATAGAAATTTGCCATTTGATGGACAACTTTTAGCTAGTGGGCGTAATATGGGTGAAACTGTAGAAGTGCAACACACTCATATACAACCAATACATAATGGCTTAGATGACGCTTATTCTCAATAATCGCATGAAAGCGTGATTTTTGAGAACCCTCAAATCATTAAGAAATTCCAACGTATAAGAACCTCTTCACTATCAAAATGTACAACCACAAAAGTAAAATATTGAACTCCGTAGGTTGACTAGAACTCGTCGTGAACCAATTACACTGTCTTTTCTATTGAAGGATCACGACGATGTGGAGATTCCTAACAAGATGAACTTAGGACCTACACTGAGTTTATGTAAGACATGGACTCAGGGAGGTGGCTTTATGCCATAAAATCATAAATGGACTCGATGTACATGAATCAAGTTTAGAACTTGGTTGACTTGCCAATTGGGGTTAGACCTATTGGTGCAAATGGCTTCTCAAAAGAAAATAGATGCAAAGGGCAAAGTTCAAACCTATAAGGCTAGATTGGTTAATAAAGGTTATAGTCAACGTGAAGGCATTGTCTATGATGAGACCTTTTCACCAATTTCCAAAATTAAGTTCATTTGAATTTTACTTGCAATAGCTGCATACTATGACTATGATATTTGATTGACGGATGTTAAAATCATTTTCCTTGATGGGAAATTAGAGGACGTATATATGATACAACCTAAAGGTTTTATATCCAAATCATATTCAAATTTAGTGTGCGAGTTACAAAGGTCCAATAGTGGACTTAAGCAAGCCTTGGGAGTTGAAATGTTTGTTTCCACAAAGTTACATAATTATTTGGCTTTGTGAGAAATAAGAAGCATCTATGCGTTTATAGTAAACGCAACGAGGATCATATTATTTTTATCATATATGTATTTGACATATTGATAATGAAATGATGTTCCTCACCTATAGTCCATGAAAGATTGATTATCAAGTACCTTCATTGTGAAGGATTTAGGTGAAACCTGCTATACTCTTGAAATTAGGATCTATTGAGATAGACATAATAGAGTGTTAGAGTTTTCACGGTCCATATGTGTAGTCAAGGTACTGAAGTGCTTCTCCATGAAAAATTCTAACAAAAGAGAATATTCCAATGGTCATGACGTCAAGTTGGCAAAGAAGGATGGTCTTTCCGTTAATGCCAAACTTGGGCGTATGAAAAGGATCCAATATGCTTATGCGATGTAGTCTATCATGCATGTCATGACATGTACGAGGTCTATATGGCTTATGCACTTAGTATCACTTGCATATTCCAATGAAATCCTGGGGAGATATATTGGAAGACTATTATTTACACATTAGATGGACTAAAGAATATATTTTATTCTAGGGTGGGAATAATAATTTAATAGTCTTACATTCATTTCAATAATGAGGCAGTGAGTAGGAATAGTTCCAAGCAATAAACCACTGTGAATTCAACCGCAAAGGCCAAGTACATTGTTGCATTAAAGGCCTAAGGAGACTGTTTGAATACATGAGTTCTTAAATGAACTAGGGGTAGTTCCAAGTGCTATGATAAAACGGTGCGATTGCACGGGCAAAGGAACCAAGATCCAACAACAAAATAAACATGTACAAAGGCGCTATCATTTATTTAGAGATAATTGATAGAGGAAAAATAAGTTAGAACGTGTTTAAATTGAACATAACTTGAATGGTTCGTTCACCAATCCATTGTGCATGGTTGAGCACAATAGTCATTTTGAGAAAATGGGTATTGGACACATTGGTGATTGCCTCTAGTTTAAGTGGGAGATTGTTGGTATATTTGTTCTAAAGACATTCTTTTTGAGGACATATATACATTATCACATCCATAATTATATTGGATTATAAATATGGTACTGCAATTAATTAAATAATTGTTTGATTGTTTGTAATTTATTTATTAATTTCTCCTTTGAGTTTATACTGTCATTAACAGAGTGAGATGTTAATTGATAAAGTATAACTCTCAAATTGCCTCAATCGATGATCATTAAGAAAGAGATATTAATGATACGCGATAGATTGACATGTGGTCTGCATCATATTCTTGGAGAATTGTTCGCCTTTATTTTTAAAGCTCGACCGCAAGTGTACGGCTTCGCTCGTAGTATGCGGCAAGCAAGGTCGTAATATATCAAGTACTAGATTATGATAATGTCAATTTTATTTAGACAATCAAATATTGAATGGATTAACTGACTAAGAAAATAAATCAAAGGAAAATAACATAAGAACAAAGAATTAACAAAAGAACACGTAAAACAAATGAGAATGATAGATTCTAAGACTGTGGTTTCAATTAACAGTTGAGTTCCTTAAAAAAAATCACAACTAAATGTTTCCTTTGTCTATCCTATAAGATGATCACAAATTTAGCTTATCGTCCCTCTCGAGATCGATAAAACCGTAGATTAAATCACATATATTAGCGTCTCCACTCAACATATGCAATTCAACTCCACATAGAACAAAAGATCTAATATCCTCACAACGACCTCCTAATCTCTCGATTCAAGCAAGTAAATTGTGTCAAATAACAAAGACCTAATATTGAACTCATCTCTCGAATTATAAACAATATTATCAAACATTTAGAAGCATTGATCATGTACTAAACATGAAATATCAACAAAATATTTGAATAGAGTTCAAAAGAAAAACAATTAATTATAAATAAATCATTCAAAATCTCAACATATTAATCTACTACCAAGTCCTAGAATCAAATAATTTAGCCACTCATGTTCAAAATGAAATACATGGACATATTAGAAATCGACATGATAAATAAAAGTTCAAAAGAAACAAGAAAGAAAAACTAGGAATCTCGTCGATCTTTCACTCTTCTTGGTCCCTTCGTAGTTGGATCTTCTTTTTGCTACTCAATTGCTTCTCTTGTGTGTTCTAGGGTTCCTCCTCTTGTGTATCACGTTCTTCTCACTTTAAAATAGGTTAAATATGTCTTTTTCTGTGTCCAAAAGTCTTCTCCTTTTCAAAATAGGAAAGATATAGAAAACAGTCTCCGAGTGCGACACGGCCAGTCTGCCCATGTCAATGTCCGTGTCGCAGCCCGTGTCAGGTCCCTGGGCTTCGAAATATCTCTGGTGAGGTGACACGGCCCCTGACACGGGCATTCTGCCCGTGTCACAAATCTGCACTCTCATTTTTGCTCGTTTCACTCGTTTCTTCCATTTTTTTTCATCCGTGCATCAATCTTTCATCATCCCGGGGGTCATAGCTACTCACCATCCGCCTCTAATAGCCAAAAGCTCTACAAATATGTGGAAACGTGTAGTACCTTTCCAACAAGAATAGAATAAAAGCACAATAATGCAATTTATACACCAATAATGAAATAAATAAGCTCTAGATACTATATAAATATGGTGTAAAATCACACATGAACAAGAATATAATATGTCTCACTGCTATGAATAATTGTTATTCGTGATGGACACATAGATACTTTGGAGAGTATTTGCATACCCTACCGATAAACCATTTGTTTATGTGTCTATGGGAGTATCGGTGTGTGGAATGTTGTAATAGTCCTTTGACTTGAGGTCAATACGGGCTTATGCCCTTAAGGGTAGATACGGGCTTGTGTTGGGTTGGTCACGATATACATGGAATTAGTAGTTGAGCCAAGATAGGATTCATTACTCGAATATGGTTTCGATAGAACACTCATTTTCTCTATACTAGGTTGATAAAGTCATTGGCCAATACACATGATTTTATTTGAAATGGTGTTCAAATATAATTGATAAAATCAATCAGTACGATGAGATAAAATGATTAAGCATTTTGGATAGACACACGTTCAAGTCTTAAGCTTAATCGAGTGGTTCGTGAATGAAGGGACCGTATCACTATTGATTTCTACACCAAAGGTTTGTTTGCTTTGTCTATGTAAACGTGCTTCATATTTTGAGTTCTTCCTTCGACGCAGTCTAGGAGTTCTGTAAGGATCATAAATTAGATTTATGTCAATATATGAAGGCCTATAGGGTCACACAATATGCAATCTATTTTCAGGCTAAGAGTGAATCGAGTGTTAAATATTCAATTAGATTGAAATATTTATTTTGAGTAATGAGATTATTTTCTATTAGATAGAAAATATTTAATTAAGTTAAATTGGACTTATACTTAACTAAATCATTAATTGGATTAGGTCCAATTACCTATTGGGCTATAGGATTTTCTAAGGCCCATATAATTAGGATTGACCTAATTATAAATAGGTCATTATCTCATTGTAGTCTTTAACAACGAATAGATGAGAAAAAAAAGATACATTGTAAAATAAAACACTCTCTAGCTTTCTGGATGTAGGATTTCTAGCGTCTTCATCGGAAAGGATTCATTGCCGTTGGATCGTTCACCGGGATCTTGATTGGGTAGATACCATAGTAGAAGGCAAAACTTACGAACAACTGTAGCTCTTCGTTTATCATTCAATCTAGAAATGATATCGAATAGCTATAGCTGGATCTTCGTTGTTGGTAAGAAAATTTTAAAATTCCGCTGCGCGTGCGATTGATTCATACGTATATAATCCAACAGCGGTATCAGAGCTCCAGGTCGGTGTTCATAGCTATTTGATTTAAATTAGATTTACATGGATCAAAATCTGGTAATCTGTGTTCGTAAATTCTAGGAATTGATGTTTGCGATTCTGAGAATTTGCAATCCACGGTGTGTTTTAATGATAGTTATATTAAAATTAACAAAATAATTAGGAATTATTTTTCTTCTTTTCGCACCTACACATATCCAAATTTGGGGTTTAGAATTTTTTTGCGGCCGAACAACTAACGAGGATTTGGAATTGTATGCTGCAAAAAATGAAATATTCTGGGAAGGGGTCTGTTCATACGCACGAACAACCTCTGAGACGGAATTTTGTGCTGCAACTGCAAACAATTTAGAAGATTTGTTTCGTCTGTGTTGGACCTTGCAAAATTCTGGGATTGTCTGAACCTAACCGCCCATTTTCGATCTCCTGTACTCGACACTGCCGACGATAGCGCCACTGAGGCTAGCCACCGGGTATCGCTGAAAATCGCACTGTCGCTGGGCGGCTCCCGTTACGCGGTCATCCGCGGGCGTTGCGCCTGTCGGCCCTCGTCGCGTGTCCTACGCCAGCTGCTCGATCCTAGAGGCAATTTCGTATTGCTACAAACCGGAAATCCGAGCTTCGAGCTCGTGTCCGCCATTAATGGAAAAAAAAAAAAAAAATCGGCGGTTTGATCGCCTGTGGAGGAATCCGACGAGAGGCTGCCGGCCTAGGGCCGAGGAGTATTGCCGTAGGAGAAGCGATGATGTAGATGCGTGATGGGCGAGTGACGGGATGGCTGGAAACGAATTTTGAGTTGCAGGAGCTAGCTATTGAAAATTTGACATATTTTATGGGTTGATTTGATATTTCAGAAATTATCACTTACTGCAATTTGGCCCTGGGAAAATCTGCGATTTTAGAAAAGGTTTAAAAAGTCCAATTTAGTCGGGCCTGTGTGTAATTTCTGAAATTGGCCTAGGGCCTGTTTGTAAGTCTGAAAATTTGGTTAAGGGCCTGTTTGGCTGTATTCAAAATTTAAAATTTTGAAAAAAATAGTATTTTTGTTTGTTCTAAATTTCTGAAAAATCCCTAAAATTGAAATTAACCATTGGGGTATATTTCAAACTAAAATTGTTGTCCAACGACTCTTAAATATTTTTGAAATATTTAATGAACAAAACAAAGCTTCGAGCTTGTTTAACAATTCTATATTTTAGAAATTTTGATGAAAATTTTATCACATTATTTTTATCCCTGAATTTTCTTGGCTTATGTATTTTGAATACATCGGGTAAAATATACATAACCCCCCTGTATTATACGAAATCTGCACGTTTTCCCCTAGTATTTTAAAAATTGCATCAGACCCGCTTGTATTAACTAATTGTTGCTCGATTCCCCCCTCTCCGTCCAACTTGACTGCGCGTGTAGTACACATTTCTGTAATGCGAAAATTATTCATTTTTTTCATATATTTTTTTATTTTAAAATTAAAATTTACTATTTTGCCCCTTACTTTTATACCAATTATTGAGTTTAAAATTAAAATTTACTATTTTGCCCCTTACTTTTATACCAATTATTGGGCAAAATTAAAGTAAACTGTTGCTCCTGAGATTCAAACTTGGGCCAAAAGGCCAATAGACAAGGCTTCACACCACTCTGCCACCATCATTATATGGTACAAATCTTACACACATTTATTTAAAACTGTAGAACACAAGAAAACTTAATCAAACAAAAAATAAAAAATAAAACAATCACAAAATAAAGTAATAATAGAAAATATAAGTAAAATAAAATATAATGTTGTCCTCCAAGGCAGCCCAGAACTGGGTGTCCGAACGGCGTGGCTTAACCACGCCGTGGCGAAACCCCGGTGCGTCCTCATATACCGCCTTGGATCGGTGGCGGTTCTGAAGATATAGAAGTGACGGATCACTGGGGCCGGGGTGTGGGGTGTAGGGTCGAGGGTTCGAGGATGACGAAGCCATTTTCTGAAAAAATGACCGAGATTGTACCAATTGTTAATTTTGAAATGACCGAGATTGATATATTATTTAATAAATATTATTCATTTTTTGTGTATCTAATTACGCAGATCGTGTAATTGCGATAGATATCATTTTTTGTATTATTTATAATTTTGAATATATTTACTTAATTACTATATGATTTATATTTTAGAATATAATTTATTCAATTAATATAAATATTTATAAGTTAGAATATAATTACTTAAATATACATAATTTAATGATATTATAAATTATAAGTAATATAATAATTCAATATTTATATTTTATAATAATTGAGTAAATAGATTCTAATATATTACTTATAATTTATATCTATCATTATATTATTTATTTTTTAGAATATTTTTTCTTAATTGTTATATTATTTATAATTTAAATTTGTTTATTAAATTATTATATTATTTTAAAATTTATAATCTATTTTATTAATTATTATATAATTTATAATTTAGAATATTTATAATTTAAAATAAATTTATTTAATTATTATATATTAGTAATTTAGAATATATTTACTCAATTATTATATTATTTATAATTTAGAATATATTAATTTAATTATTAAATATTAGTAATTTATAATCGAATTACATAATTATTAAATTATTTATAAGTTAGAAAATATTTCTTAACTATTACATTATTTATAATTAATTATACATATATATACTTAATCAATATATTATTAATAACTTAGATCTATATATTTAATTAATACATTATTTATAATTAATTGTTATTATATATTTTCTATAAGTTAAGATATATATAAATAGAATCACATTTATAACTACATGTCGAGTAGCCCAGTTGGTGGGAGATGCCTTTTTCAACCCAAAGGTACAGGGTTCAATCCCCACCTTTGAGATTTTAATTTTAAGTTTACATATTGACAGAAGGGTATAATCGTAAATTCATTGATAAAGCAAGGTTATAATGGTAAATTAAATAAAAAAGTAACGCCGTCAGTATTAAAGTAACGGTGTTAACATAAAGGAGCAGGTCTGCATGTAAACATTAAATAAAAGGGGGTTTGACGCAATTTTTGAAATATCAGGGTGAAACGCGCAGATTTCATATAATACAGGGAGATTTTGTGCAATAAACCTTGAATACATCATTATTGTTATGTATGTTTGGAAATAAATCAATGCATGAGTAATTAGATTACTTGTATGTATTTTGAATACATACATTAGTAATTAGATTACTTACTTATATGTATTTTGAATACAAATTGTTATTATCTTATATGTCTGGAATATTATAAATGCATGATAATTGGATTATTTTCTCTTATTTGACTAACTGAAATAAATTAAACAGTTTATTTATTTCAGTTAGCGTCCGGGTTATTTTATCTGGGTAGGCGGCGTCCAGTATTTATCGGACCACGTGATATTATGCTTGGGTAGGCAGTGCCTAGTATTTGTGGACCGCGTTATATTATGCTCGGGTAGGCGGCCGCCGATATGTGATATTAGTTGGATCTTGTTTGAATATTAGGTATTTAACACTCCGTTCAAAATGTTCCCCTAATAAATATAAGTTTCATCTTGGATGCACGACGTCACCCATGACAATAGAATGAGTGCAAAAACCTCTTCGTCCAAAAGTATTTACACCCTAGTGTTAGCTTAGAGCTACGAGTCTCAGACTCATTCATAGATACATATGTTTGTGATTGTGTGATGATTTTGACTTACTTAGTTAACTCTTGCCGCCCTAGAATCGGAATGATCTAAGGACGTCGACCAAATTATATTTGATCAACCAATAGTTGTAATTGTTTACAATTGGTTTAGATACCTACCACTCATCCATTATAGTGATCAGCCCTAGCTTGGACTATAATAGGATGAATGTGGGATCATGGCTCACTATGACTATATTTGATATGATTCCGTACTTTTCGGAACAGGTCGTAGAGTATGTGAAAATAGTGGGAGCTAAATTAATTAAAAGTCATGTTAATTGAGTTAAAAAATGTAATCAAGTTGTTTTATATTCATATTCTATATGTTTCTCTAGGTTGAATAGAATTTTGAAAATCATTGAAATGTCTGATGGAAATGAATATGTTGATTGGACCTGAATTATATGGATTGACTGTACTTTTTGTGGTTGTTGTTGTGGTAAAAACTAATTGAATATGTGTTCAACACAAAGGTGCCCATCGTACCTAATAAGACTTTTTGGGTACTATGCGTTTGACCATGATACCCATAAGAAGTATTAGGATGATAAAATTTCAGTGTAATATGTCGTGTTGTTCTCTATGTCAACTAGGCTGAAGAGACAATGTGATAGGATGAATCCCAATGAATGTGAGAGCATTTAAAGAGACTTTATGACCCTCAGTCTCAAACCTTGGAGTTTGAGTTGTTGGGAAATCTCTTCAAATGCAGACTACATGATGGGATAAAGTCTTTGTGCATGTCGTGGAGATGATTTGACTAATTGGAAGTCTGACTTCGTTTGAATGAAGCTCCCAGATCACGTCACTGTGAATATCATCTTGCAGTCGCTCTAGTTTCATATTTTAACTTCATTGTGAATTTTTATATAAAATGATACGAGGACAATGATGCCTTAGTTGCACAACATGCTCACGACTTACAATCCATTCACTCTTAGAAAAGGTTGTACTCATGGTGATTTCTTCTGCTAAATCTAACCCAAGGGTAAGAATAAATAGAAGAGAGGCCGAAGTTGTTTCTAGGCCTACAACCTAGAAGCCTAAGGAAAGGATGAACAAAAAGCAGAAATTGTTCAATGATATATGTATTTTCTGCAAAGAAAAGGACGTTGGAAGAGAACTTGTATGTGTTTCAAGGCACAGGGTGTTGGGAACACTACATAGAATTTGTTTGTCTAAACAAAAGTGTAAAGTAATACAAAAATCTCCATTTTCTTATGACATTGTAGATTTGGTCACATTAATGAGACAATAATATCAATGTTGAGTACATTACATTACTTAACACCATGTGACTTTGAGTAACATGGAATTTGTGTATTTTTGTCTTAAATGAAATGATGATCAATAAGTCATTTTCTTGGAAAAGAGACTGATATAGCCACATAAGGATAACCCGGTCCAGAGGCTCCTCACTTAACCAGCAGACCACTCGAACTACTCGCATGTCGACATGACTCCGTCGACATGCTTAAATCGACTTCCCTAAGTCCGATTCTACTGAGAGCAATCAAGAAGAGGCAGAAATTGGTCTAGTCGACTCTCGCAAGTCGACCTTAGTCTATCGACTTTCACTAATTGACATCAATAAAAGAGGAACAGCAAGAGTACAGCGTCCGAGCATCCCGATATCCTAAGTCGACTCTCAGCAGTCGACTGGACTAAGACGATCCTCTAAAGACGACTTCGCCTCAAAGAATTAGTCAAGCGTAGCCTCCGAATCCGCACATATCCACGAGTCGACCTCTTAGCTCTCGAGGTTGACTTCACATACCTTGAATAACAAAGATGTGATGACGACTCATCACACTTACAACATACTTGAAGTTCTACACATTACGAAGGATAAGGAGGAATCTGTTGATGACTCAGCAACAAGGGGAGACGAATCGACCGGGGCATTTTGGACCTTCTAGGTCCACCGACTTGGGTATTCTGGGTACTTCAGGTAAATATTCACTCCGATATAAAAGAGGTGAGGTAATCCTAAAACCCTAACTCTGATTCATTCCCACTCTCCCCCATAGCTGCTGCGCAACATCTCTTCCTCACTCTCATAAGACTTGAGCGTCGGAGGCTCTACGCTGGAAACATCTCCGGCGTTGAGTTTTTGCAGGAATCTCGCGGTCTAGCAACGATTGGGAAGCGGTTCAAGCAGATCTGAGCTCACAACAACCGGTTTACTCCAGATCTGGAAGTAGACCCATCATTTGGCGCCGTCTGTGGGGAGTTCTTGAAGGAAGTAAGAGCTTCACACCCAGCTCCGATCTGTTTATCGATGGCGGAAAAGGAAGGATTGCAGAGTAATTTGAATGAGGAATTCAGAGGGGCATGGATGGACAAGAGGCCACCACAGCTCTTCACCACCAAACACCCCATGATGCAGATGATGGGGATACCACCATTTGGAGGACTTCCACCTCCAGGAATGACGTTGGGCGGAGAAACACCTGTAACTCCAACCGGCGTGAAGCTGCAAGTGTTGACCCAAGCAGGAACAAGTCAAAACCCTAACCCAGATGGAGAGAAGGAGCCGACGGAGATGTCTCGACGCGAGGAAAAGCAGATACAAGAGATATCTGAGCAGACACAACCCCTGAGTCGAAGAACAGACCTTGACACTGACAAGGAGTGAAATGCAGAAGATGATTGCTGAAGCCGTGGCTGCTCAGATGAAGCAGATGGCACAGGCCGAGCAGCAGCCTCGAGTCGAGTGCCCACCCCGAGTCGAGCAGCAGCCGCGTGGCGAGCAGCAAGCCCAGTCAAATGTACAACAGAACAGAAGGGTAGACGAAGAGGAATCCTCCGTTCGAACTGTTAATCCACAGGCGAGGGACGAGACGTTAGAACAACTACTGGCACAGGTTCGCGACTTACAAGCTCGAGTCGGTGGGAGGAAGAGCAGAGGAGCCAAAGAACACCCATTCTCGCAGCAGATCCTGAGAGCCGACTTACCCAAAGGCTTCAGGGAGTTGAACATATGGTATGACGATATCACAGACCCGTCTCGACATCTGAGAAGCTTTGAGAACATGGCGGTGCTCCACCGGTACAGCGTCCCAGTGCAGTGTCGCGCCTTCTTGACGACTTTGACAGGGTCGGCCCAGGACTGGTTTCATCAACTTCCAGCGGGGTCGATTAGGGACTTTGATGGGTTTAGTTCGAGTTTTCTTAACCAATTTGCAAGTGTGAGGGTGCAAGAGAAATTCTATCTTTCGCTAATAAGTATGCAGCAGAAGAAAGGCGAGTCATTGCGAGAGTATGTCGCAAGATTTACAAAGGCGTGTGTCGAATGCCCAGCAGCAACAGAGGAAATCAAATCAGGAGGACTGACGAGGGGATTGCTACCAGGGTTGTGTAAAAATTCTTTGGCCAAGCGACCTGGTAGGAGTTTTGATGACGTATTGGGAAGGTGCGCCAAATACATGAATGTCAAGGAGGCCGAAGCCGACTATTTGCAAAATGTGAAAATGTCCCGAGCAGAAAGTCGAGACGACAGGAAGGAGAAAAAGGGGCCATCGACAGGAGATAGAAAGGGATCACCGAGGACTGATAGGGGTGAAGGCCGGTCTAGGGGATGGAGACCGACTCAATATACACCACTGTCGGCCCCTCATGCGAGAATTCTAGAAGTAATGGAAAGGGAGATCCGCGACGATGTGGTGAGATGGCCGCGGACGAGGAAGGACAGACCCACGAAACCCAAAAGCAACTTATATTGTCGATTCCACAAGGATTACGGGAACAACACTGACGATTGTCGACACTTGAAAGACGAGATTGAAAGGTTGATAAAGGCAGGCCACTTGAAGGAGTTCATATACAAAGATCAGGAGAGGTCGAGCAGGAGACGAGAAAGGAGCAAGAGTCCTCGCAAGAGGGCGAGATCACCAGACAAGGAGGAACTCCCACCGAAAAGAGGAGTAATTAACATGATTTTTGGAGGATCGACTGATGGAGATTCTAATCGAGCAAGAAAGGCCTATGCTCGAGGCCGATATGCGAAAGTCGAGGTGCAGCAAGTTGACGAGAATGGACCAGTGATGAACTTTGGACCGGCGGACGTTGGTGGAGTCGAGAGACCACATAACGATGCCCTGATGATAACGGCACAGATATCGGGATATGAGGTGCAAAGGGTGTTTATCGACACCGGAAGTTCCGTGAACGTGATCTTTTACGATTGCCTCAGAAGGATGGAGCTAGACATCGAACTTACGCCTCTGCATACGTCACTCTTTGGATTTAATGGGTCGGAAGTCGCTCCCTTGGGAGAAACCACGCTTGCTGTCGTCTTGGGGGAGGGCGACTTGAGAAAAGTAAAAATGGTGAGGTTCGTGGTGGTCGACGTCGAGTCGGCTTATAACGTGATTCTTGGAAGGCCAGCACTCAACGCTTTCCAGGCGGTCGTATCGACTTATCATATGAAGTTGAAGTTCCCTGTGGGAGATCGAGTGGGAGAGGCTCGAGGGGATCAGAAGCTATCGAGAACCTGTTATCAGATCACGGTCAAAGCCAATCAACGTGCTGAGATCAAGGAAGGCAAGAAACCAATGACGAGCGAAAAGAGGCCGAGAGGGAGTGACCTTGAGCCCCACGGAGAATTGATGGAGATTCAAATTGGAGAGTCAGAAGACCAAACCACAAAAGTCGGGAGAGAATTGGAGGACGAGTTGCGAGAGCAGCTGGTTGGGTTGCTAAAAGAATTCAGGGACATATTCGCTTTCTCTCCCGAAGAGTTAACAGGAATCGACCCGGAGGTTATGGAGCATAAACTCAATGTCGACCCCCTCAGAAAACCCGTAAAGCAGCGACTCAGGCACCATGGCGCTGAAATCGACAAAACCATCGAAGTCGAGGTGGACAAATTACTGAAGGCCAAACATATCAAGGAAATCCAATTCCTCGAATGGATATCTAACACAGTGATGGTGAGGAAGGCGTTGAACAGATGGCGCATGTGCATCGACTTTCGTGACTTAAACCTAGCGTGTCCTAAAGATCATTATCCTTTGCCGAGAATCGACCAGCTAGTCGACTCCACGGCTGGTTGCGAGTTGCTAAGCATGATGGACGCATCTCAGGGATAGCATCAAATCCCTCTGGCTCCGGAAGATCAGAGTAAAGTGAGTTTCGTGACGAGTAAGGGGACATATTGTTACGTTGTCATGCCCTTTGGCCTAAAAAATGCAGGAGCAACCTACCAGCAGTTGATGGATCGAATGTTCAAACCCCAGATCGGTCGGAACATGGAGGTGTACATCGACGATATCCTGGTGAAGAGCAAATCCTCGACTTCACACCTAGACGACTTAAGGGAAACCTTCAACACCCTTAGGGCGTTTGGGATGAAGTTGAATCCGGGCAAATGTGCCTTTGGAGTGAAAGCGGGACGATTTTTGGGATATGTTGTCACAGAACGAGGAATCGAGGTAAACAGAGACAAGGTGAAGGCCATACTCGACATGGCTTCACCGCGAAACATTAGAGAAGTCCAAGTGTTGACGGGAAGGATTGCAGGCTTGAGCAGATTCATCGCTCGGGCAGCCGAGAAGAGTTTCTCTTTTTCAAATTACTCAAGAAAAAGACGGTTTTCAAATGGAGTGACGAGGCACAGATGGCCTTCGAGAAATTGAAAGAGTTCCTGGGCGAACTGCCCTTGCTGACCAAACCAGAACCAGGTGACGAGTTGATTCTATATATCTCAGTGGGAGAGTTCGCTTTGAGTTCGGTGTTGCTGCGGGAAGACGGAAGTTTCCAACAGGCTATTTATTACACAAGTCGAGTACTTCAAGGTGCGGAGACGAGATATCCGGAAGTCGAGAAAGCCGCCCTGACACTAGTTATAACAGCCAGAAAGCTGAGGCCTTATTTTTTGAATCATGTGATTGTGGTAAGAACGAACTATCAGTTGGGAGAAACACTGGGTCGACCTACAATCTCAGGTCGACTCGTAAAGTGGGCAGTCGAGCTGAGCGAATACTCCATCAAGTACGAGCCGAGGCGAGCCATTAAAGCCCAGGCTCTAGCTGATTTCATCCAGGAAGGAACCAAAGGAGAAGAAAGAAGATGGACGATGCATGTCAATGGATCCTCGGCCGCAAAAGGATCTGGTTTGGGAGTCGTCCTCGTATCCCCCGAGGGCGAACAGCTCGACTTCGCGATTAGAATGGGGTTCAAAGCCTCAAACAATGAAGCTGAGTACGAGGCACTTATCAAGGGGATACGCTTGGCAATTGGTGGCGACGCAACAGAAATCGCAGCACATTCCGACTCGCAACTCGTTGTCGGGCAAGTATTGGGAAATTGCGAAGTTAAGGAAGACATAATGCTGAAATATGTCGAGGAAATTCAGAGCCTCATACAGGGGTTGGAAAAGTTCGAGTTGACGCAAGTCCCGCGAGAAGAGAACAGACGAGCCGACTGGCTCGCGAGAATTGCAAGCTCAAACGAAGGAAAGGTGGGAACTCACATCACTACGATGTACCTCGAGGGAAGTGTGTTGAGCGAAGCCATGGAAATTGACGAGAATGACGACTGGAGGAAGCCTATTCGCGAACTCTTGCAGGGTCGAGTCCCTACATGAGACAAACAGGAAGCGAAAAAGATAGCCCGGTATCGTAGCAAGTATTTCGAAGTCGATGGGGTCCTATACAAGAAGTCGATAGTCGGACCTCATTTGAGATGTGTTTCCGAAGAAGAGGGAGTTCATGTTCTAAGAGAAATCCATGAAGGATGCTGCGGAGCACACGTCGGGTCTCGAGCCTTAACTGGCAAAGCTCTGCGAGCAGGCTACTATTGGCCCAAAATTCGAGCAGCGGCCGAACAATTAGTCCAGAAGTGCGAGAAATGCCAGCGCCATGGCCAAATCACTCATATCCCTGCTGAGTACATGACGACTATCAACTCTCCAATCCCCTTTGCCCAATGGGGAATCGACTTGGTAGGTCCGTTGCCGATGGGGACGGGACAAAGAAAATTTCTGGTGGTCGCAGTCGACTATTTCAGCAAGTGGGTCGAGGCGGAACCCCTAGCACGAATTACTGAAGAAAAGATGATACAATTCTTGTTCAACAATATCTGCTGTCGATTTGGAATTCCAAAGATGTTAATTTCGGATAACAGAACGCAATTCCAGGGAAAACGAATCCAAGCATGGTGCCTCGACATGGGAATAAAGCAGAGATTCGCGTCAGTCGCGCACCCACAGGCGAATGGGCAAGTCGAAGTGACTAATCGAACTATCCTCCAAGGATTGAAGAAGCGACAGGAAAAAGCGTCGGGGGCCTGGGTCGACGAGTTGACAACAGTCCTATGGGCTTATAGGACGACTCCAAGAAGTTCGACGGGACAATCCCCATTTCACATGGTCTATGGGATGGATGCATTATTGCCGATCGAAGTCGGCCTCGACTCCCACAGATCAAAGTTCGACGAAGAAAGGAAAAACGAGGAGATGATCGAAGAGGCCCTAGACCTAATCGAGGAAGGACGAGAAGAAGCCTGGATACGGTCCGTCGAGTACAAACAGAAGATGCGAGCAGCCTTCGACAAGAAGGTCCGAACCAGACGATTACAAGTGGGGGACCTCGTCCTCAAACGAGCTGACGCTCTCAAACATGTCGGCAAGCTCGAAGCTAACTGGGAAAGGCCCTACACTATCACAAAGGTGCTCGAGAGGGGCGCATATAAACTCGAGGACGGAGAAGGCCAACAACTCCCGCGATCCTGGCACGTGATCCATCTCAAACGCTTTTACGCTTAAGAAAATGAACAATGTCTGAATTGAATCCAATGATGAAATGAATCTGTTTATGCTTCAATTATATTTCTTACATTTACACGTCGACTTCAATATGATTGTATGAAAAATTGAATTTTTCAAAACGGCTATGAAGCCGACTAACTTTCCAACGATTATGAAATCAACTAACACAACTACGAACTTGTAAATTCTCGAGCGGAATCTCGAGCAGGCTACGAAGCCTTCGACTACGAAGTCGACTAACACAACTACGAAGTTGTACAATTCTCGAGCGGAATCTCGAGCAGGCTACGAAGCATTCGACTACGAAGTCGACTAACACAACTACGAAGTTGTAAAATTCTCGAGCGGAATCTCGAGCAGGCTACGAAGCCTTCGACTACGAAGTCG
>BKCP01005350.1:365277-414573 GCA_008636005.1 Striga asiatica | reverse complement strand
GCGTTTCACAGCTAAGAAGCTGTTCAAATCGTTGCTCGACTTCGACCAGCTCGCAAGAAGGGTTGGGGAGAAGACAAGTTGAAAAACTTGCGTTTCACAGCTAAGAAGCTGTTCAAATCGTTGCTCGACTTCAACCAGCTCGCAAGAAGGGTTAGGGAGAAGATACACGGGAAACAACAGCAAAATAATTTGAAACACAACTAACACAAGCAATGAAAGGAAAAGAGAAGATTATATTGATACGAAAATTCATTACACTAGCAGTCGTCTCGACCTTTACATAACTTGAAAATAGGTCGAGAACGACAAGAAAAAAAAGAAAAAGAAAGAGAGAAGAAGAAGCAAACAAAAAACGGCACAGCCCCAGGACAAACACTGCTAAGACTCGGCATCCGACTTCTCAGCAGCGTCATCCCCACCTTCCACAATCGTGGCAGTCCTCTCTGCCTCCGCATCCTTGTCGACAAGCGGCTCAGTGCCCTGTTGCTCGACATCCCCCGCCTCGACTTTCTCCTCGCGACTAGCCCCACTTGCCCCGATTAGTTCGATCGGATCGGACAAGGGGGTGGGAGGAACCTCGAGTTGCGTGCCCAAGCCAGCCTTGCGGATGGCCCAAGCCTCGAGTCTCGACCACCATGGATAATCATCGGGGAGAGATTCATCGCCCTCGTAGCCCTCGGGGTAGGGAAGCGTCTCCTTAACCGCCTCGCGGTCGAGCTTCCCTCAAATTCAGATCCCGACAACACCGCCTCCCATGCGGAAAAAGTATGCTCGAAGTATTGGAGGGTGGCGGGGCAGAGCTTGTCGAGAAAGGCGGGAGAGTTGCAAAAGGCCTTGACGACCTCCTGGCGATAGGTCTCAAGGAAGACGGCGCCTATCGGGGACTTCAAAAACGTCCTGCGCCCCTCCTCGACGCCGTTCTCCCTCTCGACCACGGCCTCATCACGAGCCTTGTCGAGGTCGACCTTGAGCTTGTCATTCAAATGCCGGAACACAGCCTTGTCGGCCTTCAGCTTGTCGACAAGGGCCTTCGAGGCCTCCAAGTCCTCCTTTAGCGCCTCGATTTCTTGGCGCTGAGCCTCACACTTGTCCTCGAGGGACTTGGTGGAGGCGAGGGGAGCCTTGCTCGTCTCCTCGAAGCAAGGGAGCGCTGCGGCCAGAAACTGCCAACAAAAGGAAAAACAACTTTAAAATTGGCCAAGTAATATGTGAAGCCAAAGAAAAGCACGACGATAAGATGGTTTAAAGATAAGAAGAATACCCGAGAAAGGCACAAGACGGCGTAGTTCGAGCGCTCGTAGAGATTCCCCTCGACGCGCTCCTTGTCGACGTCGGGGATAGTAGAGTTGAGATACTGAGCCACCTGATAGGGCTCAGGGTGGTTCCAGAGTCGAGACGGCATTTTGACCGTCACATCCTGGACGGTGATCGGAGCTTTGGCGGGCTTCTCGACCGCCTTCCCTTTCCCTTTGTCGACCTTGCGACGTTTCAGGTCGTCTGAGAACAGGACGACGGCCCGGTCATCTTGAGCCCTCTTGCGGGAGCTAGAGCCCGACGGTTTGTTTTGGGCGGCACCAGGGTTCTCGACCCTGGACTTCTTCGCAGCAGTCGACTCGACTGCCGCACCAGCGGGACGGAAAGGAGGTGGAGCAGAGCCACCCACCGGCTTCTCGGCCAGTTGTTTCTTGAGCTCGAAGCGTTTAAGTGCCTTAACTAAAATAATAGAAGAGAAGTTAGTATATGAAGAACACTTAGCAGTCATGATTCGAATGATCAAAGTTTACAAACAGTTACACAAGGAAGTATGTTGAAAGCTTACGGGGGTCATCGAGACGAGGAAGGTCCTCGTAGATGACGATACGAGCATGATTGACCAATTCACGGTCCTTTATCAACTGACGAGCACTATACGTATGCTTATTAAGCTCAGTCAGAAGAGTAGCGAACTCGTCAGAACGAGGTCGTTTATTTTGTTTCACCTTCGAGGTTATCCATTTATTTACATAAGGATACATACCGACGGCAGGACGAATGAAGACGTACTTCGACTTCCACTCAGTCACGTTCGACGAAAGATCGTCGAGGAAAGTGACGCCGGCACGACGACCCAGACAATGGGCGCCTTTGGAAAGACGATAACCGTAGCAGTAAAAGAAAAACTCGGGAGAAAAGAATTTGAGTATTATTCGGGAAACGACTATGAAAGCTATCATGATGCGAATGGCATTTGGGGAAAATTGATTGATGGGAATATTGTACAAATTGCTAATTAATATTAGCTCGTCTTGGATAGGAAAGCGAAGGCCAAAGACGACTTGGTCTATAAAGAACGTATGACAGCCGGGGGGAGGATGAGCGAAATCGTCGTTAGGACCAGGGGCGACTAACTCCCAATCTGAGGGAAGCCCACTGAACTTTCTGAAGCCCTCGACTTCGGCTGCAGAGGCATAACAAAATGGATTTAGAACAGCTAACCTAGCCAAGGGACAAGCTATTGATACAATATTTTGAGAGTCGAGAAGAGGAGCAATTATTGGTACAGATACAGGGCTCGTTCTATAAACAGGGATATCTAAGAACCTAAGAGGAATACCTCGGGGAATGAGATCGAGACGAGGAAGATTTCCTCGAGAAGGGCTTTTCACAATGTCGACTAAGCCGCCCTCCAAGAGCGCTTGGTCGTGCTGCTCCCAGTCGACAGAAGAAGCAGTGGCAAGAGGAGGAGAAGAATGGGAAGGCAGCGAAACCATCCTATAGCCGGTCACCTCGACGGAGTCAGAGCTAGAGCCCTCGTCGACTAAATGGGTATAGTTGTTGATCTGTTGACCAAGGGAGCCGGATAGAGGGACGAGTCGGAAGCTAAGGAAAGAAAAAGAAGGAGAAGGTCGAAGTTAGTAAAGTCACGAGTTTAAGACCCACGTGAACAAGTCAAATCGACTCACAGGAATCGACAGAGGATAAATGGACAGAGAAGGGGCAATTGCTACGAATAGCTCGATCCAAATTCGACTCGACATAGGAAAATTACGGAAAGAAGACCATTAAGTCGACTAGAGCCAACTTAATGACAAGAGAAAATCGACTGCACATCGGAAGCCGACGACTAGAGAAACAATAAATCCTAGCAGAATATGCGCGTAAAAAGATCCAACGCAAAACTTACGGAAAATTCGTGAAGAACATGAAGAACACACAGAAGTTCCCAAAACCCAGAAAAAATTGAAAAAGGAAAAAAAACCAACAAAAATACAAAAAGTAAAAGAGAGAAACAGAACTTACACATGATGCTTGGGCGAGTTCGGAGAAAACGTTAAGTTGCCGGAAAGAAAGATAGCCGGTGAAGCTGGAGACCAAAGAGCGCCGGAGAGTTGGAAGCATTTAGAAGTTCGAGAAATTGAAAGCGTGAAAAGCCGTAAGAGGCCAACTCGTAATGTATTTATACACGGGGGCAATAGATACGAACCGGTGGATCTATAGTAGAACCAACGATCCTGATGAAGCGCAGAATTCGAGGAGTCGGCGATGGAGGTGACGCGCGTCACTTTAGGGTTTCAGAATTTGAAATTTGAAATGGGTCTGTCAGAGTGTCAGACTTATCAGAAAAGGCAATCATGAGTTTGAGGTGCGCCCTAATTGATCGACGAGACGAGTTGCAAAAAAAGGCTAATACGAGCGAGACTGGTAGAAAGGCGACACAATTATACTTCACCAAATTTACTCTTAAGCAGTCGACTGCTTAGAGTAATTTTTTGGGGGGGGGGGNTTTTGGGGGGGAGGGGACTAGATGATATAGCCACATAAGCATAACCCGGTCCAGAGGCTCCTCACTCAACCAGCAGACCACTCGAACTACTCGCATGTCGACATGACTCCGTCGACATGCTTAAATCGACTTCTGTTGATATGGCTCATATATTGACAAAGGAAGGAGGCAGGCCGATGCCTGCGAGCGGAGCGACCGAGCGAAGCGAGCGGAGCGGAGCGAAAATTCGGATTATGGCAATTTTGGATTATGGCAGACGAGAGTAAAAGATTTATTGGTGCAACAAGGAATTCAGAAAGGGTTGCGCACAGAGAAGCCAAAAGGGATGGACGACGATGATTGGCAAGATCTGCAGGAATGGGCGGCCGGGACGATTCGGCTGTGCCTTGCAGATGAAGTTATGTATCACGTTATGCATCTCAAATCGGCGGATGAGATCTAGAAGAAACTGGAATCGCAATTTATGTCGAAAACCCTAACGTCAAAATTGTATCTGAAGCAGAGGTTATACGGGCTGAAGATGCAGGAGGGGACCGATTTAGGGCAACATGTGAATATCTTCAATCAGATTATCACAGATTTGGCTTCACTCGAGGTCAAGGTTGAAGATGAAGACAAGGCGATGATTTTACTGTGTTCGTTACCCCCTTCTTACGAACATATGGTGACTACCCTTACATATGGGAAAGAAACGATCAAGACTGAGGAGATTACTTCAGCGTTGTTGGCTCACAACCAGCGGAAACAGAAATCTGGAGAGTCGTCTACTCAAAGTGACAGCTTATATGTGAAGGGTAACCAGGATCGTGGAAGAAAACAGGGGCGGGAGAATTCAGGAAATCGGAATTTCAGATCCAAGTCGCGAGACAAATCGCAGGGAAAGAAAACTGTGACGTGTTATAAGTGCAAGGAAAAGGGGCACTTCAAACGGGATTGCCCAAACTGGAAGAAACAGACTGTTGAGTCGTCTAAGTCTGCGAATGTGGTACAGAATGAGGAATCCGATTGCAGTGATGGAGATATGTTATCTATTTCGACTGCGCAATATGATGATGCTTGGATTCTCGATTCTGGATGTTCATATCATATAACGCCTAACAGAGAGTGGTTTGCTACTTATAAACCAGGTAACTCGGGTTCTGTTTTTCTTGGTGATGATAGATGCTGCGGTATTGTCGGTATTGGGGATGTCAAAATCAAGATGTATGATGGAACTGTTAGGACATTATGTGATGTGAGACATATCCCTGAGTTGAAGAAGAATTTGATTTCTTTGGGCACTTTGCATAGAAATGGTTTCATTCCCAAGGCTGATGAGGATAGGGAAACCATTAAGATTGTGAAGGGTGCTTTGACTGTGATGAAGGGGAGGATCACTGCAGGGAACATTTACAAACTGTTGGGAAGTACAGTTGTAGGTGGAGTTCATTCGGTGGAGTCGTGTGAAGATAGCACGAAATTGTGGCACATGCGACTTGGGCATCTTAGTGAACATGGCATGACTGAACTGCATAAGAGGGGGCTTCTGCATGGTGTTAAAACTTGCAAACTCAATTTCTGCAAGTTTTGTGTTCTGGGAAAACAGACAAAAGTCAGTTTCAAGACTGGCAAGAAGAAGACAAAAGGAATTCTGGATTATATACATTCAGATGTGTGGGGTCCTACTAAAGTGACATCGATGGGTGGTTCTGTGTACTATGTGACCTTTATTGATGATTTTTCGAAGAAGGTTTGGGTGTATTTCATGAAGCAGAAATCTGAAGTTTTTGCTAAATTCAAGCTATGGAAGGCTGAGGTGGAGAACCAGACTGGTAGGAAGATCAAGTACTTAAGGTCTGATAATGGTACAGAATACACCGATTCACAGTTCCAGAAGTTCTGTGAGGAGCATGGGATTCAAAGGCATTTTACAGTGCGTAAAACACCACAGCAGAATGGTGTTGCTGAGAGGATGAATCGGACACTGGCTGAGAGGGCGAGGTGTTTAAGACTGAATGCGGGATTGTCGAAGAGTTTCTGGGCTGAGGCTGTAAGTATGGCTTGTTATTTGATTAACAGATCACCACGTGCATCTCTGGATGGCAAAGTTGCAGAAGAAGTGTGGACAGGTAATGATGTTAGTTTTGATCATCTGAAGATTTTTGGTTGTCCTGCTTATGTTCATGTTCCTGCTGATGAGAGGTCAAAACTGGATGCTAAATCAAAGAAGTGCATTTTTCTGGGCTATAAGAAAGGTGTGAAGGGATACAAGTTTTGGGATCCAGTTGAGAAGAAGACAGTGATTAGTAGAGATGCAGTGTTTGATGAACAGTCCATGTTGGGATCAGATGCAGAAAAGGTCCAAGTGGAGTTGGAACATGTTCCAGCAGTTCTTGATAAGGGAGATAGTTCGACTTCTGCACCTGATGATGTTGATCATGATGTTTCTGGCACAACTGATGTGTCAGAGAGCTACAAGTTAGCCCGGGATAGGGTGAGGCGTACCAATATACAAGCTCCTGTCCGGTTTGGTTATGAGGATATGGTGGCATTTGCTCTTACGATCACTAGTGTCGATCCTGAGACTTTCCAAGAGGCTGTTTCGTGTGCAAATAGTGATAGATGGAAGGGTGCCATGGAAGAAGAGATGAATTCTGTGCATAAGAATCAGACATGGGAGTTGGATGTTCTTCCAAACGGGAAGAAAGCCATTGGTTGCAGGTGGATTTACACAAGGAAGTCATCGGTAACAGAAAAAGGAGGGGAAAGGTTCAAGGCTCGGTTGGTGGCCAAAGGATACTCACAGCAAAAGGGGATTGACTATGATGAGACTTTTTCCCCTGTGGTTAGACATACTTCGATCAGGGCTGTGCTTGCATTGGTGGCTAGTTGGGATTTGCATTTAGAGCAGTTGGATGTTAAGACTGCTTTCTTGCATGGTGATCTCGCAGAGCCTATTTACATGCAGCAGCCAGAGGGTTTCGTTCAACCAGGAAAGGAGCATTAATTTTGCAGATTGAAGAAATCCTTGTATGGCTTGAAGCAAGCATCGCGGCAATGGAATATACGGTTTGATTCGTATATGACGAAGATTGGCTACAAGCGTTGTGAGTTTGATTGTTGTGTTTACACTAAGAGCCTTGGTGATGGTTCCATTATTTTTCTGTTACTCTATGTTGATGACATGCTTGTTGCTGCTAAGAATATGCGTGACATTGTTGATCTGAAAAGGCTTTTGAGTCAGGAATTTGAGATGAAGGATTTGGGGGCTGCGAAGAAGATTCTTGGGATGGAGATTCACAGGGATAGAGGATCAAAGAAACTGTGGTTATCTCAGAAGGGTTATGTGGAAAAGGTGCTACAGAGGTTTGGGATGAATGAAGCCAAACCGGTGGGCACTCCATTAGCAAACCACTTCAAGCTTTCTGTTCATCAGTGCCCCAAGTCGGACAAGGAGACTCAGGATATGGTGGAGATACCTTATGCCAGTGCTGTTGGATGTTTGATGTATGCCATGGTATGTACTCGTCCTGATTTAGCTCATGCTGTTGGTCAAGTTTGCAAGTACATGTCTAGGCCGGGTAAACAACATTGGGAGGCAGTTAAATGGATTTTTCAGATATTTGAAAGCCACTGCGGGACATGGTATTGTGTTTGGAGATCAGCAGTTGGATCCCTTGGTTGTAGGATATGTGGATTCTGATTATGCTGGGGACTTGGATAGTAGGAGATCTACCACTGGGCATGTTTTCACTTTTGGTGGAGGGCCCATTTGTTGGAGGTCGCATACTCAGCCTATAGTTGCTCTATCTACAACTGAAGCTGAGTATATTGCTTTGGCTGAAGCGGCAAAGAAAGCAATGTGGCTTGCTGGATTGGTTAGAGAGTTGGGTATTCAGCAAGGTGGAGTTCTATTATATTGTGACAATCAGAGTGCTATTCATTTGGCTAAGAATCAAGTATATCATGCTAGGACGAAGCATATTGATGTGAGGTTCCACAAGATTAGGGAATGGATTGCTTCTGGGGATATTCAGTTGGAGAAAGTTTGTACTGAAGAGAATGCTGCTGATATGTTGACTAAGACTGTTACTTATAACAAATTCAAACATTGTTTGGATTTGTTGAATGTTTCTGCATGCTAGAGTTGCATGGTACCCCCGGCCTGCTTGGTGTGTCTCGCATAGTTGCTCGCTATTGTATTCTCCTAAGGAGGTGATATATTCGCCAAGGTGGAGATTTGTTGATATGGCTCATATATTGACAAAGGAAGGAGGCAGGCCGATGCCTGCAAGCGGAGCGGAGCCCCCGCGGTACGGTACGGGGTATTTATGTAAATTTATACCTTGTAGGGATATGATATAAATACATTGTGTATTGATGTATTTGGGATAACGAGTGAATAATAAGATCTCTGCTCCGCCGTGGACGTAGGCATATTGCCGAACCACGTAAATCTTGTGTCATTTACTTTCTCGTCTTTAATTCATATTGTTCTCGTTTCACAACAACTTCCCTAAGGCCGATTCTACTGAGAGCAATCAAGAAGAGGCAGAAATTGGTCTAGTCAACTCTCGCAAGTCGACCTTAGTCTATCGACTTTCACTAATCGACATCAATAAAAGAGGAACAGCAAGAGTACAGCGTCCGAGCATCCCGATATCCTAAGTCGACTCTCAGTAGTCGACTGGACTAAGACGACCCTCTGAAGACGACTTCGCCTCAAAGAATTAGTCAAGCGTAGCCTCCGAATCCGCACATATCCACGAGTCGACCTCCTAGCTCTCGAGGTCGACTTCACATACCTTGAATAACAAAGATGTGATGACGACTCATCACACTTACAACATACTTGAAGTTCTATACATTACGAAGGATAAGAAGGAATCTGTTGATGACTCAGCAACAAGGGGAGACGAATCGACCGGGGCATTTTGGACCTTCTAGGTCCACCGACTTGGGCATTCTGGGTACTTCAGGTAAATATTCACTCCTATATAAAGGAGGTGAGGTAACCCTAAAACCCCAACTCTGATTCATTCCCACTCTCCCCCATAGCTGCTGCGCAGCATCTCTTCCTCACTCTCATACTGACTTGAGCGTCGGAGGCTCTACGCCGGAAACATCTCCGGCGTTGAGTTTTTGCAGGAATCTCGATGTCTAGCAACGATTGGGAAGCGGTTCAAGCAGATCTGAGCTCACAACAACCGGTTTACTCCAGATCTGGAAGTAGACCCATCAGAGACAAAAGCCAAAGAATCTTTGAGTTATTAATGATTTTAAAGGTTGATTTATAAGAGGATTTTCGTACTCCATCTTTTTTACTAATGTGGACCTTTTGAAACTTAAGTTAGAAGAGGATTTTCGTACTCCATCATTTTTACTAATGATTTCAAAGGTTGAGTTATGTGTGTCATACAGAACACAAATCGAAGTCTTAGAAAATTCAAGAAGTATAAGTTTGGAGTAGAGAAACAACATGACTAACGTATCTTTTCGATTTGATCAAGGAGAAGAATACTTGAGTATTAAGTTTCCTTATTATTTGAAATTTAATGGAGTCCAATTGTAATGGATACCTCCTAGGACTCATTTGATGAAATCGAACCTATTAGATATGGTTAGATCCATGTTACGTTTCACCACTCTTCCGCATATCATTGAGGTTATGCCTTATTGAACTCGATTTACATTTTGAATAGAGTTCCATTGAAATCCGTTATAAAGATGTCATATGAATAATGGTGTCAACATATGTGAACCTGGGATTGGTCTAGCATATGTGAATAAACTTTTAATTGAAACATTGGAATCTAAAAATGAGAAATGTTATTTTGAATACTGTCCAAAGGAAACACGAGGAAACTATTCTATCTTCCTGGGGAAAATAGAGTAATTGTCTTTAGATAGACGACGTTTCTAGGAGAATATTATTTCTTCAAGGATTAAGGTCGTGTTGTGATTGAACTTGAAAAGTTCAAGAAATTCAAAATAACATTGAGGTTTAAGAATTGTCGCTTGGTATTAACACAGATTTAGAGGGAGGTATTGGTGATTCCTGAATAGAAATTTGTCATTTGATGGACAACTTTTAGCTAGTGGGAGTAATATGGGTGAAACTGCAGAAGTGCAAAACACTCATATACAACCAATACATAATGGCTTGGATGCCCCTTATTCTCAATAAACACATGAAAACGTGATTTTTGAGAACCCTCTAATCATTAAGAAATTCTAACGTACATGAACCTCTTCACAATCAAAATGTACAACCCCAAAAGCAAAATATTGAACTCCGTAGGTTGACTAGAACTCGTCGTGCCAATTAGATTGTCTTTTCTATTGGAGGATCACGAATATGTGGAAACATGTAGTACCTTTCCAGCAAGAATATAATAAAAGCACAATAATGCAATTTATACACCAATAATGAAATGAATAAGCTCTAGATACTATATAAATATGTTGTAATATCACAGATGAACTACAATATAGTATGTCTCACTGCTATGAATAATTGTTATTCGTGATGGACACATGGATACTTTGGAGAGTATTGACATACCCTACCGATAAACCATTTGTTTATGTGTCTATGGGAGTATCGGTGTGTGGAATGGTGTAATAGTCCTTTGACTTGAGGTTAATACGCAATTCATGTATAGAGTGATTTACTTAGACCTAGTCCAACGCTTACGCCCTTATGGGTAGGTATGGGCTTGTGTTGGGTTGGTCACGATATACATGGAATTAGTAGTTCAGCTAAGATAGGAATCATTCCTCGAATATAGTTTCGAGAGAAAACTCGTTTTCTCTATACTAGGTTGATAAAGTCATTGGCCAATGCACGTGATTTTATTTGAAATGGTGTTCAAATATAATAGATATTATCAACCAGTAAGATGAGATAAAATGATTAAGCTGTTTGGATAGACACATGTTCAAATTTTAAGCTTAATCGAGTGGTTCGTGAATAAAGGGACGGTATCACTATTGAATTCTACACCAAAGGTTTGTTTGCTTTGTCTATATAAACGTACTTCATATTTTGAGTTCGTCCTTCGACGCAGTCTAGGAGTTTCGTAAGGATCATAAATTAGATTCATGTCAATATATGAAGGCCTATAGGGTCACACAATATGCAATCTATTTTTCGGGTAAGAGTGAATCGAGTGTTAAATATTCAATTAGATTGGAATATTTATTTTGTGTAATGAGATTATTTTCTATTAGATAGAAAATATTTAATTAAGTTAAATTGGACTTATACTTAATTAAATCATTAACTGGATTAGGTCCAATTACATATTGGGCTATAGGATTTCCAAAGGCCCATATAATTAGGTTTGACCTAATTATAAATAGGTCATTATCTCATTGTAGTGTTTAACAATGATTAGATGAGAGAAGAATGATACATCGTAAAACAAAATACTCTCTAGCTTTGTGGATCTAGGATTCCTAGCGTCTTCACCCGAAAGGATTCATTGTCGTTAGATCATTCACCGAAATCTTGATTGTGTGGATACCATAGTAGATGGCAAAGCTTACGAACAACTGTAAGTCTTCGTTTATCATTCGATCTAGGATCATATCGAATAGCTATAGCCGGATCTTCGTTGTTGGTAAGAAAATTTTAAAATTCCGCTATGCGTGCGATTGATTCGTACGTCTAAAATCCAACAGGACATTGGATGTTTGAACATCGATTATCAACCTATGATTCCCAAGGGCTCTGGTTTTCATTGAGGAGGACAGAGAGTGATTCGGAAGACACATCTTTTTGTGAGGCGGGTGGCAGTCTTTAAAGGCGGCGATGTTTGTATTATCACGATGCACGATTCTTTCTGTTATTTTTTGCAATAAATGGGTTTTTTTTTTTATTTTCCCTTGTTTCAAGGATTTCGCTCAGCAACTTTCGAAGCAAGACATTTGTGCTCAAGAAAATAAACCATTGGCGTAAATCTATTTTTCTCATTGGTGGTCATTGTTATGTTAGAGAGCAGGCAGGACATTGGCATGGAGGCAGTAGAAGTGTCGTAAAGGGATGGTCGGGATGGCCAGGTAAGCGAGTCGATTGTTGTTGCAAGTGGGATTCATGAGATACAAGCGTGGATTGAAGAAGAATCTGCCAGACCAACACTTGAGGCTTTTGGAGAAGGCCTCCTCTAGAAGAACCAGAAATACCAAGCATCTTGGAAATGTACCAAATAGCAAGCATTCTGAAAGATGTCGTTGTGGTCAAACTAAAGAAAAATCTTAAGGTGCCATCGAAGAGTGTCACTGTACATAGGGAATCAATGATTTCAGGTTTGAGTTTCTCTTGCCCAAGGTGTTGGAAGAGTATATGCAGGAATTGGGGGTCGGCGTGAGCCAAATCCATCCGAACACCTAGTGCATGTTTGTTTATAGAAATTTTTAGTTTTGTTTGGATTTTTTGGTTTGGTCTGGTTAATTTTGAAAACAGTGGTATGTTTAGTTGTTAGTGGGTATATTAAAATAATATTTAAAATAAAATAATTAAATTGATTTGATGTAAAAATAGGAGAGAGATGATTTGAAGTGATAGTTAGTTAAAATAATGTGAGTGGATGAATAGTGAATTAAGGTTGATGTGGTGTTTATGAATCATTGATTGATATTCTTTAATTATATTGATATTATTGATGATAGTGGGGTTGAGTTAAAGTTGAGTTAAAAAAAGTGGTTGAGTTAAAATGTTGATTTTTTTTTTAAAATCTATAAACAAACATGCACCTAGTATCGGTTGTGCTCTCTCCTTGTACTTTTCCATAAAAAAATGATGTTCCTACCCATCGGTGGAGGAGCTGAATGAATTTTGATGTGGAAAACGTCTAATGGAGGTTTCGGGAGCTTCCATCTGGCACCAAGGGATGATAAGTATGACGGCTTGGTAGCAAATCTCCTGGAGTCTCATCACAAATGAAAGTAGGAGTGGTTCTGGGTGTCCGAAGACTGGAAAACACCACCATCATCAGAAGGTTTGAAGATTGCTGAAGCCTTCAATATCCTCTTGAGTTGGTGAAAGAAATCCGTAAGTGTCTGTAGCATTAAATAAATTTTTTTTGTTTCTTAGGTAATCGTCGTAACTGCTTTCTTTACGTATATAGTGGTGAAAACACTGCTGCTTTTGACCGCAAGATTCAAAGGGAGACTGGAGTCCGTTTTGAGTTTGAAAAAACCCAAAAAGTGTTGCAAACGGCTAAAAATGATTGAAGAGTTATCTTCAGCATGGTTGCATCCAACATGGGTCGATACGACGATTGAACCATATAACTTTCTCGACCAAGGTCGTTTGAATCACTGGAGTGGACTTGTGAGATTGCCTTATTTTTGCAGTATTTTATCCAATGACAAATTTTCTTGGGGCTTCCTCTATTAAAGAATATCGAAACAAGGGAGGATCTAAAATTTGAGAAAACACAAACAAATACAGGGGGTATCATAAGATGGACAACATCCTCAGAGCATCGTTAGAGTACAAGAACGAGGAAAATGGGAGTATAATTGTAACGCTACGATTATTATTATGTTATTAAGACGATTTTCACTGCTCGACTTTTAAGTGAAATTCGTAATTTTTAGAAATTCAAGGTTTATTAACTATATGCTAAGTGCTCAATATATTAAGTTCGTATTAAGTATTTGGATATTTTATTCAAATCAAGTTTCGTTCGTTCCGAACCCTAGTCATCGAGCCTTAGAACATGTCGAGTCCTAATAGCATAATACCTAGAATTTTCTAAGTATTATGAAGTGCGAATTCAAGTCCTAGACCTCGTTCGGAAAACCGAGAAGTTAACCGAGCCATTCGAGCCGCGACCCCGCCCAAGGTTTTGGGTCGAGGTCCGAGACCAAGCCTAAGTCCTAACCAACACTTGGTATATTTTTCGAAGTCATTTGGACACAAGAAAAGCCTCAAAAATCGGTCCAAGTGTCATTCACGCGTCGAGCCCATGGTCCCCGTGCAGCAGGCCATGACCACGCGCCCAGCCACACAGCCAAGCGCCCCGCACGCGCCCAGCAGCAGATGCCACGCCCGAGGCCCAGCGCCCAACGCGCCCAGACAGCGACCAAGCCCACTTCCCGAGCCCAAATCAGCCACATCCGGCCCACTTCTCTCGGGCCCAAATTTATGGGATTGTAACCCACTTGCTAAGGTTTAAATTCAGCCCAATTGGCCCTGAAGAAGTCGTGGTCAAAGTTAAATGGCTCTAGGCTAAGTTAGTGGGAGACATTGTATTAGTATATTACCTTGGAAGAAGCAAATGTTCCCCACTACCTAAGGGCTGCTACCAGACATCGGTTACACCTTCAAGACCCATCCAAAAACCGTGCTTTCACCACCCAAGAAGACATGTTGGTCCTCTCCTCAAGACCAAGGCACATGAGATGGTGTGTTGTCCCCCATTAGCCTCATTTCTCACTCCAACCTTGACCAACTATTAAAGACATTCTCCTCAGCATTTTTCCAGCATTTGGCACTTAGAACACTCATCAAATATTGAGAGAAGGAAGGGAAAAACCGAGACCTCTTACCTTGGCCATTTCCGCACCCGCGCGCGCTCGGAGGAGAGGAGACCCGGCCATTTCGTTCTCCAAGCAAGTTCTCAAGAGGCTTATCATTTTATAAGTGTTTATTAGGATTTTATAAGTCTTTTGAGCTAATTGTCCTCAGCCATTATCAACCAAATCGAGCCCTTGTCCCACAAGACCCGAAACAAGCCCTATCAAGTCCCTAGCAACCATTTTCCATCTTTAGTGATGGTGTTATGAGACTAGGGCAAATGGCTGGAATTGGGAATGCAGTTACAACAATCTTCTCTTTCTCTCTCCTCTCACTCTCCCTAATACTCTTTCTCTCTAATTCCTCCCCAATTTCGTCTTCTTCCTCAAGTTTCCTCCTAAATTCTGTGCTTTAATTATAAAAAATACAAAAACAGAAAGATCTTGACATTTGGTATTCAGAGCCAAACATCCTTGGCCATGGCTGAAGCTACGAGGATGAAGGACCTACAGGAAAACCAGAAACAAATCGATCAACTACTGCAGGAGGCATTAAAAAGGGAAGCAACTGAAGTAAAGTTGCAGGAGTAAATTTCTGGCATAAACGAGTAGTTCTCAGGATTACAAGGGAATTATGACCATCTCACAAACACATTAGCATTCATACAGTTACAGCTGCTTAACATCTCAAAAGGGAAAGGCTCCTCTGAAGAGGAATCCATTCTGGGCAGTCATCAAGAGGGAACTACTAGAGAAAGCACACAACACAAAGGATTATTCCTGCACAACAGAAACATAAATTTTGGAGAAAATCCTGAAATCAGTTGTCTTACCTACCCCCAAGATCGATTTTCCCAAGTTTGATGGGTCAAACCCTAGGTCATGGAGTTTGAAGTGCAGTGGCTACTTCAAATTGGTTCCTTACATTCCTGATCATAAAAAAGTCACACTGGCAGCCATGCACTTTGAAGGAAGAGCTGCTACCTGGTACCAAAATTTCAACCCTGGTCAAACTGAGCTTACCTGGCCTCAGTTCTTAGAGGTGATATCAGCTAGATTTGAGGAACTGAGAGAGACTAAGGTGATAGCTGAATTCAACAAGTTAAAACAGACAGACACTTATGATGAGTATGTTGACAAATTTGAAGAACTGAAAGCATGTATGCAAATGATGAACTCATACTCAGAAGAGTATTTCATAGCCAGTTTCATTAGTGGGTTGGGAGATGAACTGCAGGCTTTTATACAAATGTTTGGGCCCACAACCCTCCACCAAACCATAGAGTTGGGAAGAAAACAGATCCATACCTTAGAGGTTATTACCAAGAAGATCAAAGGGGCTACTAGACCATTTACAGGGACCAATCAGGTGCCTAGGAGGATAGAGACATTCAGTCCCAAACCTGCTCAGATGCATCCCAGTAAACCACCCACTAAACTGTTATCATCTGCTGAGATGGAAGCTAGAAGGGACAAAGGTCTATGTTATAATTGTGATGAACAATTCACCTATGGTCATAGGTGCAAGAACATGATGGCTTACATGATTATGACAAAGGAAGAGGAGCTGTGTTATGATAGTGCTAGTGAAAATTCACAAATGGAACAAGGGCACATGACTGTAATGGAAGAAGTCCAGATGACCTTGAATGATATTTCTGGTGAAGATGGGCTGACCACTATGAGGTTAAATGGTTACTGTGGGCCCCACAAACTCCACATACTCATAGACTCTGGGAGCACTCTAAGCTTCATACAGGAGTCCACTGCTCACAGGCTGAATTGTAAATTCGAGAGGGTTAGGCCACTTTTGGTTAGAGTTGCTAATGGCCAGAGGTTGGTGAGTAATCAAACTGCTGTGGGTTTCTCATGGGAAATGCAAGGAACCCATTTTTCCTATCCTTTGAGGGGACTAACAAATGAGGGTTGTGATCTAATCTTAGGGGGTGACTGGCTTAAATCATGCACACCAATTGAGCTTGTCTATGAGCACATGACTTTTACAGTTACACTAAGAGGGAAAAGGATAAAAATTTAGGCCATGACTTCCTCAGCTGAATGCAATTTTATTTCTGGCCCTTCATTATACAAACTTTTGCATACAGAATTAGTGGAACAAGTTGAAGAGTTGTATGTCCTCACCACTACTTCTATGGACCATGACCCAAATGCACAGATGACAAACCTTTTGGAGAAGTATGGGAAGGTGTTTGAGGAATCAAAAGGCCTTCCACCAGGGAGGGGGGTGGAACATCAAATAATATTAAAACCTGGTAGTATTCCCAAGCACCAATATCCATACAGAGTTTCTTATGACCAAAAAACAGAAATAGAAAAGATTGTAAGGGAATTGCTGAGTACAGGTGTCATACAACCAAGCCAAAGTCCCTTTGCTTCTCTTGTCTTATTGGTGAAAAAGAAAGATGCCACTTGGAGACTTTTTGTGGACTACAGGTACTTAAATGGGATGACTGTTAAACATGAATTTCCTATACCAGTCATTGAGGAACTTTTAGATGAGTTGCATGGAGCCAAATTCTTCTCCAAAATTGACTTGAGGTCAGGATATTTTTAAATTTTGATGAAACCCGAGCACAGATATCTTACAGCATTTAACACACACCAACGGCAATATGAATTCCTTGTTATGCCTTTTGGCTTATGTAATGCTCCAACCACCTTTCAATCCCTCACGAACAAGGTTTTCAGTGGTTGTCTGAGGAAATATGCACTAGTCTTTTTTGATGATATCTTGATATACAGTAAGGATTGAGACAGCCATCTAAATCACTTGGAGCAGGTACTTATTTTGTTAAGGGACAATGACTTATTTGCCAAGAAAAGCAAGTGCCACTTTGGGCAGACCAGCATTGAATACCTTGGCCACATTATCACACAGCATGGTGTAGCTACTGATCCCAAGAAGGTGGAAGATATGGTGAAGTGGCCTACTCCTAGGACACCTAAATAGTTGAGGGGATTTCTGGGGTTAACAGGTTACTATAGGAAGTTTGTCAAAGCTTATGGTCAATTAAGCAAACCACTAACAAGTCTTTTGAAGAAAGATAGATTTAAGTGGAATGAAGGGGGATTGTAACCCACTTGCTAAGGTTTAAATTCAGCCCAATTGGCCCTGAAGAAGTCGTGGTCAAAGTCAAATGGCTCTAGGCTAAGTTAGTGGGAGACATAGTATTAGTATATTACCTTGAAGAAGCAAATGTCCCCCACTACCTAAGGGCTGCTACCAGACATCGGTTACACCTTCAAGACCCATCCAAAAACCGTGCTTTCACCACCCAAGAAGACATGTTGGTCCTCTCCTCAAGACCAAGGCATATGAGATGGTGTGTTGTCCCCCATTAGCCTAATTTCTCACTCCAACCTCGACCAACTATTAAAGACATTTTCCTCAGCATTTTTCCAGCATTTGGCACTTAGAACACTCATCAAATATTGAGAGAAGGAAGGGAAAAACCGAGACCTTTTACCTTGGCCATTTGCGCACCCGCGCGCGCTCGGAGGAGAGGAGACCCGGCCATTTCGTTCTCCAAGCAAGTTCTCACGAGGCTTATCATTTTATAAGTGTTTATTAGGATTTTATAAGTCTTTTGAGCTCATTGTCCTCAGCCATTATCAACCAAATCGAGCCCTTGTCCCTCAAGACCCGAAGCAAGCCCTATCAAGTCCCTAGCAACCATTTTCCATCTTTGGTGAAGGTGTTATGAGACTAGGGCAAATGGCTGGAATTGGGAATGCAGTTACAACAATCTTCTCTTTCTCTCTCCTCTCACTCTCCCTAATACTCTTTCTCTCTAATTCCTCCCCAATTTCGTCTTCTTCCTCAAGTTTCCTCCTAAATTCTATGCTTTAAATATAAAAAATACAAAAAAAGAAAGATCTTGACAGAAGATAAGTTCGGCCAACCCTCTTCCAATAGTCATTATATGATAAAATATGATTTATCATGAAGAGAAATGAACCCAAGCATGTCACTTCCTATGAGTTTCGATCTTAAGGAATTAAATACCATATTTTCGGATTTTTAACCTCAAGCATAGAAAAACCGAGATTGGTAGCTAAATGTCACCTAAAAATCATGATAAATAAGATGTGTAAGTTTGAGAATATTTGGAGTTCATTTACTCGGTCAACTAGCCCTCGAATATATGTGATTTTTAGCTCCCGAGCCCCTTTAATGTACATGCATGTTAAGCCTATCATCTTAGCCTTAAAAATCATGTTTTTACATGTATATAACTCGGCCATAGTCTTTTATGCAAGATAGAGTAGTGGGTTCGGTGACCCTAGGTCCACACGTGCCTAATCGGCCCTACCGGACCACATGTATATAGACCCGAGAACTCCTAGGGCTTCTTAGCATTTTTAAGCCTTTTTCTTCATATTATGGTGATACATGTTGCATGCTACTAGAAAAGTTGAGAAATAGTTGGCAAGGGTCGGTTACGGTCACTAGCCGTGCCTACCGCACGTGCAGTGCTGGCCCCGTGCCAGTGGCGTGCCCAGCGCACCGCCAGTTCACCCAGTGAGCCCAGTCCGTGCCAGTGGCGTGCCCAGCGCACCCCCAGGGCACCCAATGAGCCTCGGCCGTGCCCAACAGCACCCGAGAGCGTGCCCAGCGCCGCACCCGGGCACCAGCAGGCCCGGTGCGGGACCGAGCCCAGTCAACCCGAGCCAGCGCCCGACTGCCCTGTTCAGCCGAGCCGGCGGTCCGGCCAGTCAGTGAACCGGTCGGTTCGACCGACAGTTCGAGTCAGTTTTTAGTCCGAGCTGTTTGGTTTGATTTTTCCCAGTCCGAGTGTGTTCCTGAGAATTTTCAGTATTTTTCCGAGCCAAACCAGTCAGTTCAAGTATACCAGTTAATATTCCGGACTTAGAATATTTTTAAGAAAAATCCCTTAACAGTCAAAATTCATCTGGGTCAAGCATTTAGATCGAGCATATAGAATAAATATTTTGAACACAATACTTAGCATATTTTTACTTATATGTTTATGTAGCCAAAGGAGAGTCGAGCCTCCGGCCGCTACTTCAGTTCCAGTACTTTCTAGCTATTTTCAGTATACCAGGTGGCAGCCTTTACAGGGCGTGACATTGCGCATTTCAGTTATCCTGTATAAGGTACGTTAGTAAGAAATTTACCCAAACGGTTGAATTATCCCGTTTGTGGTCTAGTATATCTCCCAGGTGGAAGCCGAGGGCCTTAATATCCCATCTGGTGCCCGGTGGAGGTCAAAGGCCTTAATATCCCATCGGGGTGTGCACACGAGCGGCTGAAAGCTGAGGGTCTTCTGACCATAGATTTTGGTTCAGCTCTTATATATCGAAGCCATGACCTAGTGTATTATTGATGCTGTCTTATTCAGTACTGATCTTGCGGAGATGTGGGGGTCATGTACTGAATTCCACAACATCTCTAATTACTGTATCATGACTGAGGTATGTTCGAGACAGTATATTTCCTAGGTGGAGGCCGAGGGCCTTAATATTCTATCTGGTGCCCGGTGGAGGCCAAGGGCCGTAATATCCCATTCGGGGTGTGCACACGAGCAGCCGAGGGCCGAGTAAGGGTCTTTTGACCAAAGTTAAAGTTTAAGAAATGTTTACAGTACAGTACAACTTATTTATTTTATGCTGCTTTTAAGTTTACGTTTACAGTTAAGATTATTACAGTTCCAGTTTTCCCACGAGCATGCAGATGTGCTCACACTCCCACAATCTTTCTTATTTCAGGTGTCGGAGTCCAGCATTCCGCGTGAGCAGACGTGGCAAGTGTGGTCATGAGCAGTGGGCATTTTTATACACCACTTATATTTTAAAAATCATGAATTTGTATGTAACATGTATGTGTGTAATAAGTATTATTCTGTTAGCTTCCGCTAAGTTTCAGTGCGAGACAGACGGACTGCATGTATAACCACTTTATCGCCGTAATGGCTCGTTTGGTTACATGTTTTATTTATCTCCGAGATAGTAAGTTAAGAAAGTTTTCTTAGCATCCCGCAAGTAAGAAAGTATTTTCGAAAACCAACTCACACAATCTTTCAAAAATAAAAGCGAAAATTTTACCCTGATTTTCAGTATTCAAAGACTAGTAGGGCGGGGTGTTACAGCTTGGTATCAGAGCAATTAGTGTTCTGGATACGTCAAAAAGTTTTAGAAAAAAGCATGACCACGCCACGCTCACTCCGCGCTGACTTCGAGGTAAGTCACCTAAGCCAAGTTTTAAGTTTTGCAAGTGCTTATTTAAGTTCAAGTATGGGGCCTAGATAACTATCCTCCTATAAGAAAGAGAACTCTAGAGAAGAGAACTCTAGAAAGTTGAGCTAAGACCAAGAATTCTAGACAAAACTCTAGAACAGCTAAGTCCAAGGACTCTAGCCTAAGTCAGAACTCCAGTTTGAATCAGAACTCTAGACTAAGTCAGAACTCAGAAGAGTTAAGTACACCGGAACTCTAGCCAAGCTAGGTGTTTTCGGTTTCAATAAACGTTTCAAGTATGGTATGGCTATTTCTTAATTGGCCATACTGGTTCTCATCAAAAAGTTAGTGGCCATCCAAAAAGCCGTCCCACAAGAGCTCCGGACCCACCCGTTGGGCGAGAACAGGCTATAGTCGTGTGCCAATTACAGTGATTGGCGGAATGACTATTAGCGTATGAGACAGACGATGAGCATGATGAGATGACTTGGGACTGGCACAGAAAGATTCTGGAAGCCAAGTTCCAACACCTTATTCGCGGAAAGTTAAAGCCAGATTCCAGTGCCTTTCAGCAGGAGGCCACTCGGTAGAGGAATACGATCGTGAATCCTAAAGAGAGCGCATTCGCTCGTCACCTCTTAGACCGCGAGGAAAAGAAAGCATGCTGATACCAGGGCGACGCATTCGTTCATCTCGGCCAAGGGTTTTATCGGCCTGAGGGCCCAGAGAATGAGTACTGTCGACCCTCTCGAGGACAGCCCAACTTCGAGAGGGAGATAGTCATGGATTCCCTGGACAAGCATCGTATCGTAGGCAGAACCCTAGAAAAAGACACGTTTGTGAACAAGATGGAGGATTTGGCCCTAAATCTTCGACAAGGGTTGGTTGAAGGTGTCGCACAGACATCAGATGTCGTGACCGGGAGATGACACTGCACTTATCCGAGAGAGATCGCATCACATTTTTGGGACGGAGGCCCAAACTTTACCGCATGGGATTTTTACGGCAAAGGCGACGAAGACTCTACAGAGGGAAGATTGTCAGGGTTTCCTCGTCAACATCGTTGGGGAGACTTCGGAGGGGCCGTCACCTGGAGACGTGCCCATTGTTCATGACTTCATGGATGTATTTCCGGATCAGCTTCCAGGAGGACCATCTGACTGCCAGGTGGAATTTACGATCGACTTAGTCCCTAGAGTCGGGACTAGTGTCAAACGCGTCGTATCGCACAGCGCCAAAAGAGCTTTAGGAGTTGAAGGCTCAAATTCAAGAGTCGTTGAGTCTCGGTTTCATCCGACCGAGCGTATCACCATGGAGAGCACCAGTCCTCTCTGTCAAGAAAGGATGGGTACACGAGAATGTGCATTGACCACTGGGAATTAAACCAGTTATCGATGAAGAACAAGTATTCACGCCCCAGTATAGAGGGCTTATTCAATCAGCTAAGGGGAGCCAGCGTATTTTCCAAGATAGATCGACATTCTTGTTATCATCAATCGAAGATCAAGAAGGCCAAAGTGGCCAAAACAGCTTTCAGAACGAGATGCGGACACCACGAGTTCGTAGCGATGCCGTTTGACTGAAGCAATGCGCCTGCAGTATTCATAGGTCTCATGGACCGTGTCTTTCATCCCATCTTAGACCGATTTGTCATCGTCCTTAGTGATGACATTTTGGTCTATTCCAGAAGCCCATAACAGCTTGAGAAGCACTTGAGGACTGTTTGGAGACTCTTCGGCGTGAGAAATTATTCACTAAGTTCTGAGAGTGCGAAGTTTAGCTTGACAAAATGGCTTCCCTAGGCCACATTGTCACTTCTAGAAGGATTGATGTAGGCCCAAGAAAGATTAAAGCAGTTCGGAACTAGTCCACCCCGTGAAATGCCACTGAAGTTTCGAGTGTCCTCGGACTAGTTGGCTAATATAGAAGATTCATAGAGGAAATTTTCCAAGTTTGCCCTGCCCTTGTCTCAATTGACGATGAAGTTAGTGAAGCTAAATGGTGCAGTTGTTGTGAGTCGGGTTTGCAGAAGCTCAAAGCAAGGCTTACGACGACGCCCGTGTTGACTATCCCGAACCCCAGACAGGGTTTCACTATTTATAGTGATGCCACTAGACAGGGTGCTAAGTTAAGTTGCAGCTCCGCATGTCACCCACAGGCCGACAGCCAGTTGGAAGGAACCATCCACACGATCGAGGACATGCTTCGGGCTTCTGACCTACAACGAAGTAGTTCGTGGGAAAAGTTATTACCCACTGTGGAGTTCGCCTACACTCACAGCTATCACTCGTCGATCAACATGACACCGTACAAAGTTCTGTACGGTCACAAGTGCCGCTCAACCTTTGTTGGGATGAAGTCGGCAAGAATCAGATTCTCGGTCCCGAGTAGATCGAGGACACAGTGATCCGAGTGAGGCTGAGAGAGGCGTAGAGCAGACATGAAACCTACGATAACAAGCATAGAAGGAAGCTGATGTTCAAAGAAGGAGTTAAGGTATTCCTGAAGGTCACGCCAATGAAGGGTGTTGTACGCTTAGGGAAGAAGAAAAGAATTGCAGCCCCGTTTTATAGGGCCTTTTTTTAATATTCTCAAGCAAGTTGACAGAACAGCCTACCGTCTGGAGTTGCCCCCAGAATCACTTGCATATTCCAATGGAATCCTGGGGAGATATATTGGAAGACTATTATTTATACATTAGATGGACTAAAGAATATATATTATTCTAGGGTGGGAATAATAATTTAATAGTCTTACATTCATTTCAATAATGAGGCAGTGAGTTGGAATAGTTCCAAGCAATAAACCACTGTGAATTCAACCGCAAAGGCCAAGTACATTGTTGCATCAAAGGCCTAAGGAGTCTGTTTGAATACAGGAGTTCTTAAATGAACTAGGGGTAGTTCTAAGTGCTATGATAAAACGGTGCGATTGCACGGGCAAAGGAACCAAGATCCAACAACAAAATAAACATGTACAAAGGCGCTATGATTTATTTAGAGATAATTGATAGAGGAAAAATAAGTTAGAACGTGTTTAAACTGAACATAACTTGAATGGTTCGTTCACCAATCCAATGTGCATGGTTGAGCACAATAGTCATTTTGAGAAAATGGGTATTGGATACATTGGTGATTGCCTCTAGTTCAAGTGGAAGATTGTTGGTATATTTGTTCTAGAGACATTCTTTTTGAGGAGATATATACATGATCACATTCATAATTATATTGGATTATAATTATGGTACTGCAATTAATTAAATAATTGTTTGATTGTTTGCAATTTATTAATTAATTGCTCCCTTGAGTTTATACTGTCATTAATAGAGTGAGATGTTAATTGATAAAGTATAACTCTCAAATTACCTCAATCGATGATCATTAAGAAAGGGATATTAATGATACGCGATAGATTGACATGTATTCTGCATCACATTCTTGGAGAATTGTTCGCCTTTATTTTTAAAGCTCGACCACAAGTGTACGGCTTCGCTCGTAGTATGCGGCAATCAAGGTCGTAATATATCAAGTACTAGATTATGATAATGTCAATTTTATTTAGACGATCAAATATTGGATGGATTAACTGACTAAGAAAATAAATCAAAGGGCAATAACGTAAGAACAAAGAATTAACTAAAGAACACGTAAAACAAATGAGAATGATAGATTCTAAGGCTGTGGTTTCAATTAACAGTTGAGTTCCTTAAAAAAAATCACAACTAAATGTTTTCTTTGTCTACCCTATAAGATGATCACAAATTTAGCTTATCGTCCCTCTCGAGATCGATAAAACCGTAGATTAAATCACATATATTAGCGTCTCCACTCAACACATGCAATTCAACTCCATATAGAACAAAAGATCTAATATCCTCACAACGACCTCCTAATCTCTCGATTCAAATAAGTAAATTGTGTCAAATATTAAAGACCTAATATTGAACCCATCTCTCGAATTATGAACAATATTGTCAAACATTTAAAAGCATTGATCAAATACTAAACATGAAATATCAACAAAATATTTGAATAGAGTTCAAAAGAAAAACAATTAATTATATATAAATCATTCAAAATCCCAACATATTAATCTACAACCAAGTCCTAGAATCAAATAATTTAGCCACTCATGTTCGAAATGAAATACATAGACATATTAAAAATCGACATAATAAATAAAAGTTCAAAAGAAAGAAGAAAGAAAAACTAGGAATCTCGTCGATCTTTCACTCTTCTTGGTCCCTTCGTAGTTGGATCTTCTTTTTGCTACTCAATTGCTTCTCTTGTGTGTTCTAGGGTTCCTCCTCTTGTGTATCACGTTCTTCTCACTTCAAAATAGGTTAAATATGCTTTTTTCTGTGTCCCAAAGTCTTCTCCTTTTAAAAATAGGAAAGATATAGAAAACAGTCTACGAGTGCGACACGGCCAGTCTGCTCGTGTCAACGTCCGTGTCGCAGCCCGTGTCAGGTTCCTGAGCTTCGAAATATCTCTGTTGAGGTGACACGGCCTCTGACACGGGCATTCTGTCTGTGTCTCTGCCCGTGTCACAAATCTGCACTCTCATTTTTGCTCGTTTCACTCGTTTCTTCCATTTTTTTCATCCGTGCATCAATCTTTGATCATCTCGGGGGTCTTAGGTACTCACCATGCGTCTCCAATAGCCAAAAGCTCTACAAATATGTGGAAACGTGTAGTACCTTTCCAACAATAATAGAATAAAAGCACAATAATGCAATTTATACACCAATAATGAAATGAATAAGCTCTAGATACTATATAAATATGGTGTAAAACCACACATGAACAAGAATATAGTATGTCTCACTGCTATGAATAATTGTTATTCGTGATGGACACATGGATACTTTAGAGAGTATTTGCATACCCTAACGATAAACCATTTGTTTATGTGTCTATGGGAGTATCGGTGTGTGTAATGTTGTAACAGTCCTTTGACTTGAGGTCAATATGCAATTCAACTATAGAGTGATTTACTTAGACCTAGTCCAACGCTTATGCCCTTAAGGGTAGATACGGGCTTGTGTTGGGTTGGTCACGATATAAATGGAATTAGTAGTTGAGCCAAGATAGGATTCATTCCTCGAATATGGTTTCGAGAGAACACTCGTTTTCTCTATACTAGGTTGATAAAGTCATTGGCCAATGCACGTGATTTTATTTGAAATGGTGTTCAAATATAATTGATAAAATCAACCAGTACGATGAGATAAAATGATTAAGCTTTTTGGATAGACAAACATTTAAGTCTTAAGCTTAATCGAGTGGTTCGTGAATGAAGGGACCGTATCACTATTGAATTTTACACCAAAGGTTTGTTTGCTTTGTCTATGTAAACGTGCTTCATATTTTGAGTTCTTCCTTCGACGGAGTCTAGGAGTTTTGTAAGGATTATAAATTAGATTTATGTCAATATATGAAGGCCTATAGGGTCACACAATATGCAATCTATTTTCCGGCTAAGAGTGAATCGAGTGTTAAATATTCAATTAGATTGAAATATTTATTTTGAGTAATGAGATTATTTTCTATTAGATAGAAAATATTTAATTAAGTTAAATTAGACTTATACTTAACTAAATCATTAATTGGATTAGGTCCAATTACCTATAGGATTTTCTAAGGCCCATATAATTAGGATTGACCTAATTATAAATAGGTCATTATCTCATTGTAGTCTTTAACAACGATCAGATGAGAAAACAAAGATACATCGTAAAATAAAACACTCTCTAGCTTTCCGGATCTAGGATTTCTAGCGTTTTCATCAGAAAGGATTCATTGTTGTTGGATCGTACACCGGGATCTTGATTGGGTGGATACCATAGTAGAAGGCAAAGCTTACGAACAACTGTAATTCTTCGTTTATCATTCGATCTAGGAATAATATCGAATAGCTATAGCTGGATCTTCGTTGTTGGTAAGAAAATTTTAAAATTCCGTTGCGCGTGCGATTGATTCATACGTATAAAATCCAATAGCGGTATCAGCGCTCCGGGTCGGTGTTCATAGCTATTTGATTTAAATTAGATTTATATGGATCAAAATCTGGTAATCTGTGTTTGTAAATTCTGGGAGTTGGTGTTTGCGATTCTGGGAATTTGCAATCTGTGTTTTAATGATAGTTATATTAAAATTAACAAAATAATTTGGAATTATTTTTCTTCTTTTCGCACCTACACATATCCAAATTTGGGATTTAGAATTTTTTTGCGGCCGAACAACTAACGAGGATTTGGAATTGTATGCTGCTAAAAATGAAATATTCTGGGAAGGGGTCTGTTCATACGCACGAACAACTCTGAACGGAATTTTGTGCTGCAACTGCAAACAATTTAGAATGTTTGTTTTGTTTGTGTTGGACCTTGCAAAATTATGGGATTTGTTAGAACCTAGTCGCCAATTTTCGATCTCCTGTACTCGACGCTGCCGACGATAGCGCCACTGAGGCTAGCCACCAGGAATCGCCGGAAATTGCACTACCGATGGGCGGCTCCGCGGGTGTTGCACCTGTCGGCCCTCGTCGCGTGTCCTACGTCAGTTGCTCGATCCTAGAGGCGATTTCGTATTGCTACAAACCGGAAATCCGAGCTTCGAGCTCGTGTCCGCCATTAATGACAGACTTAACAAAAAAAAAAAAAATTAATCGGCGGTTTGACCGCCTGTGGAGGAATCCGACGAGAGGCTGCCGGCCTAGGGCCGAGGAGTATTGCCGTAGGAGAAGCGATGCTGTAGATGCGTGATGGGCGAGTGACGGGATGGCTGGAAACGAATTTTGAGTTGCAGGGGCTAGCTTTTGAAAATTTGACATATTTTATGGGTTGATTTGATATTTCAGAAATTATCACTTACTGCAATTTGGCCCTGGGCCCTTTTCTTCTTGTGTGTGTGTGCGTGTGATTTATTTTCTTGCTTGCCAAGACTTGTAAACCTAGTCTAGGTTATATGTTCGAACACAGGCCGCTCACTCTGAATCTCTTTTCTCTCACCTAAATCAAACAGACAAAACTTCTCACGCCCAAAAAATCTCATCGTCTTTCCTCTTGCACAGATCGCCATCATCCTCTCCTTTCCTCTGCAAAAATCCCGTCGATGCCACCACCTCCCTCTCCCTCTTTTCCCGCACTTTCGATCGCCATATCCTGCAACCGGCGCGCCTCCTTCCTCCGCGAGGCATCACCTTTCCGCGAGCAGACCTGGCGAATTCCTTCCAGCGACCCACCATCGCGCGCAGACCTCCGACGACCTTCTCCTTCGCGAGCTCCCATCGCCGGCGAGCCTCCCTCCGCCTGCGGAGCCCCTTTCCGGCGAGCCCCTGATTCGCGACCTCTCTCTCTCCGTCACCGCAGGCCCACAGTTGCAGCAACTCCAGTCACAGGCCCGTTTCAGCGCCTCCTCGAGCCGCCATCTCCGCCGAGCCCAGCCACCGTCGAGTCGAGTGCTGTCGGCCAATTACCGTGAACCACAGCAGCCCTTTCCGGCGAGCCCGTGCGCCGCTGCTCCTTCTCGAGCTGCCGCTTGAGTTGCTGCATCACCGGTGAGCCGCACGTGACCCGTCGGGCCCGACGTGCGCGACTCTCTATCCCCGTTAGCCCATCTCTTGTCCGTTTTCGAGCGTCTTTCCGGAGAACGGTAACAACGGCTTAAACATCTTTTCGTTGATATGAATTGATCGTGTTATATGATTCGTTATATGTTATTCAAGTGACATGGGATATAGATATATGTATTGATTGATGATATATTATTATTGTCGTGTTGATATGTGAATTTCGTCGATTCGTGCGAATCGAATGAGAAATCGTTAAAAGTGTTAAGTTGTTGTGGATTTAGGAACTTAGGATTATTTCGAACACAATGGCACTGACCTTGTGTCGATTGGGCTTGTAAATTGGTAGTTATGGTTTTTCGAATGTTATAATTGCTGTTTAGAATGAAAAATTCACCATAAATTGAATGCTGGTCGGATTGTCTTGAAATTTTAGGTGCAGCTTTTTTTGATGAATATGTAGCTGCTGTAAAATTTTCGTGATTTTTAAAGGTGTTTAGCTATTTTTAAAAATTAAATTAATTTCTGTCCAGATTCTTGTAAAATGCATAAGTAATTGTGTCTTGCTCCAATTTGGCTGATATTCGATTATGTTGTGTTTCTAGCATGCTTATGTGTTGTGTAAAACTTTTAGAATTTTTGGACTAGGTTTAATAGGGTTAATAATTTAATTGGTGTTTCTGCTCAAATTTGTTTTAATTGTGATAAATTGATCCGAAACTGAACAATTCTGAATTTTGGTTGAGAATCTGAATATGTGATTTTTAGCATGATGTAAAAATATTGGAATTTTTGGAGTTCGTTTAGAATCAGTTCTGATAGAAATTCGATAATTGGCTGAATGTTGTTTTAATTTTATAAATTCACATGTTGAGTGTTTAAGGCTGATATTTTTATGTGTTTCTTTTCATATGCTGAAGTATTTGAGATAACATTTTCATGGCCTGAATCGTTAATTATCATGTGTTTCTAATTTAAGCTCGTTTTTGTTGAAAACCTTGTTTGAATTTTATAAAATTGGGTTTAATGAGTTTGAGGCTGAAACTTGGTGTTTTTACTAAATTCTGGGAGGTGAATTTTATGTAAGATTTTCAGAGCCTAACTCGTAGGTTTGATATTCCTCTTATTTCAAGTGTGAATTTTGACAATTATTTTAATTGGTGATTTTTGGTTAAGTGTTGGTGATCACATCTCGTTATGAGTTATCTGTGACTCGTGTGATTGTCTTTCATTTGCAAATATGTGAACTCGAATATGTGGTTTGATCGAGTCTAAGTCCTAGTGTTCCCATATCCACAGAACTTCACGAACCACTTGGTCGAACCGAGTTCGGCTAAGTCAATTTGTGAATTTTCTACATAGGTCTAGATTAAAGTGTTGACTTTAGTATCTGGACTTAATGTAGGTGCCTAGAGGTGTTGACTTCGCCTCATCTCGAGATTTGTGATTTGGACTGTAGCTGCTATCGGGTGGGTACATTTATGATGTATTCCATATTTATCGCACTCATTATTTCGTGTAATGTTTTCTTTTAAAAATTATTGTATGCATGAGAACTCTAGTCTAAGTGTCCCGAACGATAGTGCCTTTGACGAATGCATAACAGTGAGAGGTCACCTGCCCATTGTATCCGGGAGGAGACGCCCTGATCCGTGTGAGTTTCGGGGGGGAAAAACATCTCCACTGTCTCCTGGAAAACATCCATGATCCGTGAGTAGTTCGGGGTGGACTCCCATGATCCGTGAGTAGTTCGGGGTGGGGGAAATTTTCCAGTTACGGCCTTGCCGATGTTTGGTCGGAAGGTTGTTGTATGTAACAAATACCAAAACATAAGTCTCAAACCATTTTAAAAGGGTCTAGCATTATTCAAAGTTCAACCAAATCCTACACATACATAAGTCAACAGTTATAAAAATAAACCAGCTTATTCAAGTCTCAACATTATACAAAAAGTTTAACATAAATCCATGGTTCATCCAACACAAACATGATTTCAGGCTGAGGCATAAATAATCCAAAATAAAAGCAAGTAGTTCATCATATAATAAAAATAGGCGGAAGCTAAGACACATCAGTTAATGACCACCATCTCGCTCGTCCTACACCACCGCCTCCAGCTCGTCTCAACCTAATACAAAGGAAGAGAGAAGACAACAAGAAAATAATGGGGGTGAGCATAACCAACAAGCTCACCATTATCGCACAGTATATCTCGCATAACATTTTTAAACCATCATAACCATAGTATTCAGTATGCATAGAATCCAACAGTCTAACTCCCTACTTGGCCCTATCGCAAACCTCCTATGTACATACAACAACCTTCCGATCACACACGGCAAGGAAGTAACTGGAAACCTTCCCATCACCGAATGGCTACGGGCCTGGGATCATTGCAGGAGACAGTAGAGATGTTTTTCCCATTCACGAATATCATACGGACCTGGGCGTCACCTCTCCGAATCTACGGGCCGATGACCTCTCACTGTTTATGCATCCTCAAAGGCACTAACATACGGGACACTTAGACTAGGGTTCTCACGCATACATCATTTTACAAAACAAAACATTTATACGAAATATTAAGTGCGATAAATATGGAATACATTATAAATGTACCCACCTGATAGCAGCAACAATTCAACGGATCACAAATCTTGAAACGAGGCGAAGTCAACACCTCTAGACACCTACATGATGTCAAGATCCTACAATCAGATTCTATTTCGACTTAAACCGAAAATCACAAGACAGACCTAGTCGAACTCGTTTCGACTAAGTAGTTCGTGAAGTTCTGTGGATGTTGGAACACTAAGACTCGGCACTAAACTCGACCAAAACACGCAAGGGAGTTCACACTAATCCATCTAAGGATTGACCAAGTCAAACTTAAATCAAGTCGATTCCCAAATTTTCATATAACAATTATGTTCGAAAATAGAAATCATTTAATCGCATAAAATTATAAGGTCAAGCTACCCTATGAATTAAGCTCTGAAAATTTGTACAAAATTTTAACTCCCAGAAACATGTAAAATCACAAAGTTTCAGCTTTAAACTCAAAATACCCCATTTTATAAAATTCGAACAGTAATTCAACAAAAAGGGCACCTTAATTCATACTCAGACTTAATGAATGCAAATGAACCTGAAAACTTTACACAGCAACACACAGTATGCCAAAGTCCACTTATAAAAATTTCAGGCTTAAATGATAACTGCTGCTATTTTTAAAAATTCAAACGAGCAACAGCAGTTTATCGAATTTAAATCCAAACTGAAACGAAACGGACTCTAAAAATTCCCATATTTTACAAACATGATCAAACACCTAAAATATGACTCTCAGTAAAATTTCAGAATTTTCCATGCTGTAACCGATTTTTAAAAATTCAAACAACACTTCTGCAGAATCAATAAATAAAATATTATCCATATCAAATCAACTCCAAAAATTCTGAAAATTTAACACAACCCATATAAGACAAAGAGGCATGACATATTCAAATTTCAGCTCATTTCACTCAGGAATGAATTTATTATGTATTTAACAATATTCTGGACAGAACACAATTTAATTATTTAAAATAGCTACAGGTCTCCAAAAATTATGAAAATTGTACACAAGTCAGGAAATGAATAGATAACATATCCCTCAAAATTTCACATCGTTTCGAGCAGCGAGCTATTTTTAAAAATTCGAACATCAAAACAGCGATTAACAAGCTCGACAACTTGACAATTAAATCACAACACACAATTTATCGTCCGAGGCCTTTTCATAAGACCAAGGACTCGAAATTGTTCCATTATCCACCGACTTACACGACTTTCGAGGTCTCGTTCGATTTTTGAGAAAATCGAAGAGATCCCGAACATACGAACACAACAATTCATATAATCACACATATTCACATAATAAATTCACATAATAAATTCACATCATATATAACACGAGCACTTCACGAACATGAACAATTCAACGAAACATATATGAATTAAACGAGACGGAAAAACGACGAGGTACCGTTCTCGAGAATCGAGCGAAAACGGACAGACGTAAGGTTGACGGGCTCGATCGAACGACACGTGAAGACGGCTCGAGGCTCAACGGCAAGCTTCGTCCCGCCGAAAAAGAGGCTACTCGCCGCTGAGGAGTCGGCTGTTCGGGGCAGAGCTACGCGAGCGGGAATGGCCGTCGGAGCTTGTCGGAGATGGAGGGTTCACCGGAAGAACTTCGCGGCTTGCAGCAATGGAGGAAGGCGACGGGCTCGCAGCGGCTTGTCGGTGTTCACCCGTAGAGGTGCTGCGCGAACCGGGCTCGCCGGAAAAAGGAGGAGAAGGGTCGTCGGAGTTCCTTCACGTCGCCGGGGTTGCGGCCTGATCGAACATACGAACACAACAATTCATATAATCGCACATATTCACATAATAAATTCACATAATAAATTCACATCATATATAACACGAGCACTTCACGAACATGAACAATTCAACGAAACATATATGAATTAAACGAGACGGAAAAACGACGAGGTACCGTTCTCGAGAATCGAGCGAAAACGGACAGACGTAAGGTTGACGGGCTCGATCGAACGACACGTGAAGACGGCTCGAGGCTCAACGGCAAGCTTCGTCCCGCCGAAAAAGAGGCTACTCGCCGCTGAGGAGTCGGCTGTTCGGGGCAGAGCTACGCGAGCGGGAATGGCCGTCGGAGCTTGTCGGAGATGGAGGGTTCGCCGGAAGAACTTCGCGGCTTGCAACAATGGAGGAAGGCGACGGGCTCGCAGCGGCTTGTCGGTGTTCACCCGTAGAGGTGCTGTGCGAACCGGGCTCGCCGGAAAAAGGAGGAGAAGGGTCGTCGGAGTTCCTTCACGTCGCCGGGGTTGCGGCCTGATCGTGGTGGTTCTGCTCTTGCTGAGGTCGCCTGGTTGCTGGCGCGACGGCAAGGGAGCAGCGACTGGTGGTGCTGCTGGTGGTGGTGTCCGAAAAACGAGCGAGATGACGAGGATGACGATGATGAAAGGAGGCGATTGCGTGCTGATCGAATTAAACTGACGGGAAAAAGAAAACAGAAAGCCGAAAGGAAAGAGAGAGAGAGGGTGAAGTCGATCTTTTTCAAATTTGAGATTTTCTCTCTTCTTCCTTCTATTGCGCGACCAAAAACGAGAGAAGAGGGAGAATGAGAAGGCTGCGGGCGTGTTGATAGAAGAGAGATTAGGGTACACATTAATTGACTCGGTTTTACAAAATTTATCTTGATGTCCAAGACATCATACACACACGCGCGTGAAAGAAAGAAAAAGAGGAGAAAATTCTGTCGGGCCGGGCCCGAGAAGTTGGGCCAAAAGGATTTTGGGTCGGTTGGGACATCAAATCGGCTCACGGGCTCGATTAAAAATTTAAACGGACATCCTCGGGCCCAATTTCGGTTCCAACGAAAATTCTCGGGCTCGATTTCGAATGCAAACGCGCGATAAAATATACCGAACAATATATATATATATATATATATATATATATATATTTCATATTTTTATAATACACATTAATAATTAAATATATCACAAAAATCAATTAGACAATTACACATTTAGCATTTAATCACACTTGACAATTAATAATATTATGGCATTCAAGAAAAATAAATATAAATATTATCACAAAATAATAATAATAATAATAATAATAATAATAATAATAATAATAATAATAATAATAATAATAATCATCATCATCAAATAATCCACAAATAAACGGGGCACTACAGTCTACCCTCCTTAAACGATTTCCGTCCCCGGAAATCCAAGAAAAATCATCCCAACAGGACAACTGACACAAGAGAGAAGCTCAAACCACTAAACTCGGATACTCCATCCGAATTTTCCCACTCTACCAAGTCACACCGAACTAGCCATGGTTACCCTGCCAGACTTCGACGAGTACCTCTTCCGGACTCTCCCTGCTGGATTCGTCAACCCAGTAGGTCACCGGTACCTCATCAAAGGTAAGGTTCTGCCCACATGCAGCTAGTCAAAGATCGTCACGTGCCCAGAGTCACGCACATGTCCCCTCTCCACGAGGCACTGAACAGGTCGTGCACTCTCGCAAGCTCCGGTGATGGGGTCAACCGTCAGGCTAAGACGCCGACTCGGTCGAGAATCACGAAAGGACCAACAAATGTGGCTGATACTTCCTCTCTTCCCAGAACTCGAGGCGTACATCGCCTCATTCCGTACTCAAAACCTCGTACGGTACCATCAAGATCATCACTCATAGCCATTGCTATAAGCGCACTTTCTTATGGTAAGAAATTCCACACGACACACCCATCGAGTACACCAGACTCAAAACCAGTCTCTCAGGGTCTCGACAGCATGTCCTAAACGCATAACTATCTAGATTTCTACGCGGTGCCAAGTTCAGTCTCGTGCCCGGGTCACGTTGACAACTTGCCCACGATCGAAATGTGATCCGTGCGTCCGTATCAAACGGGCCGCCACGGGATCTCATACAAAAGGCTAACAAAGCAACAACACCACCACAAACTCAACACTGATACCTACAGAAGCCACGGTTCTGCTTGATATCATCGACAAAGCCTCATTCCTTACCGACACGAGTAACAGCTCGTATGCGGTTTAGGAAGTATCGACCAGACATTTGAAAACAATTTCTATCGCAGAAACTGACTCTCAAATAGGGATGCTCGACGATCCCATTATAACGATCCTCAAAGACATAACCAGTCCGAGGTTTAATGCACAGTCACCCGAGAGATGTCGTACACACTGGCGCTGCATAAGCGGGGCGCTGGGACGTGTGCCTACATCTGTTCGGAGAACAGCTGCAAGGTCAAGATTTCGGCCACACACTGGCTCATGCATTGGTGATGGTGGCTGCAGCTATCGTGCTAGTCAACGATCGGCCCTGCAGTGCCTCACGTCTCTCAGCACGGGATCGCATGCTCGACCACCATTTCGCGTGACTACACCCAGTCAGCGTCAGCGTTCAGTTCGAGGTACAATAAGGATTACTCTAATTCGAAACTCGCACTATCTGAGGTAACCCGAAAGGAAAAAGGTTTTCACAAAACCAAGAAACATTAGAATATAACAAAGACATCATCCCCCAGCATTAGGTATCGACAATCTCGAATGGTTCAGGGCTTCCAAATCATCATATCGAAAGAAAATGAATATCAACATCCTCAGCTAGGAATCATCCCCAACTCAGCGGTCGTTGCCGAACAATGTAGTTGATCAGCTCACATGACTCTTCCGACTAAAAGTGTCGGCCGTCACGTTAGCTCTATCCCTGGTAGCTAATCGTGCCGGCAGTCTTATACGAGCTCAATCTCTACACTGCTAAGATTTTCACGTTTCTGGATCTCATCACGAAGCCTCCTTGGTTGATTCGTCTCGATCGCGTCTCGAATATAGGTCCCCAACGATAAACATAAAACACGACAGGCCGATCCGGGTATGAATAAAGTACCAGGCCGAATGGCATCACCAAAAAAAAAAAATCGAAGGAAACGATTTAAGACAAGCAGAAAAACGAAAATGCTTATCTTAATCAATACATCAGGATGCAAGTTTTGAAGTGGAAACTCCAACGAATCAAAAACAAGAGTTTTCAGAGGATTGCCAAAGAATCAAATAAAATACAAAGGTTCACTCTCGAAACTCCGAAGGGAAAAAGAATGAGAGTTTTTCAAAGATTTACGATAATCACAATTCAAAAACGAAGACGGTTCTGCACCTCACGATGTGGTTACATCAGGCTCGACTACCCTCCTTAAATGATTCTCCTATAAAAAAAATATCCCTAGAAAGGTATCGAGGCTCCTCCCGATCAGGTATGCGATGATTCTCAGGGAACGAAAATCAAATAATAAGAATTGGTCACGAAATACAATTCAAACTTGACTACTAAGCGAAAAGTAGCAATCAAGGATAAAGGAATAGCACTCGGGTAGCAAAGGAGTGAACGGTAGGTTAAAGGGTTGAAAACGGATCAAACTCGCACGTTAATATTTGTTGCAAATTTCTAGAAAACCGAATTGCACGAAGTCTGTATTTTAATGCATCTCTTTGAACAAAAAAAAAAATGCTATATGAATGAAACTTGTGACATTTAAATCATAAGAGGCAAAACTACAATTCATGTGAAGACACCGGAAGCAAATAAGGCCATTTTGCAGGTGATAAATCAACAAACATTAAAAATTTATTTACAGACCAAAACTGGGGTAATGCACCTAGCCAGACTTCAGTAATTTCTCTCTAACTGAAGCTACAGGCATGATTTTAATGAAGTTTAAAAACCAAATGATATATATCTCAAACGTCTACAACTTTGCTGAAGGTCACTTTGGCAAATAAACACATTTTCAATGAGTTTAAACACAAAACATGTGGTTCAGAAAATCTGTCAAAAAAATAACATGTGTTATGGGCAGCACCTCAGTGTTTACAACCTAGACTGAGCTACAGACCTTCAAATGACATGGTTCAAGTCTCAAATTAAACCTTAAGCATGCCTCTATAACTTTCCTTTAGAACACACGAGCATAAAAGGTCATTTATATAGTGTAAAATCAGTTAACATTCAATATCAGATTTCTGTCAAAACACAAAACTCTATCTCATGCATGTCTATCTTCCTAAGAACACGACTCGAGCTACAAAACACATATTAACATGAAATTTATCTCATTTGAAATATAAGAAACAGACCTATAACTTCCATGAAAAGCATAAATTCATACGAGCACGTTATGACATGATAAATAGGTCATACATTAATTACACACATGCTGCCTGGTAACAGAAAAACTGGACGCGCAGTATTCTCGTAAAAATCATAACTTATTCGATATAACTCGGAATCGAGAAATTTCAAAGCCCAGATACAGACAACCGAGGATACTACATTTCTCAAGAAGATAGCAACTTCAAATAGCCAACCTCTGATGGCTTAAATTGAGGCACAACAGAAACAGTGAACATGCGAATTAACAAGAAATAACAATGAACATATATAACGAATGTTCTAAGCTCGACCACGATTAATATGACTTCCAGACAGAAATAAACGAGCAAAACATGTTTATCACAGTAACTACACGATACTCGATTTATAGAAGGCGAGAGTTATCAATAACCTCGAAGAAATTGCGAGACAAACCAACGAGAAAGAACGAATAATAACGAACAAGAGAAATCAGCCATCAAACTGATTTCCACGAATCTACAAGCACAAGTGATCAGATCATCGATATAAAACTGACACTTAGACTCCACTCCCGGTTCCCATTGACCGGGTTCTACACGCGTCTAAATAGTTCTAGCCACAATAGTCACAGACTTCCGAATAATCCACACACCCGGGACTTCTTCGTTTGTCTGTTCCGTTTACTTAAGCCTTCTCTTTCGAGATAGCTTACGAATGATTCTCACTCGATGGTACTAAACAGAAACTCACAACAAGAGCACTGCTATAGACCGAACTTAACTCGATAACACCAAATCAAAACTCACAACCAAAAATCTCTAAAGTCGGCACTTAACTCTATACCACTAGAGTTCAAGTCCGTATAAACGGAGGGTAAATTCCTAAGCCCCAATAAAAAGAACAAACCATAATCACGTTATTCACAATAATCAAAACAAATAAACTCATACCTTGAGCTGGCGCGGCGAGACGAAAGCGAGTGGTCAAATGGTCATTGAACACTTAATCACATAAGAACCAGTCTATAGAAAAGCAAACCTGGCTCTGATACCAAACTGTAACGCCCCGTTTTATTTTAAAGAATTTATCGAATTTATTTAATAAAAATCAGAATTTTTTTTTTTAAAATCCAAGTTAAAACCTTTTTCGAGAAACGGGCGCTACTTACTAACATCAACCAACAACACACATCCAACAATACAAGGGAACTACACATGCACGAGCTAACAATAAAACAAATACCAAAACATAAGTCTCAAACCATTTTAAAAGGGTCTAGCATTATTCAAAGTTCAACCAAATCCTACACATACATAAGTCAACAGTTATAAAAATAAACCAGCTTATTCAAGTCTCAAGATTATACAAAAAGTTTAACATAAATCCATGGTTCATCCAACACAAACATGATTTCAGGCTGAGGCATAAATAATCCAAAATAAAAGCAAGTAGTTCATCATATAATAAAAATAGGCGGAAGCTAAGACACATCAGTTAATGACCACCATCTCGCTCGTCCTACGCCGCCGCCTCCAGCTCGTCTCAACCTAATACAAAGGAAGAGAGAAGACAACAAGAAAATAATGGGGGTGAGCATAACCAACAAGCTCACCATTATCGCACAGTATATCTCGCATAACATTTTTAAATCATCATAACCATAGTATTCAGTATGCATAGAATCCAACAGTCTAACTCCCTACTTGGCCCTATCGCAAACCTCCTATGTACATACAACAACCTTCCGATCACACACGGCAAGGAAGTAACTGGAAACCTTCCCATCACCGAATGGCTACGGGCCTGGGATCATTTCCAGGAGACAGTAGAGATGTTTTTTCCATTCACGAATATCATACGGACCTGGGCGTCACCTCTCCGAATCTACGGGCCGATGACCTCTCACTGTTTATGCATCCTCAAAGGCACTAACATACGGGACACTTAGTCTAGGGTTCTCACGCATACATCATTTTTCAAAACAAAGCATTTATACGAAATATTAAGTGCGATAAATATGGAATACATTATAAATGTACCCACCTGATAGCAGCAACAATTCAACGGATCACAAATCTTGAAACGAGGCGAAGTCAACACCTCTAGACACCTACATGATGTCAAGATCCTACAATCAGATTCTATTTCGACTTAAACCGGAAATCACAAGACAGACCTAGTCGAACTCGTTTCGACTAAGTAGTTCGTGAAGTTCTGTGGATGTTGGAACACTAAGACTCGGCACTAAACTCGACCAAAACACGCAAGGGAGTTCACACTAATCCATCTAAGGATTGACCAAGTCAAACTTAAATCAAGTCGATTCCCAAATTTTCATATAACAATTATGTTCGAAAATAGAAATCATTTAATCACATAAAATTATAAGGTCAAGCTACCCTACGAATTAAGCTCTGAAAATTTATACAAAATTTTAACTCCCAGAAACATGTAAAATCACAAAGTTTCAGCTTTAAACTCAAAATACCCCATTTTATAAAATTCGAACAGTAATTCAACAAAAAGGGCACCTTAATTCATACTCAGACTTAATGAATGCAAATGAACCTGAAAATTTTACACAGCAACATACAGTATGCCAAAGTCCACTTATAAAAATGTCAGGCTTAAATGATAACTGCTGCTATTTTTAAAAATTCAAACGAGCAACAGCAGTTTATCAAATTTAAATCCAAACTGAAAGCAAACGGACTCTAAAAATTCCCATATTTTACAAACATGATCAAACACCTAAAATATGACTCTCCGTAAAATTTCAGAATTTTCCATGCAGTAACCGATTTTTAAAAATTCAAACAACACTTCTGCAGAATCAATAAATAAAATATTATCCATATCAAATCAACTCCAAAAATTCTGAAAATTTAACACAACACATATAAGACACAGAGGCATGACATATTCAAATTTCGGCTCATTTCACGCAGGAATGAATTTATTATGTATTTAACAATATTCTGGACAGAACACAATTTAATTATTTAAAATAGCTACAGGTCTCCAAAAATTATGAAAATTGTACACAAGGCAGGAAATGAATAGATAACACATCCCTCAAAATTTCACATCGTTTCGAGCAGCGAGCTATTTTTAAAAATTCGAACATCAAAACAGCGATTAACAAGCTCGACAACTTGACAATTAAATCACAACACACAATTTATCGTCCGAGGCCTTTTCATAAGACCAAGGACTCGACATTGTTCCATTATCCACCGACTTACACGACTTTCGAGGTCTCGTTCGATTTTCGAGAAAATCGAAGAGATCCCGAACATACGAACACAACAATTCATATAATCGCACATATTCACATAATAAATTCACATAATAAATTCACATCATATATAACACGAGCACTTCACGAACATGAACAATTCAACGAAACATATATGAATTAAACGAGACGGAAAAACGACGAGGTACCGTTCTCGAGAATCGAGCGAAAACGGACAGACGTAAGGTTGACGGGCTCGATCGAACGACACGTGAAGACGGCTCGAGGCTCAACGGCAAGCTTCGTCCCGCCGGAAAAGAGGCTACTCGCCGCTGAGGAGTCGGCTGTTCGGGGCAGAGCTACGCGAGCGGGAATGGCCGTCGGAGCTTGTCGGAGATGGAGGGTTCGCCGGAAGAACTTCGCGGCTTGCAGCAATGGAGGAAGGCGACGGGCTCGCAGCGGCTTGTCGGTGTTCACCCGTAGAGGTGCTGCGCGAACCGGGCTCGCCGGAAAAGGAGGAGAAGGGTCGTCGGAGTTCCTTCACGTCGCCGGGGTTGCGGCCTGATCGTGGTGGTTCTGCTCGCCGGAAGTTGCTGAGGTCGCCTGGTTGCTGGCGCGACGGCAAGGGAGCAGCGACTGGTGGTGCTGCTCGTGGTGGTGTCCGAAAAACGAGCGAGATGACGAGGATGACGATGATGAAAGGAGGGCGATTGCGTGCTGATCGAATTAAACTGACGGGAAAAAGAAAACAGAAAGCCGAAAGGAAAGAGAGAGAGAGGGTGAAGTCGATCGTTTTCAAACTTGAGATTTTCTCTCTTCTTCCTTCTACTGCGCGACCGAAAACGAGAGAAGAGGGAGAATGAGAAGGCTGCGGGCGTGTTGATAGAAGAGAGATTAGGGTACACATTAATTGACTCGGTTTTACAAAATTTATCTTGATGTCCAAGACATCATACACACACGCGCGTGAAAGAAAGAAAAAGAGGAGAAAATCTGTCGGGCCGGGCCCGAGAAGTTGGGCCAAATGGATTTTGGGTCGGTTGGGACATCAAATCGGCTCACGGGCTCGATTAAAAATTTAAACGGACATCTTCGGGCCCAATTTCGGTTCCAACGAAAATTCTCGGGCTCGATTTCGAATGCAAACGCGCGATAAAATATACCGAACAATATATATATATATATATTTCATATTTTTATAATACACATTAATAATTAAATATATCACAAAAATCAATTAGACAATTACACATTTAGCATTTAATCACATTTGACAATTAATAAATATTATGGCATTCAAGAAAAATAAATATAAATATTATCACAATAATAATAATAATAATAATAATAATAATAATAATAATAATAATAATAATAATAATAATAATCATCATCATCATCATCAAATAATCCACAAATAAACGGGGCACTACAGGAGGTTTGCGATAGGGCCGGGTAGGGGGTTTAGGCTATGAATTCTATGCATACGGATACTGATATTGTTTTACTGTGATACTGCTTTTTAAAATAATTATACGGGATAATTGTGCGAGAATGGTGAGCTAGTTGGTTGCTCACCCCCATTATTTTTTCTTTGTCTTCTCTTCCTTTGCTTTAGGTTGAGACGAGCTGAAGGCGGTGGCGTAAGGACGAGCAAGATGGTGGTTATAAATGGATGTGTCTGTTGCTTCCGCTTTATTGTACTTATGAATAACTACTTGTTTTCGTTTTGGATTATTAATGCTTCCGTTGAATTTGGATTATTTATGTTCCCGTTGAAATTATGGTTTATGTTAAACGTGTTGGATGATGTTGAAACTTGAATAGGTTGGATCAATATGATGAATGTTAGCTTATACGCGTGTAGGATTTGTCTATGTGTCATAATTGTTTAAATGTTGTCAATAGCTAAGTAGCGCCCGTTGAGTTTAAAATTTTGAAATGATTTAAAAAAAAAAATAAAAAAAAAACTGATTTTTAATAAATAAATTCGCTAAATCTTTAAAAATAAAACTGGGCGTTACACATGTAGCCGGTAAATCTACAAATGCAAAATCGAAATTTCAAAGTTGCCTTGAATTTGCTTAAGTTTTTAGAGCCTTATTCTTGGTATTTTCATGCTAAAAATGTGTCAATGAAGAAGAATGAAATTGCATGCCTTAAGACTTGTTTGAAAAGTTAAGAATTATGTTGAAAAAGGAGAACTCTAGCCTGGGTTTAGGTTACCTTTTTCCCAAACCTTTTCCTTGGTTAAAATAAGAAAAATATAGCCTTTTCAAGATCCCAAGGGTCGCCGGAGGAAGCTCTAGTTGGTCGGCAAAAATGGCAGGAGAAAGCTTAGTCGGGCCCAACTAGTAGCAGGCTGGCAACGACCAAGCACTTTATGGGAGCAGGCCGCGTAGACCCATACAGGCACGCCCGTGCTCCCTTCTTTACTGAAGACTCAAGAGCAGCGACTCGTGCACGCTTCCAAATGCCCATAGACGATCGCGTGCACACTGCCGACGTCGTAGACACTCATGCCGTGCTTGCGCCCAGCGCCCGCTCACGTCTATGCCAGAGAACTGTGACGTCCAGGCTTGCCCAGGAGTAGTGCCACGTGACTCCGTGCCTCAGCACGTGTACGCCTATGCCCCAGCGCTCGCAGATGCCTGCAGTGCTAAACCCGCCAACGACCGCGCGACATGCCGTCTCCCGGTGTTCCCGTGTGCGCCCGTGCATCCCGTGCAGACCCGTCCCGTGCGCAGCATCCTCCCAGTGTGTTGAACGGAGTCTGGTTAGTCGTTCTAAGTAGCCAACACCGCCTAGCAGACCTAGGTCTTGCCGCTAACAGTTTAAGCGAAGCGGGGTCGGACCCAGCAGCAAGCAGTTCGGTCTGGTCCCATGCCATAGATCTGTTTTCTGAGCCTTAGGATAATTTGTTCCGAGAACTCTAGAAAAGATTAAGAAGTAAAAAAGAGCACGAGAAGAAGCAAGAAGAGATGTTAATTATATTAATCAGGTGTTTTAATTAAGCAATTAATTCAAGAATTTATCTCAATAATTTTTTAAGTAAAATATTATATTAAATTAATTGTTAAACTTGTAGATTATAAGGAGTCTAGCCCTCAAGAAGAATATGAGAATTGGTTCATCATCATCCACATAAGGTGGAATTTCTGTACTATGTCTTATTCCTTATAAGCGCATGATATTATGGTTTATGTATGCATGTGAGTATTTTGCCTGTGAGGGGCAATGCTTGAGAGGGGCATCAGTTATATCAGATCTCTCGGTGTGCAGTTGGGCAGTAACCCAGGTCCCGCTGGTAAAGGTGTGTACACATAAGATAGACTCTCGTTGTGCGGTTGGGCAGTAACCCAGGTCCCGAAGAGAGTACATTTAAGACAGTTGAGACCAGTTTATTCATGTTCATGCTAATATTATGGTATCTGTTATTTTATTGAATCATTGCATAGTACGTTTCTCCACGGTGAGCTAGTGTTTTGCTCACCTCCCACTATTTTCATCTTTCAGGTTTTGTAGCTGGCGACAAACACAAAAGGGCGAGAGTGGTCATTATATGTTATTCCTTTTAAGCTTCCGCAAACATTATTTAGACATGATGTTTTTGGATTATTTATTGAGATCAAAATTGAGACCATGTTATGATGTTTTGAGACTTTATACTATGTGGAAAGTTTTAGTACGTCTCGATCAGTTAAGAAGCATAGATAGTAATTTGGGAAGTGAGTTCCCTACGAACTTAAGTGAGCGACTTAAGTTAATAATTTAAAATGAAAAAAAAAACATTTTCAGCAAGTTTAGACAAAGAAAAAGTGTTTTAGTAGTAGCTTTAGAAGAGTTTTAAAGTTGTGTGTTTTTTTAAAAAAATAAACCAAAACTATTTCTGAAACTTTAGAGTTTTTTAAAGAAAAAGTAAGCGGGCGCTACAAGTTGGTATCAGAGCCGGTCAGCGGTTTTGTATACATGAAAATTTTTAAAAGTTATTTTTTTTTTAAAAAATTTTTCAAAAGGTTTAACCACTTGCCATCTTTGTTCCACGCCAACTTCGAGGTAAGTAAGTTAAGTTCAACATGTTCATATCAACACTCATGAGTTACTTTTGGTCTTAGGACTTACCTTCCGAGAAAAGATCTTCGAACTCTAGCTAAGTTTCGAACTCTAGTTAAGTTTTGAGCTAAGAAATCTAGTTAAGCTTTGAGTTAAGTTCCGACTCTAGAGGTTGACTCGTTTTAAATTTTGGAGAAGTTTCCTCATGCAAGTATATGTGGCAACGGATTTTAGGGTATAAGAGCCATAAGTCTCGGTGTACCGTGGAGGCTTGAAATAAGAGCCACAAGTCCGGGTAAACCATGAAGGCTTGAAACTAGGCCGTAACGAACATATTTTTAGTATGAGATGACCTTTACTGGTATGAAGAAGATAAGATCAAGTTTTATGAGACAATAATAAGGATCGTGGCACGAGTTATCTCGACGAAGAAGAAAAAGCCTAAGAAAGAGAGATCGCCAAGAGTTCTTAGCGAACACTGTCTGCAATCAGCAGCACAGTCAGCAACATAACAAAGGGAGAAGAAGTGGGCTCATTCCCAGATTCATGAGAGACACAAGCATGGAAGAGCAGGCCAGAAAGATGCTCGACCTTCCTCTCAAGACGTTCACTTCATTCAACAAGTACCGGTCGACCCTCTTAGAGATCGCAATTACCCTACTTGTGGTAGGAAGCATGATTAAGTGTGTCTAGCAAGTCAATACATCCGCTATCAGTGCAGGCCGGGCCATCAAACCTATCAGTTCCCGGAGCGTGACCAGAGACAAGATCAGCAGAACAGAACCCAGAAGGCAGAGCGTGCGCCTTTACCTTAACTCAAGCTGAAGCAGAAGAGGGTCAAGTTGTCTAGAAGCAGTCGGGATTCAGAATGTCAGTACAGTCGAAACCTCAAGGTTAGTATAGACTCTAGGAAGACGATTCTTTCCGACATCATGGGAAGGGCCTTAACATCAGTATTTGAGGAAAGTGTTGGTGTTATATTCTGAAAGCTTGGCTTTGGATGATATTACATTTTATCTTTGTTGAATGAGAATTATGTTTGATTAAATAAGTTCTATGTTCTATTGCTTTGCACTTAGATAGAATGGGTCATCATCGGGTGAACAGAAGATCATTCTATCAGTTACTTGCGAAACAAGAATTGTTGGTTCACAACATAGATGGAAATGAACAAACAATCAGAACAGTTGTAGTGTCAACTGTACAGTTGGTCTTGATTGATTAGTTGCACTAGTACATTTATGTATTGAACAGGATCCCAGAGAATGACAGTTCGTTTTATATTGATAGTCGTAAACAAATGTTTGTCCCATTTTTGTTGCATTTTTTCGTGTTTATTTTATCTTTTTTTTTTCCCCCCCGTATTAGGTCGTTTCATTAGTTTTAGTTCGTTTTGTGTTTTATTATGTGTTTTCCTTCATTTTGAGTCCTTAGGTGTTTTTCATTTGTTTTTTCGGTTTTCTTCATGTTTTGTCGTTTTTAGTGTGTAGGTCGGGAGCTTCGGGTGAACTTTATCTTCAGCAAAAGTTTGTTTCGAGTGCATAGATTAGTAGAGGGGTTTGTTAGCGATACATAGGAAAAAACGGAACTCAATTCCGAGTTTGGACGAGCCCAAACGAGACCGAAATGCGTAGACGAACTAGGAGCCCTACTCGCCGCGGCGCGGCAACTCTCCGCGCCGCGGCCCTGACCCCCTCCGCGGCGCGAAACATCCTCACATCACGCCACCCACTTCCTCCACGCCGCGGTGCACGTCATGGACAAGCAGAGACTTCCATCTTCCCCAGCGCCACGCCACGATGGTCCCTTCATGCCGCGGCAGATGTGTGCCTTGCGCCGTGGCACTATCTCACGCCCGTGACACCCCGCTGCTTATAAATATCAGATCAGGACTTCAACACAAAGATTCTCTCCCCTTTGGGAGATGAACCCTAGCCTAAAAAATACACGAAACTCCTTTTCTCTTCCCCTCTTCTTCTTCTTTGTTTTTCTTCTTCTCTTTACCTTTTTTGCCATTTTTCTTCTTCTTTTCTTAGGATTATAGGATTAAGCCTGTAACTCGGATTCAACACTCGGATTTGGGATTATTTGTAAGAATTTATTTCTTTTATTTGATTCATGAATAATGGTTTATTTGAGATGAATGATTTATGTGTGTTGAATTTGATTTACGTAGCTAATTCCTTCTGCTAGGGATAGGGGATGATTATTCTTGTTTGATTCGTATTTGTCGGGCTTGAATTGTTCATGCTTATGTGAGTCGATATAATTCAGAATTGATGAATTTGTGCTTGATTGATTGATATAATCGAAGAGTGACACTTCGATCTTGCGATTGGAAACGATTCAATATTAATTTATCGAGTTAGGGTTTGTCAATTCTATATGATTAGTTGATTAATCACCTTCTAGTTAATTAGCGACTTTTAGAACCGAAATAGGAGAAGTCGTAGACCTAGGCTCGCATGAGGTAGATGATTTCGTAATTGAATAGTCTATAGGTTTTGGATTGAAATACGTGCTTGTCGATGACCCGTCCTTTGTTACGAAAAGTTATTGGGATTGGGATAATTGGCCTGTGTCGTATGCTCGAGTTTGTTCGTCTATGTTCAATCCATTGTTACGAAGAGTTATTGGGAGTGAACCGCTAGATGTTTAAGCGAGAGTGTCAATCTCAAACCGAGCGATTAATTGCCCGACTTTGATAGAACTTGAATTAATTATCCCCGATTCTCTAGCTTCTCCATCTTTGTTCCGTTCACATTTTTAGGTAGATTACTGCTTTTTATTATTTCTTGGTTAGTCATTATTCAATCCCCTTATATGATTAGAGTGTGTAGGATTTATTTTCTTTTTGTGCGTTATCGATACCAAAGCTAAATTCCGAACCGCCTTCCTTGAGAGATCGACCCGGAAAACGAATCCTTGATTCGGTACTCGGTAAAATATAACAATTTGTACACAACAACAGACTTAAGTCTCGATTAATTACTGCGTTCTCTTAACCCATAAGATATAAGCAGGCATGTACATATGGTAACTATTACTTTGATTCACTGAAAGTGAGATTCAGTTTATTGAGTCAACATACTTGTTGGTAATATTATTATATGTACGATGTGCTGTTAGAATATTTATGGTCACCATGTGCGACAATTTGATGATGTCCCCGAAGTGAGTTCATGCAGGTTGTTATGCTAAACCCTACAAGTAAATTAAGTTCCGGCATAATAATAATGCAATGAACGGCACTAGCTTTGGTATTATAATATAATTAATTCTTAATTATCAGTAATCGAATAAAATAATGGACATTATATCTTAAACATGGGGAGGTAAATCGAGTAATTATAATAGGAGTCTCAAATATAATTTGGGATAGGAAAAGGGAGTGCAATAATATTATGTTAGTGGATCATAATATTATTTAAGTATTGGAAGAGTGGGCTTGGCTCATAGTTAGGCTCAATGCTTAAGAAGCCCTAAATCTGTTTTCCTTAAGATCCCTACTGTAGCTCTGTATATACATCATTAAGCTCATGGGATTAAGACATAAGAGAAGAACAGAATCCTAACGTGCATCACGTGTAGGCCGCCCCCTCATACTCTCTCTTTCTCTCTAGTTCCCATAGTCGAGCTTTATCTTCGTGTTGTTGCTCCACCAGTACAATACGAAGAGGTGTTCAAGATATACAGTAGAAGATCCCGAGGTACCGAGACACCGTAATCAATATATATGTTGGTGTATATACTGAAAGCTTGGCTTTAGATGTATTTACACTTAACCCATTGAATGAGAATCATGTTTAATTAAACAGTCTATGTTCTGTTGTTTTGTACTTAGATAGAGTGGGTCGTCATCGGGCAAATAGAAGATCATTCTATCAGTTACTTGCGAAACAAGAATCGTTAGTTCACGACCTAGATGGAAATGAACACCCCATCCGAACGGTTGTAGTGTTAACCGTACAGTTCGTCTTGACTGATTAGTTACACTAGTACACTTTGTGTATTGAATGGATCCCAGAGAGGAGAAGTCCGTTTTATACTAATCGTCATAAACGAACTAGGCCTCAGTTAATTACCGCGTACTCTTAACCCGTAATATATAAACAGACATGTGCATGCAATAAATATTACTTTGATTCATTTAGGTGAGATTTAGTTTACAAGATAAATATACTTAATGTTTTGGGTAATATTATTGTATGTATGATGTGCTTTTAGAATATTTACGGCCACCGTGTGCGTTAGTTTGATGATGTCCCTGAGATGAGCTCATGAAGGATTATTATGTTAAATCTGGCCAGTGGAATTTATTCCGACATAATAATAATGTGATGAGTGGTACTAGTCGATTATAGATGTCGATTAATTTAATTGTCAGTAATTAAATCAATTGATGGATTTTATATCTTAAACACGGGGAGATAAATCGAGTAACTATTATTGGTGACTCGAATATAATTCGTGAATTAAATTGTGAGTTTATTCAATAATACTACTTTATTGGAATTTACAGATTATTCTATTTGGATTTGGTAGGCTTGGCCTATAATCTAATCCAAATAGGAGAAGCCCAATTTAATACCTCCTTAGGGTCCCTGTTGTAGCCTATAAATACATCATATTTCTTGAGATTAGGAGATTAAGAATTAGAAGAGATTGAGAGCCTCACACGTGAATAACTCACGCCGCCCCTCTGTCTCTGTTCTCTCTCTTGTGTTCTCTTCTTCTCTAAGTAATCCAAGTAGAGATATCTCAGATCTAATGCCCACCAAGATGATCGGATGAGATGTCGGGTCATACAACAGAAGATCTGAGGTTGTCGAGCGATCTATATATATTTACCCAACCCCGTAATATATATATATATATATATATATATATATATATGGATTGGTTCCAATGCATCCCATTATTTAAAGTGAGAATGTGAGACTCATTCCTAGCTACAAGATTTAGATCTTGATTTAAATAATAATTTTTTATTTTTATTATTTAATTCTTTATTTTTAATTATTTAAATATTATTATGACCATTGACCGTTGACTCCGGCGTTGACCGTTGACTTCCGGCGTTGACTTCCGGCGAAAATCGTTGACTTCCGGCGTTGACTTCCGACGTTGACCGTTGACCATTTGTCTTTTGTTATGTTATTTCTTTCTTGTTAGGTTAGTTGTGTCTTGTTGCTAGGTTAGTTGTTTG